>JADWQK010000526.1:0-600000 GCA_017933935.1 Sesamia nonagrioides
GGACAGACGGACAGGGAAATCTCAGGTATTGATTCCGTACCTAAAAGGTAAACGAAACCCTAAAAAAACATAAATATAGTAAGAATATATATCGAAAAAAACTGGGAAAATTCTGTTTATCCTTGTATGAAAAAGAGTCGTTCCGAAGTATTGATATAATATCAAAAACCATGAAAACTATCTAAATTACCAATAAACACCCCACACCATTTATGGGGGCGAGAAACCCATAGTAATATACTCTAATATTATAGAAAAACCTTCACATATTTTCCTTGGGGAAAGAAACCCGTGAAATTATTGTAGAGTAGAGAAAATTTAGAGGCGATATTCTATTTATTTCTACACTAGCTGTTGGCTATGACTTCGTCCGCGTCAATTTCTGTTATTATGATCACGATTAAGAAGTTTTATATCATACTAGCTGTTTCCCGCGACTCCAACCGCGTGGACTTCAGTTTACAGCGCGCGGTCATCATCATCATCAGCCTCTACTCGTCCACTGCTGGACATAGTCCTCTTCCATGGCACGCCAACAAGCTCGATTCTGAGCAGTTCTCCGCCAGCCACTGCCAGCCACCTTTTTGATGTCGTCGCTCCATCTCGTCCAAGGGCGTCCTACGCTACGTTTGCCGAGACGCGGCCTCCACTCGAGGACTCGTTTACCCCAACGGTTGTCGGCCCTGCGGCATATGTGGCCAGCCCATTGCCACTTCAGCTTGCTAATCCTCTCAGCTATGTCCGCAACTCTGGTCCTATGTCGGATCACCTCAGCACGCGGTGGTTCCCGTAAATTAAAAAGAACTCAGTTGATATAAAATAAGCGCCTGTTAAAATAATTGGAGCAATATGTACAACCGCGTTTGATAACTGACACTTGGCCGCTTTTATTCAGATCAATTCAGAAATAAGAATATAAATTTCTTCCTTCTCTACCGATTCCTAATTCTACAAACTATTGGGGAGTAGGGGAGATAGGACAATTGGGTACACAAGTGTTATTTAAATTATTTCTGCTTTTGTAGCAATTATTATAATAAATGATTTTTATTTATTGCAACACTTCTTCTTCCCAGTGAAAGCACTAGGGAATGGTGAAGGGTGTTTTGGCTTTGGAGAGACTGTCTTATGTAATATTGACGTTCAAAAAGTGATGATACTCAGCCTAATTTGAATGAATTCTCGGTGGTAGGCCATATTATCGGCCGCCGGCAGAAGTTACCACCCATCAGACAAAGTCTTGCGGCCAAGCGATTCGTCGTGTTCCGGCATGATGTCTGATGAAGCCGTACGGAGGACGGGTCTTAGCAATTGTGTTGCGATGTGTGCCGGGTATGATGCACCAAATGTTGTGTCGGGAGTTTGGTCGTGGAGGGTCTCCAGATCAGTCTCCCTCTGGCGCAGCATCGTTGGTCGTGCTGTTGGGTTTAACATTGCATCCCTCGCTCAACTGCCATCTTCCTTCCTATTTACTAAGTTTTTTTTAAGTGAATAGGCTTAATTAGCAGGCCTTACCATCAACGATTGTTTTACTGCTTCCCATCAGACGGGATTGCAGTCAAGCAATAGTTTATAATGATTAAAAAAAAAGAATGACTTTAAATTGATTGATTGAAAAGGCATTTTAATTTATAAAGATGATAAATTAATAAATGGAACATGTCTTCTGTTGTCTGTAAAAGATCGCTCTTAGCGATAAGACCGCCCATTGTGTCACCCTTTGTAAAATCTTTATATTTATGTTTCTGTAATCGATATGGTGTACATAATAAAGAAAAAATTCTATTATATTTTATGTATAAAAGCCTGTAATTGGAAATGATAAAATATTTATTTATCTGTAAGTATAGACGACTCGCGACTCGCAGAGCTAACTTAAGTGGCGGTGGGCAGGGCACATTGGTCGTAGAACCGATGGCCGATGGGGCAGTAAGGCTCTGGAGTAGCGGCCACGTACTGGAAGACGCAGCGTTGGGAGGCCCCCAACAAGCTGGACCGATGACCTGGTGAAGGGTGCGGGAAGCCGATGGATGCGGGCAGCACAAGACCAGTCAGCGTGGAAAGACTTGAGGGAGGCCTTTGTCCAGCAGTGGACATCTATAGGCTAAAGAAGAAGAAGTACAGACGACATCAAGCTACTACAATCTGTCAGATTTCATTCTTTAATCCATTGCTCTATATGTCTTCAAGGCTAGAGTGAATAAGCTCTTAATAAACTAGCGCGCTTTACCATCATCGATTGCATCACTGCTTACCATCAGGCGGCATTGCGGTCAAACTCTAGCTCCTTCTTCAGCCTATAGAAGCACACTGATGGACAAAGGTATCCTCCAAGGTTTTCCACGATGACTGGTCTTATGCTGCCGGTATTCATCGGCTTCCCGCAACCTTCACCAGAGCATCGGTCCACCTTATTGGAGGCCTCCCTAAGCCGCGTCGTCCTTACCTTACTGCTCCATGGGACATCGGTTCTACGAGCAATGTGCCCTATCCACTGCCATTTAATTTAAGCGACTCGAAGAACTATGTCGGTGACTTTGGTTCTTCTGCGGATCTCCTCATTTTCGTAGAAACCGAGCATAGCTCTTTCCATCGCTCTTTGTGTGACTTTGAGCCTTCGTATGAGGCCCATTGTGAGTGACCACGATTATGATTGTAAAAAAAATATGTTCGAAAAGTATGTCTACTCAATAAAGTCATCATCATCATCGTCCCAGCGTTAATCCCAGTCACATCCGAAGCCTTTTCAGCTTTGGAGTCTGGGGTCCGCTTTACCAGTCCAACTGCTGATATGGCTAAACTTCGACATTTTCCGTGAAGCGACTGCCGTCTGACATCCACAACCCGAAGGCGACATCGAAGCATTGAAGTTGGACCAATTGTTGGACTTTTGAGGGCTCCAACAACCCGTAACGACTGCCACTAGATGTTCGTATGGCAACCGGGACCAACGGCTTAACGTGCTTTCCGAGGCACGACCAGACCAGTGCAAATATTCATATTCATGCATACAAATACTTGCACTGTGCGGTGATCGAACCCGCGCCACTCTGCGCAGCGGCCGCGTCCGCTACCGCTACGCCACGGAAGCTGTCAAAGTCTACTCAATAAAGTAAAAAGCGCAATGTATTGTGCTCACATTTAAATTTAATATTATATCAATGGCTCACATGATAGAAGCAACAGAAATATGTAACGAAGAAATGTAACCCATATTATGATTTTAAAAGAGTGTCCATGGAGTTTCTTGCACGTTCTTCTCCATAGAGATCTACGCTTTGGAACGTGCAATTTAGCTTCACTTTTTTTTTATATTTATAAACTTGTGCTTGACTGCAATCCCGCCTGGTGGTAAGCAGTGACGCAATCGTTGATGGTAAAGCGCACTAGTTTATTAAGCCTATTCACTTAAAAAACTTAGGAATATGAAGGATGGCGGCATTTGAGCCAGGTGATGCAATGTTAAACCCAAGACCAACACGACCAACGATGCTGCGCCGGAGGGAGATTGATCTGGAGACTCTCCACGACCAAGCTCCCAACCCAACAACATTTGGCGCATCGTACCCGGCACACATCGCAACGCAACACAATTACTGCTCAGACCCGCCCTCCGTACGGCTTCACTAGACACCGTGCCGGAACACAACGAATCGTTTGGCGGCAAGACTTTGTCTGGTGGGTGGTAACTTCTGCCGGCAGCCGATGTTAGGGCCTACCACCGAGAAACTTGACTTGACTTGGACTGACCGACATTGACTATTCAAAAGCACCAACGGATGGTTAATTTAAAATAAACAATTTTGATTTGAATGAACTGTCAAAATGAAACCCATCGCTACTGATAGTGTAGTCTTTACCTTTCCCTTCTGCCTTTTTGCAGGCACTCTTCTAACATAAATCAAGCTCGAAGCACTTCTCTCGCCGCCTGTCCATAAGGGTGGGTTCATATTAGCATCATATTGGTCGTGCGCGCACGTGCCGACAATATGTCTTCATGTATGCAGACCTGCAATATTATCTTTTCCTCAACAAATAGGTATTGATTTAAATTGTTGGTTTGGCTTGTGGTTTTGAAGGTACACTTTTAAAAGACGGTGCGCTTATCTAGCTACTCTTTTCTGAGAAACCAGAGAGGATTGGGGCAAAATAAACGAGCGGTGTAACTTTCCCACTTTTGGAGGCATGAGGAACGAGGTGTAAAGTTCACTCATCCTCCATAGAAAAGGGAGGATCCTCCGACCAGACGGGTGTTATGTCTGGCGGGCACTTGTGGCGGCATGATGAACAGGGAGTAAAGTTCTCTCATCCTCCATAGAAAAGGGAGGATCCTCCGACCAGACGGGTGTTATGTCTGGCGGGCACTAGCCCAATGCTTGAAATTGGGAAGTTGTATGTATGCTTGCACGGTAAACTCTGCTTGCGAGATGTAGAATTCGTGTGACGTCAGTATGACGCGTGTGGCGTTTGTAGGTACCGTTACATCACTTTTATCTTAACGCTTGGCAATGTCTCGAAATAGTAGGTGTGCAATCAGACCCCATGGCCCTAGTGTTTCAATCCCAAACGGCTAGAACACATATGTAAGTTCCAATGAGATTGGAGTTCTTTTTAAATATTCACCACCTGCCTAGTGGTGGTTGCTTTACCATCAACGATTGCATCACTGCTTACCATCAGGCGGGATTGCAGTCAAGCGCTAGTTTTTAATTATTAAAAAAAAAACTAACGCTTGACCGCAATCCTGCCTGATGGTAAGCAGTGATGCAATCGTTGATGGTTAAGCGCTATTTTATTAAGAGCCTGTTCACTTAAAAACTGAGTCAATAGGAAGGAAGACGGCAGTTGAGCGAGGTTATGCAATGTTAAACCAAACAACACTACCAATGATGCTGCTCCAGAAGTAGATTGATCTAGAGACCCTCCACGACCAAATTCCCTACACAACAACATGTACCCGGCACACATCGCAACACAACTGCTCAGACCCGTTCACCGTACGGCTTCACCAGACATCATGCCGGAATACGACGAATCGCTTGGCGGCAAGACTTTGTTTGGTAGGTGGTAACTTCTGCCGGCGGCCGATGTTAAGGCCTACCACCAAAAAAAAAAAATTAATCAAAATATAGATTTAAAGTGGTGCTCAATTACAATAAACGTGAGTTTTATAGTTACCACTAGCGACCCGCCCCGCACGGGTGCATTGTTGATACTAAATACACTACAGAAAACCGGCCAAGGGCGTGTCGGACTCACGCACAAAGGGTTCCGTACCATTGATTTATGAAATTAAAGGATTTAAGTTATTTGCATGAAAGATTACGCGGTAATAAGCGGTTTACGATTTACGAGGTATTAAAAAAAAAACTACTGACTAGATCTCGTTCAAAACAGTTTTCGTTGGTAGTTTTATACTAATGTACATCATATGCTTTTTTAGATTTTTTTTCATTTTCTTATTTTAGAAGTTAGAGCCCCCCCCCCCTCTAACTTCTAAAATAAAAACACAATAAAAAGTTACCCTGCCCCCCGGCAGGGTAACTTTTTTCCACTTTGGAAGCGTCTGTCACGCAAACTTTTCGGTTTAGAAAAAAATATTTTAGAAACCTTGATATCTTAAGACCTATCCATAGATACCAAAAACGCATGTGTTTGTTGAAAAAAAAAATTGTGTTTCAGTTCTAAGTATGGGGAGCCCCCAATATTTATTATTATTTTTTTATTTTTGGATCAAAATCTTAATGCGGTTCACAGAATACATCATCCGAAAAAAATGGCTGTGACATACGGACGGACAGACATGACGAATCTATAAGGGTTCCGTTTTTTGCCATTTGGCTATGGAACCCTAAAAACTGAACGTATAGGTACCTACCTACAAAATCACAGCAGCCTGTCGCCGCCGCCCCGGCCGATCGCTAAGTCCCGCAATTTTTAAATCTGTAATATCTTCGAAAATATCCATTTAAATTATATGCTGTAAAGGGCCATATAGATCCATATTAAATCAACAATGTATTTAAGGTTTTTTAATTGGATAAGGATTAATGCTGTAAATTGGTTAAAATCGCTTCGAAAATTAGCCAATATTAATAGTGAAAAATAAATGACAAAAAATATTATTGTGGGATATTGATAACAGATAGACAGATACCATCGCGGACTTTTATGTAGACCTTTTCAATGTGTACAATATTTTTTAGTACATTATTTTCATAAATCTCGCAGGGTTCAGCCTGCGTTTCACTGCAAACGCGGAAAAAATGTAATCATTTACGACATCACATTAGAAACCTCAAAAATAACAGTATTTCTCCACAATTTAATGGATATTATTATACATATAAACCTTCCTCTTTAGTCACTCTATCTATTAAAAAAAACCTCATCAAAATCCATTGCTTAGTTTTAAAGATTTAATTATACATAGGCACATACTTTCTCGGTGGTAGGCCATAACATCGGCTACCGGCAGAAGTTACCACCCACCAAACAAAGTCTTGCCGCCAAGCGATTCGTCGTGTTCCGGCATGATGTCTGGTGAAGCCGTACGGAGGACGGGTCTGAGCAGTTGTGTTGCGATGTGTGGCGGGTACGATGCGCCAAATGTTGTTGTGTCGGGAGTTTGGTCGTGGAGAGTCTCCAGATCAATCTCCCTCTAGCGCAGCATCGTTTGGTCGTGTTGGTCTTGTGTTTAACAGTGCATCACCTCGCTCAACTGCCGTCATCCTTCCTATTCCTTAGTTTTTTAAGTGAATAGGCTTAATAAACTAGTGCGCATTACCATCAACGATTGCATCACTGCTAACCATCAGGCGGGATTGCAGTCAAGCACTAGTTTATAACTATTAAAAAAAAAACATAGTAAAAGAGAAAGCGACTTTGTTTTATACTAAGTATGTATGTTTGTGTATTGTGTACCTATGTAATATTTGAAGAAAAAACATAGACATACCTATCTACTAATTCATAAAATTCAGAACCTTTGAAGTAAAAAAATATCTTCTACTACCCTCTTTTTCAATCAATGTCACTTCTTTTGAATTTGACAGTTCAAATAAAAGAAAATACATATTTAGATTTGTTACATGTTTTCCCAAAACTACTCAAAGGACTTACAGAGGGCGCCTCAGACGCAACTTCCTGTAGTAATAAAAAAGAAAAATTTACATTTCAGGTTCTGCTCATGCATATGCAAAGTTATGTAAAAACAAGGCTTTATCGAGTAATTTTATTCTGTTTTTGTTTGTTTATTTGGAAATACCTAAATAAATTTTGCAGCGGCATCTGCAAGTCGTGGTGGCCTAGTGGTTAAAACACCAGCCTCTCAAGTATGAGTGGGCGGGCTCGATTCCAGCTAAGGCTAGTACCAATGCAACTTTTCTAAAGTTATATTTACTTTCTAAGTATATCTTGGACACCAATGACTGAAAGTGAAGGAAAACATCTTGAGGAAACCTGGACTTTAAGTCTGAAATCACCAACCCGCATTGAGCAAGCGAGGTGATTACGCTCAATCCTTCTCTGTATGAGAGGGTCTCCTCTCTGTGCCCAGTAGTGGGGCGATAAAAAGGTTAATGATGAAATTTAAGTGACTTTAAAACGTCAAAAATGTATGGTTAAAGAATCCCTAATCACTAGTTAACTTTAAGCAACGTTAATGAATAAGGGCGAAAATTATTATTATTTTCTTTTATAAGTTATAAACTAGCGCTTGACCGCAACCCCGCCTGATGGTAAGGAGTGATGCGATCGTTGATGGTAAAGCGCGCTAGTTTATTAAGAGCCTATTCACTCCAGCCTTAACAACAGAATTGATTTAATGGTAAGCAAGAGGATGGAAACCACTGTTTACTTACAAGAGTGTGTTACATATACAATATGTAAAGAAAACCCTGTCCGACCCATAAGGATAATAAAGGTTAGGTAAACACTTGACCAAATATAATATAAAATTTTACATAATCTTCATAGTAACAATACTGGTGAATTTTGAAATAATCTTTTTTTTCCGCGTATTAATTCCAGTTTTTCTCAAAACTTGTTTTTTTTTAAGTGACAACACCATTTTTGGCTGTATTATTATGAGCGAGTAGCGATGCGAGCGCGTGCCGCGTGCCCTGTCCCCCTTCGCCCGCGCATGTATTGCCTACCGCACATGTATTAAGTTACCTCGTTTTGCGAAATGTTTTGTTTAGCCCAGCTTTGTAGGCATTAGTAGAATCAGTTATCGATACCTAACTACATATTGTAGCTACACAGGAAGGCGTAATTCAATACTTTTACAAAATAAAAAAAAAACAACGAAATTCTTCTAGAATCAAAGCAAGCGCCACCATCTCAACTTACTGCTTACTCCTTGTACTTATATAGTATTATATATAACCCGTACAGTCAGCTGCAAATAGAGCCCCAATTCTAGTAAAGTTCATAAGTTATTTGTATGAAGGATTACGCGGTAATAAGCGGTTTACGGTTTACGAGGTATTAAAAAAAACTGCTAACTGGATCTCGTTCAAAACAATTTGTACATCATATGTTTTTTTTTTTTTGAGATTTTTAATTTTCTTATTTTAGAATTTAGAGGGGGGGGGGGACCAACTTTTTTCCACTTTGGAAGCGTCTGTCACGCAAACTATTCGGTTTAGAAAAAAAGTAATTTAGAAACCTCGATATCATTTTTGAAGACCTATCCATAGATACCCCACACGTATGTATATGTTCGATAAAACAAAAATTGAGTTTCATTTCTAAGTATAAGGGGAGCCCCCAATATTTATTATTATTTTTTTATTTTTGCATCAAAATCTTAATGCGGTTCACAGAATACATCTACCTACCAAGTTTCAACAGTAAAGCTCTTATAGTTTCGGAAAAAAATGGCTGTGACATACGGACGGACATACGGACAGACAGAGATGACGAATCTATAAGAGTTCCGTTTTTTGCTATTTGGCTACGGAACCCTAAAAACGTTCAAAATCTAGCCGAAGTTTCATTTCGGCGATACACAAATGTCAGAAACTTATCGAAATGTAAAAAAATAGACGTATTTTTTGACAGAATGAGGCTTTTTTTAAATTTTAATCCATCAAATGATCTCTTCCGCTCTGGGCGGAGCGGAAGGGCGTGTCAGACTTTAACTGACTAAAATCCATCTGTGTTCCTCAACATGCCTGCCCGACGACCAGGGCCACAGTTTCTTTTTTAACCAACCCGCAATCCTGGCCCAGACAGATTGAGGCTGAGCTCAGTTTTTTTTTAAATAAAATTATAAGCTAGTGCTTGGCCGCAACCCCGTCTGATGGTAAGCAGTGATGCAATCGTTGTTGGTAAAGCGCACTAGTTTATTAAGAGGTTATTGGCTCTAACCTTGAAGACACTTAAATTATAGTCAGACAAATTGTGGTTCTTACAATTAGTAGAATTAGCCCACAGATAAACATTTTGCTGAAAAGTCAGGACATTTTTCTCCATTAGATTTTTTTTTGTGCTTGGCTGCGATTCCGCTTAGTGGTAAAGTGCTCTAGTTTATTAAGAACTTTTTTTTTTATTAGTTATAAATTAGTGCTTGACTGCAATACCGCCTGATGGTAAGCAGTGATGCAATCGTTGATGGTAAAACGCACTAGCTTATTAAGTCTATTCACTCAAAAAAACTGAGTGAATAGGAAGGAAGACTGCAGTTGAGCGAGGTGATGCAATGTTTAACCCAACAACACGACCAACGATGCTGCGCCAGAGGATGATCTGGAGACCCTCCACGACCAAACTCCCGACACAACAACATTAGGCACATCGTACCCGGTACACATCGCAACACAACTGCTCAGGCCCGTCCTCCGTACGGCTTCACCAGACATCATGCCGGAACACGACGAATCGCTTGGCGGCAAGACTTTGTCTGGTGGGTGGTAACTTATGCCGGCGGCTGATGTTGTTGCCTACCACCGAGAGAACTTATTGACTCTAGCCTTGAAGACACTTAACTCACTCACTTATTACTTTCACTTACTTATTAGATATTTTAGCAATTAATAATGTACTTAGGATTTCGGAACGCACATTTATATTTTGTTTTAAATTATGACAACTGCGTCATAGATTTTGCCGCCGTTTTCACGAGAAGTGACACAATGAGATTTTGGATCGACGCGGGAGATTTTTGGTTTCGAACGAACAACGGGTGGAGTTTTTAAGAGATCACTTTGTTAAATATTAAAAACCCCGTTAAAAGGGGAATAAATGTTAATTAAAACTCATTGTTCAATATTCTAGTTACGGGTTAGCTTTCCGCTCTCAGTCCGTTCAGTGGGCCATTGAGCGTCGGTTATGGCGGCCGTAGGCGGTTATTCCAGCCAGCCCACCTCCCTCCAGAAGTCCATTAAGTCTCCTGGCTTGTTCAGACCATCTGTGTAAGATCTTGGTGCCCTTAAGGTTTTATTTCTAATTTGGATAACGCCTGTACATTCGAAGAGTATTCATTCATAACTCAGAGTGTCTTGTATTGGATCTTTTACACTTATTTTTTTTTTGTCTATCTGGGTATACTTAAATGGTTTTGCTCCTGACTGTACATAGTGAAGTTCAATGAGGATCATTTACAGGATTCCTTCCAAGCGTTTTATGAAAGTAGGGAGCCTCGGGCGAGTCGGGGGAGCATGGCGGAGGGCTTGTGGGAGACTGTCTTCAAATATCTCTTAGAAAACCGCAGGGTAATTGCGTTACACACTATCAAAGGGTTTTATTTTGAAGAGCCTAGAATAACTAAACTAAGGCCATTGTACCTATGTTACACAAATAAATACTCTGTTTCTGATAAATCAATTACATTACAACTGTTTCGTATTTTACAGACAAGGTTTTTTTATTGGATTTCCGACTTTCCCCCTTATTCATAAACGCTGCTTAAAGTTAACTAGTGATAAGCGATTGTTTAAACAAAAATTTTTGACGTTCGCACGTCACTTAACTTTAATAATCGTTTATGAATAAACCCCTTAAATACTGTAGTGTTTATTCATAAAGGGTGATTAAGGTTAAGTAAAATTAAAAGGTCAAAAATGTATGGTTAAAGAATAGCTAATCACTAGTTAACTTCAAGTAACGTTTATGAATAAGGGGTTTATCTCTAACTATACTAGCGACCCGCCCGGCTTCGCACGGGTGCATTGCTGATACTAAATACACTACAGAAAAACTGTAAATGTTGCATAAAAAACCTCCGCGAACGCCGCGTCGTGTACCGCCGCAAACGCGATGCCCCGCAATTTTTATATCTGTAATATCTTCGAAAATAATCATATAAATCATAGCTCTAAAGTACGATATAGATCTATATTAAATCAACTATGTATTTTAGGTAATAAATTGGTAAGGATTAATGCTGTATTGGTTAAAATCACCTGGCCACTTTGGATTCAGTGGAGAGACGTGCAAAGAGGCTGATTGGTGACCCTGATCTAACTCGAGTTGGTCTCCAAAGCCTAGAGCACAGGCGTAGAATAGCCAGCCTTTCGGTGTTCTGTTAAGATGCATTTCGGGGAGTGTACGAGGGAATTGCATGATTTAATTCCCCCATCTCCGTTCCACCAGCGGACGACCCGTCGTACGGCTGGTTTCCACCCTTACGTTGTTAACACCACTACGATCCGGACGAAGCGTTTCGCCTCCTCCTTTATACCGCGGACATCGAGGGACTGGAATAGTTTGCCAGCGGCGGTGTTTCCGTCGGACTACAATTTGAGTGTCTTCAAGGCTAGAGTGAATAGGCTCTTAATAAACTAGTGCGCTTTGCCATCAACGACTGCGTCACTGCTTACCATCAGGCAGGATTGCGGTCAAGCGCTAGTTTATAATATAATTTAAAAAAAAAAATCGCCTCGAAAATTAGCCGGTATTTATCGTAAAAAGTAAATGACAACAACATGTTATTGTGTGATTTCCTTAAGAGATAGACATATACCATCGCGGACTTTTTGTAGACCTTATCAATGTGTACAATATTTAATACATTATTTTGATAAATCTCGTAGGATTCAGCCTGCATTTCAATGCAAGCGCGGAAAATAAATAATTATTTACGACATCAAATTAGAAACCTCAGAAATAATAGTATTTCTCCACAATTTAATGGATGTTATTACATACACCACTCTATTAACCACCATTCTTTAATCACTCTGTTAAAAAAAAACGCATCAAAATCCATTTAATTATTACGACATAATTCAAAAAAGTACACAGAACAGAATTTAAAAGCCTCAAAAAAGAAAAATAGTATTTTTTCAGTATTTAATGGACGTCATTATACATATAAACCTTCCTCTTTAATCATTATACAATATGTAAAGAAAACCCTGTCCGATCCGTGAAGGTATTGTTAGGTATCGATAACTGTTTCTACTAATGCCCATAAAAACAGGCAAAACTTAAAAAAAAAATCCCCCTAAAAAAATAAATATCATTTCGCAAAAAGAGGTAACTTAATACATGTGCGGTAAACAACCCCTTCCCGCGGGCGGCGGGGGGCACGGCACGCGGCACCTGTGACGTGGTCGCATCGCTATTCGCTTATAATAATACCGGTGTTATCACTTTTTTTTAAATTACCAAATTTCAAAATTCATTAGTATTGCTACTATGATGATTATGTAAAATTTTATATTATATTTGGTCAAGTGTTTACCTAACCTTTATTATCCTTATGGATCAGACAGGGTTTTCTTTACATATCCATTAATATAAAGTGCGTATGTTTGTATGTCTGTCTGTATGTATGTATGTGCCCGAAGTTGCTCAAAACCCTCACCACTATAGATAATCATATAGATCTGGATGCGCTGAGTACAAAAAAAAAAAAAACTTTTTTTGTCTCGGTCCTTGTATATATTAGAAAAACCGCATCAAAATCCGTTCCGTAGTTTTAAACATTTAATCATACAAAGGGACATAGGGAAAAAGAAAGTGACTTTTTTATAATAATATATAGTTTTTTTTTAATAATTATAAACTAGTGCTTGGCTGCAAGCCCGCCTGATGATAAGCAGTGATGGAATCGTTGATGGTAAAGCGCATTAGTTTATTAAGCCTATTCACTTAAAAAACTTAGGAATAGGAAGGATGACGGCAGTTGAGCGAGGTGTTGCAATGTTAAACCCAAGACCAACACGACCAAACGATGCTGCGCCAAAGGGAGATTAATCTGGAGGCTCTCCACGACCAAACTCCCGACACAATAACATTTGGCGCATCGTACCCGGCACACATCGCAATACAACTGCTCAGACCCGTCCTCCATACGGCTTCATCAGACATCATGCCGGAACACGACGAATCGCTTGGCGGTAAGACCTTGTCTGGTGGGTGGTAACTCGTACCGGCAGCCGATGTTATGGCCTACCACCGAGAAAAGTAGTGATTTATAAAATAAAAAATCAATAAATAAATGAGTTTTGAGTATGTTTTGTATTGTGTTTCTTATAAACAAATCCCAGTACGTGGCCACCCTACCCTCTCGCCAGCGGCGTCGTTTTCCAATGAGCGTTTCCGTTCAATAGCTCGTCTTTATTATATATCACAGAAAAGTCTCTTAAACTTGGATTGTACTCGAGTTATTGTGGTTTAGAAAAGACGGGTTGTGCCCGCAGGAGCGTCTGCATTGATCTGAATCAAATTAAATTGGCACATTGTAAGTCGTGGTGGCTTAGTGGTTAAAACACCAGCCTCTCAAGTATGAGAGTGCGGGCTCGATTCCAGTTCAGGCATGTACCAATGTAACTTTTCTAAGTTTTTTTTCTCTTTATTTATTTAGGGACTTTTGTATATAAATACATGACAGTCCCATTGTACCTGATAACTTAAAAACTCGTCACTCAAAACTCAAGCTCTACTTAAGTCTTGTTTCAAGCCATTTGATTGGTTGAAACTAGTTTTAAGTAATGCTTAAGCAGAGATCAATGCTTGAGTTTCCTTCTGGAATACGCACCTAAGTGAAACAAACATAATCTTTACATCTATTTGACAAAACGAAGACTTACAAAACTATACAACTTCTTGGCCGCAAAAGATAAAGGTGCAGATAAAATTTCGATATACAACGTGTAACAAAAAGGGTATATATATACCAAGGGCATGGCATCTTTAGATGATATCAAATGATATCGGAAGGGTTTCAACTCAAAATAAAATACTCAAAAAATTGGTACCAAATTTTCGGTTTCGTGTGTTTCTTAAAATAAAATCATAACAAACGTGGCAGCACACTACATACGTTAATAACTACTCGTTACCCGTCACGTTACTTGCCAAAATCCGATAAATGTCTTCAATATCTCTGTGCGACTAGTATGATAGTAGCCTATCACAGGCGGTGTTCTTCCTCATAACTTCCTAACATAAAGAGATAGAATTAAAAAAAACCCTTCCAATATCGTTTGATATCATGTAAAGATGCCATGCCTTTGTTATGTATATACCCTTTATGTTACACGTTCTATAAACCTATATTGTTTTTAATTAAACCTAATTAATTAATTAATACATCCCTCTCATCCTGAAACCGGACACATTCCGTTAAGAGATGAAAAACGTCTTCTACCATATCACATTCCTCCCAGTTGGCACATTTTTTATTAAAAAGGCAAAGTAAGTTATATGTACTTTCTAAGTATATCTTGGACACCAATGACTGATTGCAAGGTGAAGAAAAACATCTTGAGGAAACCTCGACTTTAAGTCTGAAATCGCCAACCCGCATTGAGCAAGCGTGGTGATTACGCTCAATCCTTCTCCGTATGGGAGGAGACCTGTGCCCAGCAGTGGGACAGTAAAAAGGTTGATGATGATGATACATTGGCTCGTAAGCTAAGAAATAACAGCATTGCCTACCGATACTCTTATCCTTCTTGCCTAGCGTACTTACCTATAGCTTTTTTTACGGGGCGAGTGAGTCCTCTTTTTTTTTAATAATAATAAACAAGTTCTTGACCGCAGTCCCGCCTGATGGTAAGCAGAGATGCAATCGTCGATGGTAAAGCGCGCTAGTTTATTAAGATGATGACGTGAAACGATGAAAAGGTTGATGATGATTATCTTAGTCCTTCGAGCCGTTTCTTTATTTATTTATCCATTAGCTTTCCGCCCGCGGCTTCGCCCGCGTGGAGTTCGGTTATATCGCGCTTTTTAGATTTCCCTCGGGAACATCAAATTTTTCCGGGATAAAAAGTAGCTTATGTTCTTTCTCATGGTCTAAAGATTGTCTGTACCAAATTTCATCAAAATCGGTTGAGAGGTTTAGGCGGGAAAGCGTAACAGACAGACAGACAGACAGACAGAGTTACTTTCGCATTTATAATATTAGTATGGATTTATTTCAGGTATCAAGGTCCATATAAACCTGTATAATAATATATTAATATAAAAACTTATAATACTATAAATACATACATATAATATTATTAACTACAGCTAATGTATACGAAGTGTCGGCGTCGTGTTTCGCTGACTGGTGTCACGTAGCTGGCCACGAAACCGGCGGTACACAACACCTTTCGGCCAGAACTCTTCTTTGAAGAACTTCTCGAGATGATAAAACCGAACACGCACCACGAACGACTTGACATACTCGTACGTATTGTGACGCGGCTCCAACATCTCGACCGTCAAAGTCCAGTTGGTCTCTGGTGCCACGATAGAACTCGTACTCGTAAATAACGCGATATTACAAGTTTTCCATTTTAACTAATCTAAAACCAAACCTCAAAAATAATAAGTGGAGAAATAATTTTTGAGGTTTCTAATGTGATGTTTCTTTTGAAAGTGACTTTTTTTTTAAAACACTATGTAGTTTTTTTTGATAATTATAAACTAGTGGTTGGCTGCAATCCCGCCTGATGGTAAGCAGTGACGCATTCGTTGATGGTAATGCCCACTAGTTTATTAAGAGCCTATTCACTCTAGCCTTGAAGACACTCCAATTGTAGTCCGATGGAAACACCGCCGCTGGCAAATTGTTCCAGTCCCACGATGTACGCGGTATAAAGGAGGCGAAACGCTTCGTCCGGATCGTAGTCATCGTAGTGGTGTTAACAACGTAAGGGTGGAAACTCGCCGTACGACGGGTCGTCCGATGGTGGAACGGAGATGGGGGAATTAAATCATGCAATTCCATCGCACACTCCCCAAAATGCATCCTATAGAACACCGAAAGGCTGGCTACTCTACGCCTATGCTCTAGGCTTTGGAGACCATCTCGAGTTAAATCAGGGTCACCAATCAGCCTCTTCGCACGCCTCTCCACCGAATCCAGAGTGGCCAGGTGACACTTAGCAGCACCAGCCCAAATGTGGCTGCAGTACTCCACACACGAACGGACCTGTGCTTTGTACAACATTAGAAGCTGCCCTGGTGTGAAGTACTGCCGGACCTTTGAGATAACGCCAAGTTTCTTGGCAGCCACCTTGGCCTTGGACTCAATGAACCGCCCAAAGGGTTAGGAGGTTTCTAATGTGATGTCGTAAATACCAGTGGCGGGCCTACCATACAAGCCCAGATGCCCGGCTTGCCTTCCAAGCCTCACCCCCAAAAATAAAAAAAAACAGTAAACAGAAGAAAATAGTTTTCAAACTAAATTTACGTAGACGTAATTAAAATACAACGCATAGCGCAACTCAGTTTGAACACGCGCCCAGGGTCGCACAAGGTCACGGCTCAATATCTATCTCACTCGCACTTGCGGGCTCTTACCTAGTGCAAGCCAGGTTTAACCTCGCTTGCAATGCACTCTTCTTTCGTTCCGTAATATGAAGTATCTAGTAACATAAGTATACATATAACTATTGACATTTTATATGGCTGGATTCTGCTCAATAAAGCACGGCTTGCATCTGACGTTGTACACAACGCACTGTTGGATCAGTGTTGCCGTTTTAGTTTGTTGATTTTTTAGTAGTTAAGTACGATAATTTTCATTTATTTTAAGTTTGTGGGCTGATGTCACCGAAATAGAATATATTACACGAGGGAGTCCCAGGTATAATAGATTATTAAATAGGCTCATTCATGGACTGAATATAAGTAGTTTTCTTCGTCTTTCACGTTCGTTGATATTAAATATGAATGAGTGATAAAGTTATGGTTAAATACATCGAGTATATACTATACTTACTTTAGTATGTATTATACTTTTTCAATAACATTCGCTTTTTGACTCATTCAAGTGAAAAAAAAGGGTTAAGAAATTTCTGTGACAAAAAAAAAATATTTCTTTCATTGTAATTCAAGCGTTTATAAAAAATACCTAGTATAAAACAAAAAACTGGCCGTGTTACACATGTGAAATAGTTTAGCACTTTCTTGCGGGTTTTATTTTTTGTTATATTTTTTTCATATCTGGTAGAATTTTCAGATAATTAAGCGCTTTTAAAATTCATGGAACGGCAACACTGGGTTTGATTTGTATGAACATAGCTACGATTTGAATAGTCTCTTTGTTGTTTTTTCGAAGTTTAATTTTGAATTGATTGTGTAAAATGAGTGTAAATCCGTCGGATACCGATAATATTTATGTCCCTTGTGACGATTTCAAGTGTATTTATAGTTTGCTAAGCGGGGGAAAGGTAAATTCTTTAAGTTTTTCAGAGAAAAATAACCTCATATCTTCGCCAAAACCTACGCCGGATTTAAGCTCAAACAAGTAAGTCTCATAAAAGGAAATTCAATAGATCCGTTTATAAAACTAATTGGATTGCGGGCTGTTCCCATTCGAACAAACTTTATTGTAAACTTGCCCATTTGATTGTAACAATTCCCGCTACGTCAGCTTCCGCAGAACGCGCATTTTCTTCGCTAAAGCGTATTCACACATACTTACGGAACTCACAGGCCCAAGAGCGACTTTCTGATCTTTCGATGATCGCGATCGAAAAGCAACTTTTAGTAGAAATCAAACGTTCACCAACTTTTTATTCTGACGTAATAAAATCATTTTTAAAGAAAGATAGACGCATTGATTTAGAATATAAGTAAAAGCTTTTTTTATTTTTTTTATTTCTATGTTTTCGAAATCCCATAACTTTGTAGCATATTTAGATCGTTTGCAATTGGACACGCGCCGTTATGAATATATGTAGGGATTGTAGGTAGGTATCTTCGCTCAACACAATGAAAAGAGAAAGGCTTTTTTCGAAGCCGCCGAGGGTATGTCTTTGCTGGTACGTGTTATTCTTCTGCCTAGCAATATCATGCCTTCAGTGTGCTTTGATTAGCTCGCCGTCGTTAGACCACCGGCTTCTTGAAGCGAAGAATATGATGATGTGGATCACAAAATCTTGTTTTGTAAAGAACGGTAAGAAAACGTATCATGGGCTTGCGTTATCGGTGGACCCTAGGCACGCCACTGGTAAATACATAATTACATTCATTTATTAAAATAATGGACTAAATATTGTAGACATTGAAAAGGTCTACAGAAAAGTTCGCGATAGTTTTATGTCTATCTCTTATGCATATTCCACAATAACATATTTTATTATTTACTTTTATGACAAACACCGGCTAATTTTCGAAGCGATTTTAAACAATACAGCATTAATCCTTATCTAATTTATTACCTAAAATACATAGTTGATTTAATATAGATCTATATCGTACTTTAGACCATACGATTTATATGTTTATTTTCGAAGATATTACAAATTTAAAAATTGCAGGGGATTGCGTTTGCGGCGGTACACGACGCGGCGTTCGCGGCGGTTTTTTATACAACGTTTACAGTTTTTCTGTAGTGTATTTAGTATCAGCAATGCACCCGTGCGAAGCCGGGGCGGGTTGCTAGTTAGAGATAGAGTTGAAAATTCAGTAAAAAATCTTGTCTGTAAAATACGAAACAGATTTACATCTGTTTCGTATTTTACAGACAAGATTTTTCCAATTACCATTACCTACCTTACCTTTTTTCCATTTTTCCATTATTGTTTCCAATTACATTACTGTAATTGGGTTATCAGAAACAGAATATTCAATTGTGTAACATAGATACAATGGTTTTAGCTTAATTATTTTAGGCTCTTCATTATTATTTACTTTACATTATTAATTCTTATCGAATTTAATACCTTAAATACATTGTTGATGTAATATAGATCTATATCGCCCTTATCAACATATGATTTAAATGAATATTTTCGAAGATACAGATTAAAAAATTGCTGGGCGTCGTGTTTGCGGCGATACTGACCGGCTGGGGCGGCGTGAGCAGCAGGCAGCTATGTTTTTTTATACAACGTTCACAGTTTTTCTGTATGTGTATTTAGTATCAGCAAGGCATCCGTTCGAAGCCTGGGCGGGTCGCTACTGCAACACAGCATTTTTAAATTAGAAAGAAAACCATCGTCTCCATGATTGCCTATTAATAAGCCTTCTTATCACCCTCTGCCGCCCCTCTTTTGACAAACAGCGCAATAATACAGTATTTGCTGAACTGCTTCCGAATGATAATTGATATTAATAGGGATAGGGGGTGAACAGAGAAGGTTCATAATGTAGGTGTGGGAATGAAGTATTACAGTTTGCTTTTCTACGGGGTTGGGGGTAGCTTTTGTCCAGCGGTGGACGTCTGTAGTCAAGTTCGCGTGATGTATTATTAATCTTAAGAGGGTACTCTAGTGGTGCTTTCTCTATACAAACGTATTCCGCTGTTTTCTTCGTGGATATTGCTTTTAGAACAATTATTTTTTCTACAATTTTACACCGTGATTATACGCCCCTGTCATTTGAATTTTTTTTTTCGGAACTTATTTAATAAGAGAAGTGCGATATTTCAAAATCGCAAAAAATAACCCATTTTTACTGTGATGTTCAGATGACTATTAGACAAACGTGATAAGTTTTTGACAAAAGAGAAAATAATAGAAGCATAGCTATAATTTTCCTCTAAATTTTGATATAAAAAAACTTTTTTACAAAAAAACAACCGACTTCTAAAAACCACTACAAAGTGAAAAATAACTAATTTCGGAAGTCGGTGTCTTTGGTTTTTGTATATTAGTTTTTGACACCGACTTCCGAAATTAGTTATTTTTCACTTTGTAGTGGTTTTTAGAAGTCGGTTGTTTTTTTGTAAAAAAGTTTTTATTTTACACTTTTTAGTTGTGAAAAGTAGGTACTATGTGTTCAGTTACATCCGGTCAGACTGGAAGCTGATGCAAATATAGTTGGGAAATGACATAATTTTGTTTACTTTAATTTTTACCCGTAATTTTGAAGAATTCTCTCGACTGCCTGCGGTCTTCATCATCAGATTTACTGCAGACCATTATTTTTACCCAATGGGTGCAAAGTTCTCATCAATATAAATGAATTATAACCAAACACAAATTAGCTACTGCAAACTGTTGAGGAGTTCCTGGAGCTGGCCTTTGTCTTCATCATCAGGGCTCTTATGACAGTCACAACCCATCTAGGTGTAAAGTTCTTATCAGTACAAATTAAAGAAGTCCATACACAAGGTAGCTGCTGTGAATTGTTTAGGAGTTCCTTCGACTGTCTCCCGGCTCCATTATCAGATCTACTCCATACCTTTATCAAATTATAGTGCTTTAAAATACTTAACAAAAATACTAAGAAATGCACTAATCGCCCCTACGATTTTTGAAAGTGCCCCTTGATTTCTCTGGTCTTCCATCATCAGACCCTGATGTCCTTATCATGGGACCACCTTGGTAACGTCTTCTTTCCAACAAAAAGAGAATTATCAAAATCGGTTCATAAACGACGAAGTTACGCGCGAACAAACATAAAAAAAAGCATATATACGGTCGAATTGAGTAACCTCCTCCTTTTTGAAGTCGGTTAAAAATAATTGAGATCTGTCGTGTTTTAAATAAGTAAACAGCGGAGTACGAAACGTCTTTTGATCAACATTTTTGTAGGTAAAATCAGCCTGAGCTGCAACTGTCCTTTTCGCACTTTACAGGGAGAGGTTGGAAGGAGCGCGACGGCAATAGTTTCTTCAAATATCTATTTTCCAAATTCCTCAGCACTAGAGTCCCCTCTTAAAGCTATCAAATAAGTCTTGACTCTTGTCGCTAAGCGATTCGTCGTGTTCTGGCGGCATGATGTCTGGTGAAGCCATACGGAGGACGGGTCTGAGCAGTTGTGTTGCGATGTGTGCCGGGTACGATGCGCCAAATGTTGTTGTGTCGAGAATTTGGTCGTGGAGGGTCTCCAGATCAATCTCCCTTTGGCGCAGCATCGTTGGTCGTGTTGTTGGGTTTAACACTGCATCACCTCGCTCAACTGCTGTCTTCCTTCCTATTCACTAAGTATTTTCAGCTTAATAAACTAGCGCGCTTTATCATCAACTATTACATTACTGCTTACCATGAGGCGGGATTGGAGTCAAGCTCTAGTTTATATTTATTAAACAAAATTCAACCATTTTCAACTTCTGTTTGACGCTATAGCAAATGGAGTTTCTTAGTTTTTCCCGGTCCCTGCGGTTGCGGAACGGTTGGCGTTTTTATTTGCAAACACGTAATAAATAGCCGTATTTAATTTTCTTCCCCCAGATTGCACATTTAATTCCCTTTAGCGCTGCGTCCACTGCGGCCTTGGCTGGGAGCCAAGCACAACGCTATGCGGACAATTGATCAACTTTATTGAAAACCGTCTCTTTGATTTACTTGGTAAAATAGTTTGGGAGAAATTTCAGCGTAATTTCGGGTGTAATGTTCAAGAAGGCTTCTTTAAAAAGTAAGGCGATAATAGAGAATGACCGCCTCCGTGCCGTAGCGGTAGCGAACGCGGCGAGGCGCGGGTTTGATCTCCGCGCAACGGAAATATTTGTATGCATGAATATGAATATTTGCACTGGTCTGGTCGTGCCTCGGAAAGCACGTTAAGCCGTTGGTCCTAGTTCCCATACGAACATCTAATGGCAGTCGTTACGGGTTGTTGGAGCCCTTAAAAGTCCAGGTTTCCTCAAGATGTTTTCCTTCACCTTATAATCAGTCATTGGTGTCCAAGTCTGCTTGCGACGTGGAGGCCCTGGGTTCGATCCCCGGCCAGGTCATGATGGAAAACGATCTTTTCCTGATTGGCCTGGGTCTTGGATGCTTATCTATATATTATGTATCTATTATAAATATAGTATCGTTGAGTTAGGTCCGTATTATAGAACGTCAAAACTCAAGTTCTACTTAAGTCTCGTTTCAAGCCTTTTGACTGGTTGAAACTAGTTTTAAGTAATGTTTAAGCAGAGATCAATGCTTGAGTGACGTTCTGTAATACGAACCTTAGTATCCCATAACCCAAGTCTCGAACTTACTTTGGGGCTAGCTCAATCTGTTTGATTTGTCCGTATATATTTATTTATTTTATTTATTTATTGGTACTTGCCTAACCTGGAATCCAACCCGCACACTTATTCTTGAGTGGCTGATGTTTTAACCACTAGGCCACCACGACTTATTTGTATGTATGTTTGATTATATCTTTATGTACCTGTCTTTATTATTATTAATTTAATAGTTATCATATTCATATTTTATTTCCTCCTTATTCTTACACACTATTGTCTACATTACTGTTTTACTTCTCCTTTCGCAGGTCTGCTGGAAGAAATTCCTTAATAAACAAGCAGCACCTCTGTACTTAGATACTAATTTTGTCTTATCCTTATGTATTTTATTGCGTGTACATCCTTACTTAATATTATCAATGGGAAAGTGAGATTGTTTGTTTGTTCCACTTTCACGCCGTAACTACTGAACCGATTGCTTTGAAATTTCACAGACGTAAAGTTAGAAGTCCGGATTAAATAATAGGCTACTTTATATCCCGGAAAAATTTGATATTCCCGAGGGAAATCTAAAAAGCTCGATATAACCGAACCACATGCGGGCGAAGCCGCGGGCGGAAAGCTAGTAATAAAATAAATAAATAAAAGACAACAATCCAACTTCTCCTAAAAGTAACTATTCACTTCCGACTAAATGAGTTGCTGAAACAAATGAGAATTAGTTCTGAATAGTTGTCCAAGTCGGTAATTATCGGAGTAAGAGAACTCGATGGGGAACGGCGAATAGTTTCACTTGAGAACTTGCCAGAAGACGGTACAGGCGAGGCGAGGTGTGTGCAGCTTTTAGAAATAAGTCAGCCCGTACTGACAGCCTTTGTAAAATATTCTTATTTATTTTCTGTAATTTATATGGTGTACCTAAATAATAAAGAGTATTCTATTGTATTCTATTATATTCTATTCTTAAGTGGTTATATTATGGTTGTCGTCCTCCGTGGAGCAGCGGTCAACACGCCTGACTACGACGTGGAGGCCCCGGGTTCGATCCTCGGCCAGTTCATGATGGAAAACAATGTTTTCCTGATTGGCCTGGGTCTTGGATGTCTACCTATATATGTATCTATTATAAATATAGTATTGTTGAGTTAGTATCCCATAACACAAGTCTCGAACTTAGGCTAGCTCTATCTGTGATTTGTCCGTATATATTTATTTAAGTAGTTATATTTTTTTTATTTTTTCTTTATAAATTATAAACTAGCGCTTGACCGCAATCCCGCCTGATGGTAAGCAGTGCTGCAATCAATTTTTTTTTTTTTTTTGTTGCGATGGGAAATTGTCAAATGACTTCTCCCGCTCTGGGCAGAGCGGAAGGACATGTCAGACTTTTACTGGCTAAAACCCACCCGTGTTTCTTCACTTACCTGTGCGACGGCCAGGGCCACGGTTTCTTGTTTAACCAACCCGCAACCCTGACCCAGGAGGCATCGGTCTTCGTGGACCCCGTCACGACGTGCTGACATCTCTTTGAGGCGCGCGTGAAACACGACGCGCCGTCGACTCGGGCCTGGTCCTTACCGAGCGGCGAGCTGCCCACTGCTCACCGCCCGCAGGCCCACGCCTACGGTGGCTGGGAGTTTAGTGTCATCTCCCAAACAGGGCATCTCCTGCGGCAGCTAGTGGCGTGAGGTCGCTGGGATTCCCGTTGCCTCACGCGCTCCGCTTCCTCCTTTGCCAGCATCACTGCTTCGCAGAAGGAGGTGACGGCCTACCATGCACTCTCGCTCCGGACCATGGCCTGGACCAGGGTCGGACGCGAGAGATCGCCTCCGATCGCCGCTACGAGGACACGGCGGTGCTCTACCCAAGCCGGGCAGACCTCCACCGTATGCTCCACCGTGTCCTCAGGGCGATCCATACAATGGTGACACCCTGGCGTTTCCTCCCGCCGTATACGGAACAGGAACCTCCCGAAACAACCGTGTCCGGTGAGGACCTGCGTCGGGCGGAAGGTGAGGGCGCCGTGGCGCCTCTCTAGCCACGCCTCAAAGAGGGGACTTATTCACTCTAGCCTTGAAGACACTCAAATTGTAGTACGACAAAAAACACCGCCGCTGGAAAATTGTTCCAGTCCCTTGATTTACGCGGTATAAAAGAGGAAGCGAAACGCTTCGCCCGGAACGTAGTGGTGTCAACAACGTAAGGGTGGAAACTCGCCGTACGACGGGTCGTCCGATGGTGGAACGGAGATGGGGGAATTAAATCATGCAATTCCCTCGCACACTCTCCAAAATGCATCCTATAGAACACCGACAGGCTGGTTACTGATCGCCTTTGCTCCAGGCTTTGGAGACCGTTTTAAGCTAAATCTAGGTCGCCAAATAGTCTCTTCTCACTCCTCTCCACCAAATCAGTGAATCAGAATCAGAGTATCCTATTTTATTCTATAGTATTTTAATTCAAAATCATAAAAAGTAAATCAATAAACCAATTTTACAGATCGTACTGACAGCTGATTAAATATTAGTTTGGTCCCATCAAATTTAGATATTCCATAGACAATTTAAGTGCTATTAAAAACATGGCGACTAAAAATACGTCAAGCGTTGACGAATTTCACAGGACTAAACTAAAATATATCTTCTGTCCTTTTCTTAATAAAATAGAAAGAAAAAGATTTAACCTAAAAGATTAGTTTGTGTTATTACAAAATCCTGGGAGCATTATTCTTTTAACTGCTACGTATGTTCAATCAATAAGTATAGAAACTAATTCCGTACCATATAAAGTTACCACTTGGAACCAATTTAGCTCAAATCAATAACAGTAACTTAATACTTAACTTAACTCAAACAAATGGCCGAACGAATGTAATGTGAGGAAATGAACTTAGGAATGAGAAGTTATTTCTTTTTTTTTGTGTAATAAGTTTTGATAAAATCATTTGTCTGAATTACCACCCACTACTACTACTACTACACAAAACTTTGTCTTGCCGCCAAGCGCCAGCAAAACTCCATATTACTAAAACTGTACTGTCCGTCTGTCTGTCATCAGACTGTATCTCATGAACCTGGTAGTTAGATAGTTGGAATTTTCACTGATAATTATATTTATGTTGCTGCTATAACAACTAATACAATTACAGTTTTATTTCTTGGAAAGAAAATAGTACAAATATATTATTCACTTAAATTTGGTGGTAATTCTCCGTGGTAGGCCATAACATCCGCTGCCGGCAGAAGTTACCACCCACAAGACAAAGTCTTGGCGCCAAGCGATTCGTCGTGTTCCGGCATGATGTCTGGTGAAGCAGTACGGAGGACGGGTCTGAGCAGTTGTGTTGCGATGTATGCCGGGTATGATGTCCTGTACGACCTCCTGATCAGTCTCCCTCTGGTGCAGCATCGTTGACCGTGTTGTTGGGTCTAACATTGCTTCACCTCGCTCAACTGCCGTCTTCCTTCCTTTTCACTTAATTTTTTGAGTGAATAGGCTCTTAATAAACTAGCGTGCTTTACCATCAACGACTGCATCACTGCTTACCATCAGGCAAGGTTACGGTCAAGCACCAGTTTGTAATTATAATAAAAAAAATAAAGGAGGAAGGAATAATTCACCAGACATCATGCCGGAACACGACGAATCGCTTGGGGGCAAGACTTTGTCTGGTGGGTGGTAACTCAGACAAATGATTTTTTTTTTTTAATAATTATAAACTAGTGCTTGACTGCAATCCCGCCTGATGGTAAGCAGTGATGCAATCGTTGAGTGTAAAGCGCACTAGTTTATTTAGCCTATTCACTTAAAAAACTTAGGAATAGGAAGGATGACGGCAGTTGAGCGAGGTGATGCAATGTTAAGCCCAAGACCAACACGACCAAACGATGCTGCGCTAGAGGGAGATTGATCTGGAGACTCTCCACGACCAAGTTCCCGAGACAACAACATTTGGCGCATCGTACCCGGCACACATCGCAACACAACTGCTCAGACCCGTCCTCCGTACGGCTTCACCAGACATCATGCCGGAACACGACGAATCGCTTGGCGGCAAGACTTTGTCTGGTGGGTGGTAACTTCCGCCGGCAGCCGATGTTATGGCCTACCGCCGAGAAAATGATGAATGATTTCACGTTGGAGCCCGGGGTCCGCTTTCCTACTCCTTCTCCTCCATTTCGCGCGATCTTTAGCATCCTGTGGTGTCAGATTGTTGGCACGCATGTTATCTCTTACAACGTCAAGCCAACACTTCTTTGGTCTACCTCGCTTGTTCCCGCCCGGCGGAGGCGTCATGGCAAGACATTTGTTACCTACGTAACTTGCCGGTTTTCGGAAGACGTGACCGTACCAGCGTAGGCGACCCTAGCACTGCTGATGCACTACAAAAGAGTTTTTTCATCATCTTTACACCTGGAACTGTCTAGTTCCATCCTAAAAATAAACTTATCTTTCATTGAAACTGAAATCACTTTTGTCCTCACCTGTACCGCTGCAGACGGATATTAATCAATGCAAATACTAAGTTTAATTAAAACTGTGTTTAAACTAAAGTCGTTTTCCTCAGACTTCGACTTTCAAGTCGATAGAAAGTAATGTACAACAAGCAGACGACAGCAAATCAAGTTACTACAATCTGTCAGATTTCTTTATAAGATTTTCAACTTTATCTCTAATGCTTTAAGGCTGAAGATAGATTGGTTTTTTTTTTTAAATAATTACAAACTAGTGCCTAGTGCAATCGTTGATGGTAAAGCGCGCTAGTTTATTAAGAGCTTATTCATTCAATAAACTGATTGGATAGGAATGAAGACGGCAGTTGAGCGAGGTGATGCAATGTTAAACCCAACAACACGACCAACGATGCTGCGCCAGAGGGAGCTTGATCTAAAGACCCTCCACGACCAAACTCCCGACATAACAACATTTGGCGCATCGTACCCGGCACACAAATAAATACATAAATAACACTAGAATTGTGGGAATATAAAAAAAAAAAACATGTTGTATACATATTATACATAAAATTTTATGAATAACTACTTGATATACCCAGCTTAAAATATTACATTATAATACTAACAACCAACTGAAATAAGTTAGATTTAAAACCATCTTTCTAAACACGTTAAACGTATGCCACGACACGCTTTAGAATCGTTTTATATCTATGGTTTAGAGGCATAATCCTCTTTTGAACATACACAGATGGTCTATTTAATCTATGCCTTGTCTATGGCATGCACTTATGTTTATATTTATGATACTTTGAATAAACAATAAGATTATTGAAGAATTTGATATATGAAGTAGCTTGATATGCGCGGCGTCTTGAATAAAACGTATTCTGATTTAATCTGTGCGTTTCCTCCTTGAGAATAGTGGTAAAAATAGCAGAAGTCATTTATTCAAATTAGCCTGAGAATCAGCACTTTTTGAACGCCAATATTACATAAGACAGTCCCCTCAAAACGCTCACCCATCGACACTTCCTAATGCTTTGGTTGGGAAGAAGTGCAAATTCACCAGCAGCACAGCTGTCTGTTCATTTAAAAAACACATGACTTTATACAATACTATGTCATCATCATCATCATTAACTCAGCGTTAATCCCAGTCGCATTCGAAGCTTTTTTCAGCTTTGGAGTCTGGGGTCCACTTTACCAATCTAACTACTGATTTTGGCTAAATTCCGATATTTTCCGTGAAGCAACTGCCGTCTGACCGCCACAACCCGAAGGCGATATCGAAGCATTGCAGTTAGACCAATTGTTGGACTTTTGAGGGCTCCAATAAGCCGTAACGACTCCCATGGCAACCGGGACGTGCTTTCCGAGGCACGACCAGACCAGTGCAAATATTCACATTCATGCTTACAAATATTTGCACTGTGCGGCCATCAAACCCAAGCCTCCTTGCGCAGCAGCCGCGTTCGCTACCGCTACGCCACGGAGGCTATCACAATACAATACTATGTATCTATAGTAATTAACAAAAGAAAACACATAACATTAAATAGAAGTAGAAAATACCAGCAAAGCCAAAAAATTTTCGTCGCCCATACCCCAATGTTTGAAGACTAAAATCTTCAACCAGTGCGTCCTACCCGTCATGACTTACGGAGCCGAGACGTGGACACTAACAGTCAGACTAGTCCATAAGTTTAAAGCCGCTCAGCGAGCTATGGAGCGGACTATGTTGGGTGTCTCTCTAAAGGACCGCATCAGAAATGAGGTGATCCGACAGAGGACCGGAGTCACCGACATAGCTGAGAGGATTAGCAAGCTGAAGTGGCAATGCGCTGGTCACATATTCCGTACGACCGATAATCGTTGGGGTAAACGAGTCCTCGAGTGGAGACCGCGTCTCGACAAACGTAGCGTAGGACGCCCTTGGGCGAGATGGAGCGACGACATCAAAAAGGTGGCTGGTAGGGGCTGACGGGGAACTGCTCAGAATCGAGCTTGTTGGCGTGCCATAGAGGAAGCCTATGTCCAGCAGTGGACGAGTAGAGGCTGATGATGATGATATATTAGTATAGATAAACTAGTGCTTGACGGCAAACCCACCTGATGGTAAACAGTGAAGCAATCGTTGATGGTAAAGCACGCTAGTTTATTAAGAGCTGATTCACTCTAGCCTTAAAGACACTCAAATTGCTGCTTCTTGAAGACAGAATCTGCCTTGTCTGATTTATGTTGCAGTTTGCTATTGATTTATTAGTACTGCTTTTTGAAAACAGAATTACCGCTGCTGGCAAATTGTTCCAGTCCCTCGATGTGCTCTTAGAATGTAGAAGTGTGGAAGAAAAAAAGACATGTTGTGCTAACTACAGATAAACTGGGAATGTGCAGGAGAATGATAAAAGTAAATATTGTTATAACAAACAAAACGATTCTAAAATAAACTGCATTGCGTAAGCAATCATTTCTCATTTGGGAGTTGTGCGCACAGAGAGATGGACAGAAGTTCCAGTGCGAACAGGACATTAAAACGTGGCTTGTTGAGAAGAGATATCATCTCTGGCGCTGAGGCAAGTGGCGGAACACGGGTGGGTTTTAGTCAGTCAAAGACTAAAACCCCCAAAGACTGACACGCCGCTCCGCAGTATGAGTGTGCGGGTTTGATTCCAGATCAGGCAAGTACCAATGTAACTTTTCTAAAGTTATATGTACTTTCTAAGTATATTTTGAACACCAATGACTCATTATAAGGTGAAGGAAACATCAACATCTTGAGGAAAACTGAACTTTAGGTCTGATATCGCCAATCCGGATTGAACATGCATGGTGATTACGCTCAATCCTTCTCTGTATGAGAGGAGACCTGTTCCCAGCTATGGGCCGATAAAAAGGTTGATGATGATGATGACCACGACTGTAGTTTAGGTTAATAAAAATTATCCTTCCTCGTCTTTAACGGAAACTATTATTCGATCCCTTTGAAGTCTAGTTTTAATGTTTTAAATTTCACAAATTAAATTTCAGTTCATTGCATCTTTTTCTAGCTATTTCAATCAGAAAAGGAGAGAAGATAAAATGTCAGTTTAGACCTGACAAATTAGAGCGCTCCTGACGTAAATTGACGTATTTATGGTCGCCATGTTTATAATCTCGTCTAAACTGTCTATGGAGTATCTTAATTTGACAGAATTGAACTAAAATATTATCTTCTATCCTTTTCTTAATGGAATAGAAAGAAACTAAAAACTAACTAACTAACTAACTTAAAATTAGTTTAGTTTGTTAACAGGAGAACCAGCGCCATTATCTCTGGAACTTCTGCTTCTTTTCTGTATAACGTAAACATAATAATGAAAAATACCGGTCATAAAATTTGCACTAAGCGAATGAATTATGCGCTGTGATGGTGAAACGTTGGTAGAGGGGATACAACACAGTGACTACTTGGTGCTAACACTGCTTTTAATATACAATATGTAAAGAAAACCCTGTCCGATCCGTAAAGGTATTGTTAGGCATCGATAACACTGATTCTACTTTTTTTGAAAAAGCCGGGCTAATCTTAAAAAAAAAATCCTCTAAAAAAATAAATATCATTTCGCAAAAAGAGGTAACTTAATACATGTGTGGTAGGCAATACATGCGCGGGCGAAGGGGGCAGGGCACGCGGCACGTGCGTCGCATCGCTTATAATAATAACTTCGGACATGGTGTTGTCACTTTTTTAAAAATTACCTAATTTTGGAGAAGTTGAAAATAATTCGGGGAAAAAAAAAGATTATTTCAAAATTCATTAGTATTGTTACTATGATGATTATGTAAAATTTCATATTTTATTTGGTCAAGTGTTTACCTAACCTTAATTATCCTTATGGGTCGGACGGGGTTTTCTTTACATATTGTATATTTGTATGTACTTACAGCTTAGTATTACAAGAATGATTTACTAAGTTTTTTTAAATGTTATAAACCAATGCTTGAGCGCAATCCCACCTGATGGTAAGCAGCGATGCAATCGTTGATGGTAAAGCGCACAAGTTTCTTTAGACTTGAAGACATTTAAATTGTAGTCGGACGAGACCGCTGCAGGTAAATTGTTCCAGTCCCTCGATGTACGCGGTATAAAACTCGTATTGTATAAAGTCATGTGGTTTTTTTTTTTTTGTTTTTTATTGGACAGAGAGCTGTGCTTCTGGGGAGTTTGTTCCGCCACTTCTTCTTCCCAGAGAAAGTACGCCATTTCCTAGTATTTCGCTACACAAAAACAAATTTAGAAAAAAAAAAAAAATTTTTAATAGGGTGAAAAAAACCTTGTCCGATGAAGGCCAGCCCGCGCCGCAGCTGAGCCAGTAATTATAATAATGTCCCAACAATGACCTCTGAGTTTGTTTCGGCGTTTCTTCTCAGAGCTAGTACTAGGAAACGTCATGGTCATCAAACCATTAAGTATAACTTTCGATCCAGCCGTCCCCTGCTGTCCTCTCTAGCGACGCCCTAAGCCGAGGTTTGTACCCCACAGGGGGTGCCCTTAGTGCGTAGTCGCCTAATTTTAAGTTAGTTTTAAGTGCCGCTGGCTGGAGGCTTTAATTTTTAATTAAGGCATCCACAGGAAAGTCCGGTTAAGTAGTTACGGCCTCTAATGGCCACCTACGAGATGCCATATAAAAAAAAAGTGAAAAAAAAATCAACTTGTTTTTTTTCATTTTACATCACTACTTTAACAACATTAATTGCGGTATTTAATTTGTTGAGCAGACACATTTTTAGAACATACGGAGCATTGGATTAGCAATATGCTTCGAAATAATAGTGTGTATCTCTCAAGTATGGCGGGTTCGATTCCAGGTCAGGCAAGTACCAATGTAACTTTTCTAAAGTTATATGTACTTTCTAAGTATATCCTGGACACCAATGACTGAAGGTGAAGGAAAACATCTTGAGGAAACCTGGACTTTAAGTCTGAAATCGCCAATCCGCATTGAGCAAGCGTGGTGATTACCCTCAATCCTTCTCTGTATGAGAGGAGACCTGTGCCCAGCAGTGGGACGATAAAAAGGTCGATGATGATGATGATGATGATGCTGAATAGTGTGTGATTAAGGTGCTGATCTATTCACCGACCCTGCGTTATAACTTGTAACAGTTCTAAAATGAATGCATTATTTTATTTGTATGGAAAATCTCGTATGCTGTTTAAGACAATTACGTTTATGTTTATAATTTATGTTTATAAGCTTTATTTCCACAAGAAATATTACCTTTCATAAACCAAAACGTGCCTTTTGATGTCCAGCATGTAAATCTGAATGTAATATGTTAAATAAATAATAAAAGTCATGCTTCTGTTTATCATAATGCACTGTATTGTATAACAATGTTTTGAAACAATTGTGTAGTCATTTATTTCTGGCTTTATTTAGATCAATTCCCCGGAATATCTCGCAAATAATTCTCTAAACACTACTAAAACACACACACACACACAGTCTCGAATAAAACTCTTATCAAAAATGGCGACAATTATTAAACAGTCTAAAGTAGTCAAAATAAATATAGGTACATTAATTTAAAATCAGCCTTAAGTGCAGTGTATAAAGTTCTTATCACAAAGCAGTACAAAAAGCCATTATTTTTTACGACCGAGTCTGACATCAAAATAAATTTAACTTTACACGCATGCATTAAAGTCGGAATTATAAAGTAAGTACTAAATGAAAGAGGCACCCAAGTGCTGCGTTGTGCGCTTGTTCAGTTCAACCATTTTTTTACGCTGATTGTTAATCTAGCGTATAAGTGATCGATGATAACAACCTTCACTTTTCTGTATATTGTGTAAATAACCAACTGGGCCCGCGTGGTAGATTACGGCCCACTACCTTTCACCGAAAAGAGACCTGTCTCCTAGGAGTGGGAAGATTAAAGTCTGATTCTCGATATGCAAGATTCGATTGGGAAGCCCACTAACTCCATATTTTATTCTTATATAATTATAAACTAGTGCTTGACTGCAATCCCGCTTGATGGTAAACAAAGATGCAATCGTTGGTGGTAAAGCGCGCATTTACTCAAAAAAAAAAAAAACTGAGTGAATAGGAAGGAAGATGGCAGTTGAGCTAGGTGATGCAATGTTAAACTCAACAACACGACCAAAAATGCTGTGCCAGAGATTGATCTGAAGACCCTCCACGACCAAACTCCGGACACAACAACATATGGCGCATCGTACCCGGCACACATCGCAACACACCTGCTTAGACCCGTCTTCCGTACGGCTTCACCAGACATCATCTCTTAACACGACGAATCAATCAAAATCTTGACGGCAAGACTTTGTCTAGTGGGTGGTAACTTCTGCCGGCAGCCGATGTTGTAGCCTACCACCGAGAAAAACGCATAACTTTTGTACAAATACCGTTGTTAGATAATAAGGTAAGCTAGTATTTCTTATAATGTAGACTTCATTATACCTATTAATTTAAATACTATCGTGTTTAAGGAGTTTTTCTCGGTGGTAGGCAACAACATCAGCCGCCGGCATAAGTTACCACCCACCAGACTAAGTCTTGCCGCCAAGCGATTCGTCGTGTTCGGCATGATGTCTGGTGAAGCCGTAAGGAGGACGGGTCTGAGCAGTTGTGTTGCGATGTGTACCGGGTACGATGTGCCTAATGTTGTTGTGTCGGGAGTATGGTCGTGGAGGGTGTCCAGATCATCCTCTGGCGCAGCATCGTTGGTCGTGTTGTTGGGTTAAACATTGCATCACCTCGCTCAAGTGCCGTCTACCTTCCTATTCACTCAGTTTTTTGAGTGAATAGGCTTAATAAGCTAGTGCGTTTTACCATCAACGATTGCATCACTGCTTACCATCAAGCGGGATTGCAGTCAAGCACTAGTTTATAACTAATAAAAAAAAAGTTAAACAATATTTATTTATTTTTTTTACTAAATGTGGAGTTATAATAACCTTAGGCTAATTATGTGTAATCATTGTTTAAAATAGTTCCCTTTGTTCCTAATATTTCATTCACAAAAGCAACAACTTAATCAAAATCATAAACAACAAATTAAAAACTCATCGATATAAATGAAATCCGACATTATTACACCACTATTCGGAGCGGTGTTTGTAAATCCAGCAATTATACTCGTACAGTCGTACCAAGCAATTATCGTCTGTTCCCGATCGCTCGATAATCGATAGGATTGCCGCAATCACTTCGACGTGAGAATCGAAGTGATTCGATTAGTAATAATCGTTAGATTAATTTTTATTGGGTTGGGAATCGACTAATTTAATTTTGTTGGACAACACTATGTTTTGTTTATGATTATTTGTTGTTTATGGTTGGAAATGTTACAGTTTTATTGAGTTGTGAGATAGAATTATTTTGTTAGACAGTATGGCAATTACGTTGCCTTAATAATTGAAGCCAAGTATTTTAATAGTTATTTATGCCACTGTCAAGCAATGGTAGCTATTGTAATACTACTACTACTATTACAATAGCTGTTTGCGACAGTGGCATACAAAACTTTTTCTATGTCCTTGAAGTAAATAAATACAAAAAACCGAACAATGGCGCGAAAACAGCGCAGCGCGCGCATTGTTCATTTGTTGTTATAATCCCATAAATGAAAGGCAAAGTTAATTTATCCATACAGCCTAATAAAATGCGATGTTAAGTCGTGACGCAAATACGCGCGCTTTTGGCATAATCATTCGTTGGTTTCTTGATGCCATAGCCATAAAAAAAGTTTCATTGTAGTACGGTTTACCCGTGTGGAAATGGTCATTGTAACACGACTTGGCAGGAATGAGTACTATTGGGATATGACTTATGGTTATGTATTAAGCACATTACCAAATATTCGTAGAAAAGCTTAATGCCTATTCCTTTACTATATTTTTTTTTTTTTTAATTATAAACTAGCGCTTGACCGCAAACCCGCCTGATGGTAAGCAGTGACATAATCGATGATGGTAAAGCGCACTAGTTTATTAAAAGCCTATTCACTCTAGCCTTGAAGACACTCAAATTGTATTCCGACGGAAACACCGCCGCCGGCAAGTTGTTCCAGTCCCTTGATGTACGAGGTATAAAGGAGGAGGCGAAACGCTTCGTCCGGATCGTAGTAGTGTTAACAACGTAAGGGTGGAAACTCGCCGTACGACGGGTCGTCCGATGGTGGAACGGAGATGGGGGAATTAAATCATGCAATTCCCTCGCACACTCCCCAAAATGCATCCTATAGAACACCGAAAGGCTGGCTCTACACCTGTGCTCTAGGCTTTGGAGACCGTCTCGAATTGATTCAGGGTCACCAATCAGCCTCCTCGCCCGCCTCTCCACCGAATCCAAAGTGGCCAGGTGACATTTCGCAGCACCAGCCCAAATGTGGCTACAGTACTCCACACACGAACGGACCTGTGCTTTGTACATCATTAGAAGCTGCCCTGGTGTGAAGTACCGCCGGACCTTTACTATAACGCCAAGTTTCCTGGCAGCCACCTTGGTCTTGGACTTAATGAACTAAAATAAGTTTAAGCTCAGTACATCTTTCTCTTTCTAATATATGTCATTAGGTAAAGGACAGAAGACGAAATCGTTAGTTTAGTCCTTTCCAGGGTTGTTTTGTTTTAGTATTTAACAATATATAACGTTAATTTTACTTTATAATAAGCAACTGAATCGATTCCAATTATTTTGATACTATGTTATATTTTTTGCCAAATACATTTAGAAATTATGGCAGTGTGGTTACCGAGCGCGCAACACAGCTGACGTTAGATCATAGCACTAGGAGCACAGCGGTGACCAGGGCCTGTAGCCAATATCACAGGAAATGTTAGGCATAGATAACACTGATTCTACTTTTTTTGAAAAAGCCGGGCTAATCTTTAAAAAAACCCCCCTAAAAAATAAATATTATTTCGTAAAAAGAGGTAACTTAATACATGTGCGGTAGGCAATACATGCGCGGGCGAAGGGGGCAGGGCACGCGGCACGTGCGTCGCAACGCTTTTAATAATAACTTCCAACATGGTGTTGTCACTTTTTAAAAAATTACCAAATTTTGGAGAAGTTGAAAATAATTCGGGGAAAAAAAAAGATTATTAAAATTCTTTAGTATTGTTACTTTGATAATTATGTATAATTTCATATGTTATTTGGTCATGTGTTTACCTAACCTTTATTATCGTTATGGGTCGGACAGGGTTTTCTTTACATATTGTATGTTAGTATGTACTTACTACTTAGTATTACAACAATGATTTACTAAGTTTTTTTATATGTTATACACCATTGCTTGACTGCAATCCCACCTGATGGTGACATCGAATACCAAACCAACCAATAAAGAAAACGATTGATCACGCGATTTATCGCTTCACTACGAAGCGATGTTACATTGGCTACAGGTCAAGCGGCGCGTGCGGCGCGTTGACCATATTTTTATTAGGACAACCAAGTTAGATAACAAGCTCATAACTTTATGAATTTTCATAATATCTTTTTGAAATTTTGTACATAGGTTATTTACTTAAAAATACTGGACACGTGTTTCGGGTTTCACGTAAACAATAAATAACATTCATCATCAACCTTTTCATCGTCCCACTGCTGGGCACAGGTCTCCTCTCATACAGAGAAGGATTGAGCGTAATCACCACGCTTGCTCAATGCGTGTTGGCGATTTGACTTAAAGTCCAGGTTTCCTCAAGATGTTTTCCTTCACCTTCAGTCAATGGTGTCCAAGATATACTTAGAAAGTACATATAACTTTAGAAAAGTTACATTGGTACTTGCCTGACCTGGAATCGAACCCGCGCACTCATACTTGAGAGGCTGGTGTTTTAACCACTAGGCCACCACGACACCATTACACACCATTATACACCATTGCTTGACCGCAATCCCACCTGATGGTGACATCGAATACCAAAACAACCAATAAAGAAAACGATTGATCACGCGACTTATCGCTTCACTACGAAGCGATGTTACATTGGCTACAGGTCAAGCGGCGCGAGCGGCGCGGTGACCATAGTTTTATTAGGACATCCAAGTTAGATAATAAGCTCATAACTTTGTGGTTTTTCATGATATCTTTTTGAAATTTTGTACATAGATTATTTACTTAAAAATACATTGATAAAATATTAAACAGATACGATATATTCTAACAAACTGATAAAAAAAAATGTGCCGAACAAAGCAGCAGCACACATGCATATTTTTATTCGGCATACATTGGTACAGTGTGAGTGAGATGGGGCGCAATCTAAAGCATAGAGAAGAAAAAGATGGCTAGCGTTTGTCGTTTGCGCTGTTAGTGTTTGTCGTTTGTTTTTACGAGTGTATCGAGAGTGACTAAAGCGATATACAGGACTTACCTCCTTTTGTACGCTTCATTTTTAGTGCGCTAGTGACATATCTACCTTAGTTTAATATTTTATCAATGTAAAAATACTGAACACGTGTTTCGGGTTTCGCATAAACAATAAATAACATTAATCATCAACCTTTTTATCGTCCCACTGCTGGGCACAGGTCTCCTCTCATACAGAGAAAGGATTGAGCGTAATCACCACGCTTGCTCAATGCGGGTTGGCGATTTCAGACTTAAAGTCCAGGTTTCCTCAAGATGTTTTCCTTCACCTTGTAATCAGTCTTTGGTGTCCAAGATATACTTAGTACATATAACTTAGAAAAGTTACATTGGTACTTGCCTGACTTGGAATCGAACCCGCACACTCATACTTGAGAGGCTGGTGTTTTAACCACTATGCCACCACGACCATAAAAAATAACATTGTGTAAACTTATGTTTTTCAAGCTGTCAAAAAAGGTTAATTTAATGGACTGGGTATAAGTCCAGAGATCTGTTGCAAAGTAGATGGCTTATTCTACCTAGGTTACCTTCACACTTTGGCCCAAAACCACATATCGTCATTTTCATAATCAAAGGTACATTAAGCGCCCTCGCTTACTTAGTTGTGAGGCACTTAAAGCATTAGTGAAGTGTGCACATTTAGTGCCACTAAGTGCCATACAAGCGCCATTTCTGTGCGACCGCGGGGCGCCATGATTACCTATATTTCAGTTAATGGGGCTTCTGTAGACTGTATACTTAACTCTATTGAAGATATTCTGGTGTTGTTACAAGAATATGTGATTGAGGTAGTCAAAGTGTTGCCGCCAAGCAATTCATCGTGAGGCCGTACGGAGGACGGGTCTGAGCAGTTGTGTTGCGATGTGTGCCGGGTACGATGCGCCAAATGTTGTTGTGTCGGGAGTTTGGTCGTGGAGGGTCTCCAGATCAATCTCCTTCTGGCGCAACGTTGTTGGGTTTAACATTGCATCACTTGGCTCAACTGCCGTCTTCCTTCCTATTCGCTCAGGTTTATTGAGTGAATAGGCTTAATAAACTAGCGCGCTTTACCATCAACGATTGCATCTCTGCTTATCATCAGGTGGGATTGCGGTAAAGTACTATTTTATGATTGGGTTGCATCCTAAAAAAAAAATGTCGTTTTTTTATTTGCCGTCACGCCGCACTATGGGAAAGCCCCATACAAGGCCGTCTCAAAACCGTTTCACGTGAAAGTCGTTGTTATGGAGTAGAACTAATTAATTAATTTAGTCTTATAAATAAGCTTTCTTTTCTATATTTTTTTAATTATTTTTTGCTAACCATAATGTATATAAAAAGGCATCAAAGCTAACTCATGTTCAATGATGTGATTTTGGCACAATACATTACTACAATTCAACGAGACATTACTCGAAAGTTTTTCTTATAAATGTATAAGTATTATACATTTTTGAAATGCTTATAATCTCCTCATAACGTTTCTTAAATAATATTATATATAATAAATAAATATATTAAAATTAACCAATGTAGTTTAAGATGGTATAATTTTCAGGTTACTTTTTTTTTTAACGAGACTTACCCGTTTACCGCTGTTTGCCGCTGTCGAGATATTTGTTGTATTACGATCTTTATACATTAGTTTACACAAGGAGAAAAAAAAAAGTTGCGCATACTTGCGCCTTTTCTGACACGGTACCAAAACATATCGCGAGATAATTTTTTTCCAATATCTTTTTACTGCTCACATCATCATCAATCATCTGTTATCTATTAAGGTCAAATTGATAAAATGGTCATTATTATTTATAGTTATTTGTGGTTTTGATATAGTTTTGACCACCATATTTGATAAAATATGGTCACTATATCAATTAGGGTCAAATTAAAAACAGGTTGGTTATGGGAAGAGTGCAAATATTAGTTTCTTATCTTTTTGCACATAGCACTAATTCATTGGCCTATAAAAGAAAGGCGAACCCTGAAACATCCACAGTTGTTCATCAGAAATTCAGTTGTCCTTAAAAAAGCAGTTAATACCTATTTTCAAATATTCACAGAAGTTATCTGATTTGAAAATAATGGGTGAATTTGTTTGTAGTAAACGAGAGTTGTGCAATTTGTTGATAAATGGTAATAATATAGAAAACTACTTGCAAGAAAATTTCAATTTGTCACCAGAGGATATGAATACTGTGGTCTCCTACATTCAAAGAAACTTGGTATCTAAATGTAACGAACGCTGGAGAAATGCATCCCGGAAAAGAGAACGCTTTGAAAGTAATAACGTCGACTGGTTAAATGGTGAATTTCGTGTTCCACTGGAGTGTCGAGTCACAGTTAATGACCCTAATACGTCTGGAAGCAGTGCAGGTGGCAGACCATCGAAACCATACGAAGCATCTTCAGAAAAAACAAAGAAACGAAAAAACATGCAATTAATACAAGAGTACGGACTGGACTGTGTGCTCAATGCATATACTCAGGAGTTGCGGTCTATGGGTGAGACGGAGGAGGCCACAATTGTTAATATTATACGAACTGCGTCAAAAAATGATAAGAAAAAGTTTCTTAAATTCATAACTGAGAACCCTGAAGATGTTATACCTTTTACAAAGGAAGAAGCACTGCGGATATTTATTGACTTAGACCTTAACAAAGAACAGTATGGGAAACTTCGTATTTGTTTGGCGGACAAAAACTGCTCAGTGTTTCCTTCTTATCCAACTTTAGCCGAAGCGAAGAAGATGTGTTACCCACCAGATTCGAGCATAACCATTACTAACATAAGTGCAAAAGTCAATCTGCAAGACTTATTGTATCATACTGTGGCACGTATATTACTAATTGGTTCAGTTTACAAAAACGGTTTAAGACAGTTGAAACTATTCTGCAAATGGGGTTGTGACGGGTCATCAGGGCAAAGTGAATACAAGCAAGTTTTGTCCGAAGAAAGCGATTTCACATCAGATGCGAACCTTTTTATTGCTTCACTTGTACCCATTAAACTCATAGATGAGACAACTAATATTGTTATTTGGAAAAATGAAACTTGCTCATCCGTAAGATATTGCAGACCTATATTGATAGAATTTGCCAAAGAAACTCCTGAAAAAACCGCTTCTGTTGTGGCTGATATCAAAAATCAAATTGAAAATCTGTCTCCTTCCATGATAAATAAGAATGGTGAAGTAATTGAAATTACTCATAACCTATTTTTAACCATGATTGATGGTAAAGTAGCACAAGTTTTAACTGAAACTCCTTCGAGCGCTTCTTGTACAATTTGTGGTGCTACTCCTCGGCAAATGAATAACTTAGAGGCAGTTAGGACACGAGATGTGAATGAAAGTTCATTTCAATATGGACTGTCAACACTACACGCTTGGATTAGAAGTATGGAGATGATTTTACACATTTCCTATAACTTGTCTTTCCAAAAGTGGTCAGCCACTACACCAGAAAATAAAAAAAACAAAGACGAAAAGAAAAAACTGGTACAAAAGCGGTTTAAGGAGGAAATGGGACTGCATATCGATAAACCTCGACAAGGCACTGGAAATAGTAATGACGGCAACACAGCTCGGAGATTTTTTCAGAATTACTCTTGCTCTGCAGACATTACAGGTGTAGACGTAGAACTTATAAAACGAATGTACATTATACTACAAACTATGTCATCTGGAATGGCTATTGATTCAAAAAAGTTCAGTGAATACGCATATAGTACCGCCCAACTATACGTAAATAATTATAATTGGTATTATATGCCTTCCTCCGTACATAAAATACTTATTCACGGAGAAAAAATCATTGAGTACTATGCTATATTACCTATCGGACAATTGTCCGAAGACGCTCAAGAATCCCGCAACAAGGATTACAAAAAGTTTAGACTTCATCATTCTAGAAAATGTTCAAAGAGCGGCTACCAATACAGACGTGTTCCATACCTTATTGTACACTTCTGATCCATATATATCAAGTTTGAGAAATACCTCAGAAACAATATCGAAAGAACTTTTCGATGAAGCCAAGTCCCTTCTTGCTGTCAACGAAAATCTGTAGGAGATTGTTGAATTTTGTACATTATTTTTTCTCGTTAGACACTGTTTATACAATGATATTTAATTCTATTTTATGTAAGTAAATTTAAAAAAAGTATATTTTCTTATAAATGCATGTATTTTTTTTATTTTTTATTTTTTAAATAAATTAATAAACATAATTTTCAAAATTATTATTTTTTCTTTTAAACCTTATACATTCACGTATATGTTTGGGTGCTCTGGGGTCCCACCACCATCTTTGGGACCCAAGTCAACCCCACCTGCCAGACGGTGCACCTGCTGACTAACGAACGGGGCGCTGACGCCGGCTTTCCCTTCGGGGTTTAGTGGTCAGACGGCAGTCGCACTTATAATTAGCCAAATAAGCCAATCAACAATGGACAGAAGTATAAGAGCACAAGTCACGGCTAGGGCGCCGCCGCAAAACGGCGCGCAGGAGCCTCGCCCGACTCCTGTGACCTGTGGGCTAGGGCTACCGTGTCAGAGGCGGACACGGCTGAAGAAGCGAGCCCAAAGCAAGAAAATCCGTTTCGCATCGTGGAACGTTGGCACGCTAACTGGACGCGCGAGAGAACTGGCCGAGACTCTCCATAGGCGGAGGGTGGCCGTGGCGTTCCTGCAGGAGACTCGGTGGAAAGGCAGCAGATCCCGGCTTATTGGGAATGGCTACAAGCTGATCTACACGGGTGCACCTAGTTGGAGGAATGGGGTCGCCGTGGTGTTGTCTGACGAGCTCCAGGATGACGTCTTGGAGGTGAATCGCATCAGTGATCGGCTAATCTCGGTGCGGGTGCTTGTCAATGGGGTAATAACCCACTTGATAAGTGCCTACGCTCCGCAGGCCGGGTGCGGTGACGCCGAAAGGACGTTGTTCTGGAGCCAGCTCGAAGGATTGCTTCGCGGGATCCCGTTATCCCAGGGAGTCGTTCTGGGTGGTGATTTGAACGGTCATGTGGGAGAGAAGTGTGACGCGTTTGAGCGTGTTCACGGTGGCTATGGGTATGGTAGCCGCAACGCGGAAGGGGACAACATTCTCCGAACTTGTGCGGCCGCTGACCTTGCAATCGTGAACACCTACTTCAAAAAGAAACCGGAGCACCTTGTCACCTACCGGAGCGGACGAAGTGCTACCCAGATCGACTTTCTACTAACTAGGAGGCACCACATCGGCAAAGTAGCCAACTGCAAAGTCATACCCGGTGAGAGTCTCACTGCACAACACTGTCTCCTTGTCATGGATCTCTGCGTAAAGGCTCAACGCAGACGTGTTGAGCACTGCCCGCGCCAGATCCGGTGGTGGCTGCTGGATAAAAACAGGTCCCAGGATTTCGCGTCGGTTATTGGTGACAAGTGCGCCGGTACCGATGGGGAGCCTGTTCAAGAACACTGGAACAGGATCCAGGCAGCTATTGCTGGGGCGGCGCGGGTAGTGCTCGGCGTCTCCAAGGGCGGCCGCAAACGTGACAAGGAGACCTGGTGGTGGAACGACACAGTCCAGAGGGAGACTAAGGTGAAGAAAGCCCTCTTCAAAACGTGGCAAGCGACCGGATCCCCTGAAGATCGCGACGCATACAAAGTTGCCAAGCGTGCCACTAAGAGAGCTGTAGCCAGAGCCAGACGAGACCACTTGCAACCGCTCTACGAGAAGTTGGAATCGTCTGAGGGGCAAAAGCTCATTTACAAGTTGGCACGTTCTAGGGTTAAAGCGGCACAGGATATATCCAAGTGCCGCTGTGTAAAAGACCCTGCTGGCAACCTGCTATGCGAAGACCTGGCGGTGAAGGAGAGATGGCGCTCGTACTTCCACGAGCTGCTGAATAAGCAGCACCAAGAGGTGCAGACACCGGAACTCCCTCCAAATCTTGGATTAGTGCCCCCGATAACGCCTGAGGAAGTCCATACGGCTCTTCGTCGCATGGCGAATCGGAAAGCTGTCGGAGCTGATGGAGTCCCCATTGAGGCCTGGAAGGCGATGGGTCCTCGCGGTGTGGGCATGCTAACTAGCTTTCTGAACCGCGTGCTCCTGACCGGAAAAATCCTGAGCCAATGGAGGCTGAGTATTATTACTCCAGTCTTCAAAGGCAAGGGCTCGGTTCAGGAGTGTGGCAACTATCGCGGTATAAAGGTCATGTCCCACACCATGAAGATCTTTGAGAGGATTATAGACTCCCGGATCCGACAGGAGTGTGCTGTCTCGGAGTGTCAATATGGGTTTCGTCCAGGGTACGGAACCATGGATCCTATCTTTGCACTAAGGATCGCCATGGAGAGATACAGATCGAAGAACACGCCTCTGCATATGCTGTTTCTTGATATGCAGAAGGCCTTCGACTGTGTCCCTCGAGGGGTGATCTGGTGGGCACTGAGGTCCAAAGGGGTACCAGAAGCCTATGTTGACATAATTCGAGATATGTACCTCAATTCCGATTCCGTTGTTAGGACCGCTGTTGGTGACACTAAACCCTTCCCCGTCACCGTCGGAGTCCACCAAGGTTCCGTCCTTAGTCCGTTTCTGTTCAGCGTGATATTAGACGTTTTGTCGGATAGCATCAGGGATTCACATGAGCAACCTCCTTGGTTGCTTATGTATGCTGACGATATCGCGCTGGCGGACGCGGACAGGAATCGGCTGGTGCGGCGTGTGAATATGTGGAAGGACTCGCTCGAGAACGGAGGTCTGAAACTCAATGTGGCGAAGACCGTGTATATGGCTAGCAACACGACAGACCCCATGTCTGTGCGCATAGGCGGTGACAAGGTCGAGTGCACAGACCAGTTTAAATACTTGGGGTCTGTACTCCACGCGTCCGGCGACATTGATTGCGACGTCAGGGCACGTATTTCCGCAGCTTGGGCAAAATGGCGTGAGGTGACGGGTGTCATTTGTGACCCCAAAATGCCGGTTAAGCTTAAGGGGCAGGTCTATAAGACCATCATTAGACCTGTTCTCCTCTATGGCAGTGAGGCGTGGCCTGTGCTTGAGCGACACAAGCTGGAGCTGCGTGTCACGGAGATGAATATGCTGCGGTGGATGTGTGGAGTTACGCGGAAGGACCGCATCAGGAACTCCCGCATCCGTGGCAGTCTTCATGTCCGTGACATAGCGGACAAACTGCAGGAGGGTCGCCTACGTTGGTACGGTCACGTCTTACGAAAACCGGTATGTTACGTGGGTCACAAATGTCTTGCCATGGCGCCTCCGCCGGGCCGGTGCAAGCGGGGTAGACCAAAGAAGTGTTGGCTTGACGTTGTAAGAGATGACATGCGTGCCAACAATCTCACACCACAGGATGCTAAAGATCGCGCGAAATGGAGGAAATTAAGTAAGAAAGCGGACCCCGGGCTTCAACGCGAAAGCCGCGGATGCAACCGGGATAAACGCTGAGATGATGATGATGACATTCACGTATATGTATGCAAAATTACAGATCATTTAGTTTTGAAATAACTGAGATACGGAGTTTTGAGACGAAACATACGCGATTTTCCCATAGTGCGCCGTGGTATATACAGTATGTTAACTAACAGAGGGCGTTCCCGTTAACCCGAAATAGTATAGCATACATAGATACATGCTAAAAAAAATATTTCCATTCGAAAACAAAATGTTTTAAATTTTTTTCAATATGAAAATATTCAATAAAAATTTTAAATTAACATGTAAAAGAAACACACTGTACACGCGAACATGAAAGACGGCAACGTCGCAATTTATTTATGAATAACGAGCCGCGTATGCGGCGGCGATCTAAGATCTAATTGATTGATGTGTGTTGGTTGATGTGTGTTGGGCAATGCAACGTTAGGTAGATACTATTCCGCGCTACTATTTTGATTTAAAACAGGAGGTTTCAAATTTATTTTCAATTATAATTTCTTATTATTCGGATTATTTTATGCTTATTTTTCTATGCTGATATTTTTATTTTAATCTATTAATGATATATATTAACGAGTTTAAGGGAACGCCCTCTGTTATTTAACATACTGTATATTCTGTACCACGGCGTGACGTCATGCGATATTTCAAATCAGTATATCTGACTAAGTATTTGAATGAAAGAAAAAATAAAAAATACGACATTAGATCAGAGAGTTGGTAATGTCCGCTCATGGGGGTGGTGTCGGTGTCGCCCTGTTCAAGCCTTGTGTTGCCTGCAGTGTTTCAAATGACAGCCTCTGTGGCGTAGCGGTAGCGAACGCGACCGCTGCGCAAGGAGGCGCGGGTTCGATCCCCCCGCAGTGCTAATATTTGTATGCATGAATATGAATATTTGCACTGGTCTGGTCATGCCTCGGAAAGCACGTTAAGCCTTTGGTCCCGGTTGCCATACGAACATCTAATGGCAGTCGTTACGGGTTGTTGGAGCCCTCAAAAGTCCAACAATTGGTCTAGCTGCAATGCTTCGATATCGCCTTCGGGTTATGGAGGTCAGACGGCAATCGCTTCACAGAAAATATCGAAATTTAGCCAAAATCAGCAGTTAAACTGGTAAAGTGGACCCCAGACTCCAGAGCTGGAAAAAAAAGGCGATGATAAGATTTTCAAATATATATTGTGAAGCTACAGTCAGATTGTTCACTTCTTTGAACTTTTCTCTAAGAGAATCTCTAAGACCAAGGTTGTAAATGGCTCAAATGGCCCTCTTCTGTAAAACAAAGATGGTATTGATGCCCGCACAAGTTCCCCAGAGAAGAATCCCATAAGTCATAAGACTATGAAAATAACTAAAATAAACAATTCTGGCTATATCCACATCAGTTATCTGTCTAATTTTCTTAACAGCAAAGGCGGCAGAACTGAATCTACCCGACAGCTTCTCAGTGTGAGGACCCCATTGTAACTTGGCGTCAATAGTTAATCCAAGAAAAACTGTCGACTTGACAGGGAGCAACTCTACTCCATTCAGTTGAACATTGGTACTTAGCTGCCTGACATTTGGCGTAGAAAATTTAATTACTTTAGTTTTTTTTTTTTAATTTAAAAGAAGGTTATTTACATTAAGCCAATGTACAACTTTAGAGAGTGCATTGTTAACTTCGTCAAAATTCGGTTTGTTTCGACGTTTCTTCTCAGAGATAGTACTAGATAACGCCGCGGTCATCAAACCACTCAAAACTTTTTCAATCCAGCCGTCCTCTCCAGCGACGCCCTTAGCCAAGGTTCGTGCCCCATAGGAGGTGACCTTTTTTTTTGTTAGATACGAGAAATCATCAAATGACCTCTCCCGCTCTGGGCGGAGCGGGGTTAGACTTTTACTGACTAAAACCCACCCGTGTTTCTTCACTTGCTTGTGGGCCAGGGCCACGGTTTCTTTTTTAAATAACCCGCAACCCTGACCCCGTCACGATGTGCTGACATCTCTATGAGGCGCGCGTGAAACACGACGCGCCGTCGACTCGGGCCTGGTCCTTACCGGGCGGCGAGCTGCCCACTGCTCACCGCCCGCAAGCCCGACAGGGGTTGCCCTTAATGCGTAGTCGCTCAGTAGGTTTTAAGTGCCCCTGGCTGGAAGCTTTAAAGGCAACCACAGGATAGTCCAATTAAGTAGTCACGGCCTATCCAGGTCAACAAGAGATGCCTTATCAAAAAAAGGATCTTGAGAAAAAGTCTTGGCAGGTGGTCATGATCTGAGAGGCGGACAACGCAGTGATGTTACAAGGGCTCCGTTGGTCTTCTTGAAGTACGGATCCCTAAAAAATACAACTCGTAAATAGTGGCCGTTATCACTGGCCCACCACCGCTAGTGCAAGGGTCATAATACACAATAATTTTGTCGTAAACTCTCAACATTTACAACTGCTATTAACCTCTGCAATCTAGGGATATAAACCATTTTATTGATGTCGGAAGGCTGACGGCGTCCTTCCTTGGCGACCAAGCTCTACTGTGGTATGGTGGTAGCAGTTATAGCTATTGATTGCTAGGTTCAATGTTTAATTCCTGTGACCAATATCTATACTAATCTATAAAGCTGAAGAGTTTGTTTGTTTATTGGTTTGTTTGTTTGAACACGCTAATCTCAGAAACTACGAGTGCGATTTGGAAAATTCTTTTTGCGTTGGATAGCCAATTAGGCCAGGAAGGCTGTAACATCACGCTGCGACCAATAGGAGCGGAGCGTAACTAACTCCACGCGAAAGATGTCGCTGGCGGCCGCTAGTACTAATATATAAAGCTGAAGAGTTTGTTTGTTATAACGCGCTAATCTTAGGAACTACGGGTCCGATTTGAAAAATTCTTTTTGCGTTGGATAGCCCATTAATCCAGGAAAGCTTTAGGCTATATAATATCACGCTGCGACTAATAGAAGCGGGGCATATTAAAGAAATAAAGCTGAAATACTAAATGCTAAAATATATAGCTGAAGAGTTTGTTTGAACGCGCTAATCTCAGGAACTACGAGTCCGATTTGAAAAATTCTTATTGCGTTGGAGAGCCCATTAATCCATGAAGGCTTTAGGCTATAAAACATCACGCTGCGATCAAAAGAAGCGGGGCATATTAAAGAAATAAAGCTGAAATACTAAATACTAAAATATATAGCTGAAGAGTTTGTTTGAACGCGCTAATCTCAGGAACTACGGGTCCGATTTGAAAAATTCTTTTTGCGTTGGATAGCCCAATGATCCAGGAAGGCTTTAGGCTATATAGCATCACGCTGCGAGTAATAGGAGCGAAGCATAACCAACTCCACGCGAACGATGTCGCTGGCGGCCGCTAGTCTAGGTTAATGGTGCTGATTCTCTCGTTCTCTAAACTAACTTTCAGTTCAGTGCATCTCTTTCCTTCTAGTTCATTAAGAAAAGGACAGAAGATAAACATTAGTCTAATCCTTAAAAATTTAATTTTTTGTGAAAATTGCAAAAAAAACAGCTTTTAATTGTATTTTTCTATTGTTTCAGAGATCTTCAAGGCAACAACATTACAATCATCTTTCAGAGCGACTTCCAAAGCCTGAAAGATCTTAAAACACTGTGAGTATAATTCGTTATTTTCTAGTAATAACAGCCACACTTTAAGGTTAAGCAACGCTTGTTGAAGTCAGTCAGGGGATCGGTGACCACTTTTTTATAACGAGACTTCGCGTGCCTCCTCTTAAAGCACGTTAAGCCTTTGGTCTCCTGTTATTAAATCTAGAGATATACAATATGTTAAGAAAACCCTGTCCGACCCGTAAGGATAGTAAAGGTTGGGTAAACACTTGACCAAATATAATATAATATTTTACATAATCGTCATAGTAACAATACTAATGAATTTAGAAATATTTTTTTTTTCCCGGGAATTAATTCCAATTTCCCCGAAATTTGGTAATTTTTAAAAAAGTGACAACACCGGTTTATTATGAGCGAATAGCGACGCGACCATGTCACAAGTGCCGCGTGCCCTGCCCCCTGCCGCCCGCGGAAAGGGATGCTTACCGCACATGTATTAAGTTACCTCTTTTTGCGAAATAATATTTATTTTTTTAGCGGGATTTTTTTTTAAGTTTAACCTGTCTTTGTGGGCATTAGTAGAATCAGTTATCGATACCTAACAATACCTTCACGGATCGGACAGGGTTTTCTTTACATCTTGTATTTATATATTTTTTAATTTCCGTTCTGATTATCGCAACAATGGGGCTAATTGGCATCTGAATACATAGCAGAAATATGAAATAATACTTTCAGTATATAAAATATATGTATATTGCATACCCATGGCACCGGTGTGAGGTACCTAAGTGCATGGGTTTTTTAATTATTTTACTTTGAAGTTTAGTGCGAAAAGTTCGCAGTGATAACCCTAGAAATAACTTTAAAATTCAATCTTAAAGACTATAAAATTGAGTCGATTTTTAAGGACAACTAAGTAAGTACGCGAACCAGTAGGTAATGTATGCCGGTAGGTATTTAGCAGTCGGCCTCAGCTGTAGCGTAGGTTTAGGGTTGTCGACAAAATGTTTAATAAATATTTTTATTTATTTTGTAGGCAAAAAAAAATCTTAGTATTTCAAATTTATGACTAGGTCAAGTTGAAGTTTATATGGTATACTTCAATATCTGAAAGTATTGTTTCACCTTTCTGAAACACGTTGTATATTTGAGCTATATTTAAAAGGAATGTTTAAACGATATCTGAAAATGTCCTTAAGAGATACAAATGAGCGAGAATATCTGAAAAGCGCAGGATATACACTATTTCGTAGACTACTTTACTTTATACACGTCTCTCTAGATTTTTAGTTCGCGGCAAAAGTTTTACTACCTCGAAAAACACCAATATTTTAAGTTTTGTTAAAAAATAAAATTCACGACGTTTGCCACCGATATTCTTAAATTTTTTTTCAGTGAAATTGACGTTGAATGGTCGATGTCTTGCTAAGTGGTGTAATATACTTTATACTACCAATAGATAAAAAAATATAATTAATCAAAACTTTAATTTTGCCATTTCCAATAACCCCGTGATTTCGAAATAACTCCGTGATTTCCAAATAACCCAGTGATTTCCAAATAACCCCGTGATTTCCAAATAACGCCGTGATTTCCAAATAACCCCGTGATTTCCAAATAACCCCGTGATTTCCAAATAACCCCATTTTACGGTACTTAAAAATACTGGACACCTGTTTCGGGTTCCGCATATACAAAAAAATCCAAGCCCGTGTGGTACCGAGCATAGAATAGTACCAATCCATGGATGTCTACAGAGGCGACTAAGGGAACTCTCACCAGGGAAGCGGGCAGCAGCGCTTCTACTGTGGAATAACAAATTACTGCGATCCCCAACCCAACGGACAAGCGTGGGGATTATGGTAATGCCCCCCAATGGAATGAAAGCCTTGGAGGAGCCCTTTGTCCAGCAGTGGACCTCTATAGGTTGGGAAGAAGAGGAAGAAGATATACAAAAAATAACGTTGTATAGTAAATGGGTTGTATAGATCAGACAGGCAATTGCTTCATGTCAAGGTTTAAAATAAATCTTTTTGGGTTCAAATAAAATGTTCAAATAACTAACTCCACGCGAACGAATTCGCGGGCTGCAACTAGTATTCAATAGTTTTAATGCGCTATCTCTTTCTAAATGCACGTACATAACACTACAAAAAGCTGCTATAATTAAACACTTATCGCATAGGAAGAAAGATTTTACTAGTAGACTTCGATAATAATAGCAAACGAAACTTTTTTTCATCATTATCATCATCAGTCTCTATTCGTCTACTTCTGGACATAGGCCTCTTCCATGGTACGTCAACAAGCTCGATCCTGAGCAGTTCTCCGCCAGCCACTACCAGCCACTTTTTTGATGTCGTCGCTCCATCTCGCCCAAGGGCGTCCTACGCTGAAACGTCCTGGTCTGAAATGAAATGAAATGAAATCGTTTATTAAGCAAGCAGGATCACTGATCACTTTTACACGTCATGTTTATTTTTTATTTTATTTTTTTAACTAGATGAAGCCGGCATTTCCTAACTGACTACCTCTGTGAAGAAATAGCCGAAACAAACTCAGGGATCATCGTCTTTTTTCAAGTCCAGACATTAAAAATGAAAATGTTTACAACAATAATTTACCTTATAATTACGCATATTGCTTAATAACAATGCTTAACAGAGCGAGCAGCTCAGTCCCAAGCTTTTTTGTCTTCTAAATAATCTGTGATTTTATAATACCCCTTTTTGCAAAGTTTGGCCTTTATATGGTTCTTAAATCGTTTAATGGGTAAGTTTCGAATGTCCATGGGAAGCTTGTTGTGGTCTCCACTCGAGGACTCGTTTACCCCAACGGTTGTCGGTCCTGCGGCATATGTGACCAGTCACCAGCCCATTGCCAAGACAAGTGGACAAGTCTCGAACATACTTTGGGGCTAGCTCAATCTGTGCGATTAGTCACAAAAAAAAAAGACGTGTGGCACTCGGGGACTGCCGCGGCAAAGCTATTGCATAGCATTGTTTATCAACTTATGCAATTATAATTATTTATTAATTCTATTTATGCAGTATTTTTTTTCCTTGTTCTTGCGCATGAGGACCTGGTCCTGTAGCCAATGTAACATCGCTTCGTAGCGAAGCGAATCGAATACCAAACCAACCAATAACGAAAACGATTGACCACGCGACGCTATAAATCACGTGGTTAATCCTTCCCGCCATTGGTTGGTTTGGTATTCGATTTCGCTTCGCTACGAAGCGATGTTACATTGGCTACAGGCCCTGGTATGTCAGCATATATAATAACAAGCTGCCGCCAGCGACTTCGTTCGCGTGGAGTTAGTTATGCTCCGCTCCCATTGGTCGCAGCGTAATGTTATATAGCCTAAAGCCTTCCTGGATTAATGGGCTATCTAACGCAAAAATATTTTTTCAAATCAGACCCGTAGTTCTTGAGATTAGCGAGTTCAAACAAACAAACTCTTCAGCTATATATTTTAGCATTTAGTATTTCAGCTTTATTTCTTTAATATGCCCCGCTTCTATTGGTCGTAGCGTGATGTTTTATAGCCTAAAGCCTTCCTGGATTAATGGGCTATCCAACGCAAAAAGAATTTTTCAAATCGGACCAGTAGTTCCTGAGATTAGCGCGCACAAACAAACAAACAAACTCTTTAGCTTTATATATTAGTATAGATTGTTGTGGTGTTATTGGATATTTGCAATGTTCTTACATATTTATGAGGGCCTGGTAGGTCAGCATATTTATATAAGAACGTGAGGTTTTTTCGTTACGGAATTTCTGGATTCGGTCCCCGCGCTCAAGGCCCGCGATAGAAGCTATGCAATAGCTTAAAAAGAATCTGTTGCCAATTAAAACACAACTTTTGGAAAAATAAATTACAATTTTCTTTTTCTTTCTTCCAGGCAACTATCAGAAAATTTAATACACACGATCGAGAGGGATGCCTTCCTAGAGCTGAACGCGTTAGAACGACTGTGAGTATATTTGCATGACATTTTAATTAATTATACTTTAATTACAAGCAGGTATTTTAATGGTTTTAGTCCTGAAATATTATAAATGAGCAGTAATCGACAGTTTAAAAATAAAGGGACATTTCAATATTTTGAATTGGGTAACGGTTCCAGAAAAAAGAAACAAAAATAGTGTCTAAATGTAAAAAATAGAGGCCGTTTTCCGCGGTTGTTTTCGGTTTTTTCTTCTTTTAGTTAATTTTAAAATCCTTTTTAAGTAATTATATAAAAGACTGCAGCTTCAGACCAACATTTTCAATTCTAAAACCATTAAAAGTCTGCTGTGTAAAACCTCATTACAAAGTTACTTCGTAGGTTCAGATAAAATGAAGTTCGAATTTTAAAACTTCTGGTCCAACTTGATTGCGTTTGTTCCCTATGCAATGACTTTGCAACGACGTCTTAGCGTTTCTTAAACCATTTATTATTCTATTTCAGTGTTCACGTTTTTGTCATTAATTTATAAACAATTTAGCTTTCAAAGTTAACAATAATTTATTAACCAATGTTATATTCGATTTTACCTCATGTTTCAAAATAAAAATTGAATGCTATTGTGTTTCAAAGAGTAATAAAAAAAGACAAAAAAATATATTGATACGATTTTTTTTTTTTGGTAATGTTGTACCACAATGTAAAATGGAGTTTAAGAAACGCTGGACTATATTAATATTTCCTTCCAGGAGACTGAACAATAATCGCCTGGGTCACTTGCCAGAGGGGCTTTTTTTGAGACTAAGACACCTGCAGAGACTGTGAGTAGTTGACCTGGTGTAGCAGGTCAATGGTGTGGTCCCTGTTCGTCCCAAGGTTCTTGGTGTAAAGTTACCCCTGAATGGTGCTGGCTTATTTGGGTTTGGTGAAGTCAAAATTAGGGTTGGGGGTGAAAGGTAGCTAACTAAAGGGCAAAAATGTAGGCTTATTAATTGTATTGTCTCTCGTAAGTACAAAAATTCAAATTTTAATGAAAATTCGAAAAAAAAACATGGCGTGTTAACTGAACATAATCCCCCTTATCCATAAACGTTGCTTAAAGTTGACGAGTGATTAGCGACTGTTTATGCATACATTTTTGATGTTTGCACGTCACCCCTTAAACAATATGGTGTTTATTCATAAACGAATATTAAAGTTAAGTGACGTTAAAAGGTCCAAAATGTATGGTTAAAGAATCGCTAATCACTAGTTAACTTTAAGCAGCGTTTATGAATAAAAGGGACCATCTCAAAGGATACTTTTAGAATTCTACTAATATTATAAATGTGAAAGTTTGTAAGTACGTTTGTTACTCTTTAACATTAAAAACTACTGAACGGATTATGATGAAATTTGGTACACAGATGGTCATAATCAGGATTAACATCAAACTCAAACTCATTTATTGCGAAAATGGGTAATTCAGATTTAACATTGATATATAAGATAGTTTGGCATCTCCATAATCCGCCTGAAGGCATGCAATTTTATTCAGTGTTTGGCTCTACTTATTGTACATTACTAATTATACATTTAATAAATTCTTTCAAAATAAAATAAAAAAAGGGAAAAAGATGTCATTAAAATAATAAATGTCAAGAAATTTTGTCATGGACAGGTCAATTCAGAATTCATAAATATGTCAAACAATTAAAACAAATCAACTCAATTAGTTAAGTACCAGATACAAAAATGTCATCTATCATTATTAAATTGCATGTCATTTATAAATTCATTTACACTATAATAGGCCTTTTCCACGAGAAATTTTTTAACTTTTTGTTTATTATACATATAGGTATAATACTTTTATTTCGATAATGGCCGCGAATCTCTTGTTCACAAACTAAATTAAATTTAGTTCAGTGCATCTCTTTCTTTCTGTTTCAAAAAGAAAAGGACAGAAGATAAAATATTAGTTTAGTCCTCTCAAATTAGTCCGCGTCTGACGTAAATTGATGTATTTTTGGGCGCCATATTTATAATCTCGTCTAAACTAGGGTTGTAACGGAGGCTTGTTAGCGGAGGCGGAGGCGGATGCGGAGGCGACGAGTCTCACCTCCGCGGATGCGGAGGTTAACGGAGGCCGAGGCGGAGGTGAAAGTACATATAGAAAAAAAAAATTATGGTTAATTAAAACAAAATTTTTATTTTAAATACGTACATTAATAGTAGTATACTTGGTAAAAAAATATTACCTTCTTGTAATGAAAATTAAGGAGAAACAAATTGTGTTTGCCGCATTCCCGCCTCGCGCTTGTTGATTCTTGACCATTTCGCGCTCAAACGCGGCCGGACGGTTGTGGAGCGTCGCACCTTGCGCGTTATTTATTTTATAAATACGTAAATAAACCTCCGTTATAACTCCGCAAAATTTATGCGGAGGCGGAGGCGGAAGCGAAGATACGATTTCTTGCGGAACTTCCGCAGTAACGGAAGCGGAGGCGAAGCTCCGTTACAACCCTAGTCTAAACTGTCTATGGACTATCTTAATTTGACAGGACACCTCGCTCAACTGCCGTCTCCTTTGTTATTTACTAAGTTTTTTAAGTGAATAGGCTCTTAATAAACTAGCGCGCTTTACAATCAACGAATGCATCACTGTTTACCATCAGGCGAGATTGCGGTCAGGCGCTAGTTTATAATTTTTAAAAAAACCTTCCAAGTGCGTGTCGCACTCACGCACAAAGGGTTCCGTACCATTGATTTATGAAATTAAAAGATTTAAGTTAATGGTATAAAAGATTACGAGGTAATAAGCGGTTTAGGATTTACGAGGTATTTAAAAAAACTACTTACTTACTAGATCTCGTTCAAAACAATTTTCGTGGGTAGTTTTTATAGTAATTTACATCATATGTTTTTGTGACCAACTTTTTTCAAATTAGGAAGCGTGTGTCACGCAAACCATTCTGTTTAGAAAAAAAATATTTCAGAAACCTCGATATCGTTTTTGAAGACCTATCCATAGATACCCCATACGTAGGTATGTGTTTGATGAAAAAACAATTTTTGAGTTTCAGTTCTAAGTATGGGGAGCCTCCAATATATATTTTTTTTATTATTATTTTTGCATCAAAATCTTAATGCGGTTCACAGAATACATCTACCTACCAAGTTACAACAGTATAGCTCTTATAGTTTCGAAAAAAAAATGGCTGTGACATAAGGACGGACAGACAGACATGACGAATCTATAAGGGTTCCGTTTGGCTACGGAACCCTAAAAACATAAAAGTGACACTGGAATCAGCAAATAAATTCAGTGAGAACTTATGTGAGATTTGGGTGAACTGTCATCCAAACTATTATTAAGCAATTGAGAATATGGACACCGCACTCTAAGATCACTTCGCCCAAACTGTCACTCAAATCGATCGGCTGATGGAAACTGTCTTTATAAAGGACTTACTAGATCCATACATTCGCTGGTCGTTTATCTAGAGACGATCAATCATAACGTATACATGTACCAGTATCTGGTGTAGATAAGTTGAGTCAATCGATTTTGAATTTGCTGTCGATACATCGATCACTGTAAATCGATTCATCGAATTATGTGCTTGATGTCTACCGATACAGGGCGGTGCTGACAATACGACAATAAATGAAGACATGAACAATCCTAAACCATGGAAAAAAGCATAGAAACAAACATAAAATTTCAAACAAACTAAATCGCATAAAATTGCAAACGGAATAGAACATCCTTTAAAAACATTGGTTCACTGACCCCCGATCGGCGACAGCGCGGTCCTGTATCGACTTGCTTTTTTATTAAAGTTTAGTACCGCTGGATGCGGCGGTCATTAACCTGTAAGCGCTTCCTTATCAACATATACATCATGTAGAAAATGTGAGAAATGAAAAATAATTTCCTGTGACTAAACTAATGGATATATTTATATGATTTTTTATGGGTAGACTGAGAATGTGTTGAGGTACACGATGTTTAATTTATTGTCGTATTGTCATCACCACTTTGTATAATCGTCACTTTGTTGTAACTTGTTCTCAAACTAAACTAAATTTAAGTTTAGTACAGCTTTTTATTTCTAGTTTAGTTTTTTTTTTTATAATTATAAACTAGTGCTTGACTGTAATCCCGCCTGAGGGTAAGTTAATCTCAAGTTTCGATTCTGTGAAAATATCGAAAGAGAAATTATCCTGTATGTTATTTCTGGTTATAAACTATCTTTGTACCAATTTCATCCAAATCTGTTTAGTAGTTTTAGCGTGAAAGAGTAACAAACATCCAACCATCCATACTCACAAGCTTTCGCATTTATAATATTAGTAGCGTAGGAAAAGGATACAAGATAACATATTAGTAGGATAAGAAAAGGACAGAAGATAACATTTTAGTTTAGTACTGTCAAATTAAGAGGGGACTCTAGTGCCGAGGAATTTGGAAAACATGTATTTCAAGAAACTATTGCCGTCGCGCTGTTTCCAACCTCTCCCGGTAAAGTGCGAAAAGGACAGTTGCAGCTCAGGCTGATTTTACCTACAAAAACGTTGACCAAAAGACGTTTCGCATTCCGCTGCTTTCTTTTTCAAAACACGACGGATCTCAATTATTTTAATATCAGAATTTTGAGCTTCTATTATTTTCTTTTTTGTCAAAAACTTATTACGTTTATCTAATAGTCATCTGAACATCACGTTAAAAATGGGTTATTTTTTGCGATTTTGAAGTATCGTATTTCTTTTATTCGTATTTTATGTCGTCCTCCGTGGCGCAGCGGTCAACACGCCTACCTGCGACGTGGAGGCCCCGGGTTCGATCCCCGGTCAGGTCATGATGGAAAACGTTCTTTTCTTGATTAGCCTGGGTCTTGGATGTTTATCTATATATGTATCTATTATAAATACATATACTATCGTTGGGTTAGTATCCCATAACACAAGTCTCGAACTTATTTTGGGGCTAGGTTAATCTGCGTGATTGTCCATATATCATCATCCTCCTGCCCTTATATTTATATTTTATTGATTAAGTTTCGGAAAAAATCAAATAATAGGGGCACGTATAATCACGGTGTAAAATTGTAGAAACAAAAATGCTCTAAAAGCATTATCCACGAAGAAAACAGCGGAATATGTTTGTTTGTTTGTATAGAGAAAGCACCACTAGAGTTCCCTCTTAAGATACTCCATAGACAGTTTAGACGCGATTATAAACATGGCGACCAAAAATACGTCCATTGATGTTGTTCAAACCAGGGTTACGTAGAGAGAGAAAAAGTATAATGATGAATGGAGAACGAACCAAACTCAAGATGCTCATAGGCAATGGCCTCGGAGCATCTAATCAGCATTGGGCTGGGCATGTTTCTTAACTATGGGCATTTTTTCCTTTCAACCATTTTTTTTTACGGACATATCACACAGATTCAGTTACAGATTTAGTAGACAGGCTCCGTGGCGTAGCGGTAGCGGACGCGGCCGCTGCGCAAGATGGCGCGGGTTCGATCCCCGCACAGTGCAAGTATTTGTATGCATAAATGTGAATATTTGCACTGGTCTGGTCGTGCCTCGGAAAGCACGTTAAGCCGTTGGTCCCGGTTGCCATACGAACATCTACTGGCAGTCGTTATGGGTTGTTGGAGCCCTCATCCAACAATTGGTCCAGCTGCAATGCTTCGATGTCGCCTTCGGGTTGTGGAGGTCAGACGGCAGTCGCTTCACGGAAAATGTCGAAGTTTAGCCATATCAGCAGATGGACTGGTAAAGCGGACCCCAGACTCCAAAGTTGAAAAGACTTCGGATGCGACTGGGATTAACGCTGGGATGATGATAATCACACAGATTCAGTTAGCCCCAAAGTAAGTTCGCAGCTTGTGTTATGATATACTTTTTTTATCGAGGTGTTAATTCTCATAGGATGTCCGCCGCCCTGGGGTGGGCGACGGGGTCCGTCAGACTTTTACTGACTAAAACCACCCCGGTATCTCTTCTATCGCGAGCGCGCGTGGGGCCGCGGGTGTCTAAATTCTTCCACGGATGGGATACTAACTCAACGATACTATACTTATAATAGATACATGTATAGATAAACATCCAAGACCCAAGCCAATCAGGAAAAGATCGTTTTCCATCATGACCTGGCCGGGAATCGAACCCGGGGCCTCCTCGTCACAGATAGGCATGTTGCCCGCTGCGCCACGGAGGACGACATAATAATCATTAGGTAGAAAGGAAAAAATGCCCATTATTAGTTAATCTAAAAGATCGTAGCCAACATAGTTAGGAAAAGGGCTAGAATGAAAGACCCAAGTCTTAGGCCAATATTTCATCGAAACACCATGGTGGCGCAACCAGTATGCCTATATGTCAGCCAACTTCGATAAAGAATAGAGGTAAACAAACCGTTGCTAAACAACGAGTAGTTTACGCCTAAAAGACAGATGTTAACAACATTTTCTAGATAGGTGATTTTCATAAAAGTAATAATCCTACTTCCTACTAATGTAAACAGTTTATTTATGTTTAGATATTTATTATTTGCATAGAACGATTAACCGATGTGAATGTAAGCTAATTTCCTGACAGGTTACATTTTTTGATACATATTATAATTAGTCCATACTTGAAAGTATTACAATGCATGTGTTATGCAGTTGATATGAAAGTAATTAAAATACACAAAATTGTAAATTTTATTCAATGGTTGAATTCCACAAAATGCGTTTAATACCTGGATTTCATCCATCTTTCTTTTTTGTAAGGCTATCACGTAAAATCAATGTCGACTTTTTAATGGTTTTTCGAAATACCAAGTTATTACGCAGGTTATTTCAGTCATTCTAATGAAATATGCTGCAAAAGGAATTGTTAATAAATAGCTAGCATGTCATCATCATCATCATCATCATCATCATCCCAGCTAAATAAATATTTATCCTAATAAATAGCTAGCATAACTAAAAGTCGATAATCATGTAAATAACAGGAGATTTGTAAAACGTGAGTTGTGATAACCCTAAATTGGTTTGTTTACCTCTATTCTTTATGGAGCTTGGCGAGAATATGGTATGAGTTTTCATTACGTGACTCGATCGTCGATATCGAGCGCGTTTGGCGCTCTCATTGGTTGAGAGTTCTTACAACCTTGAAGTGAGCCAATCGATGAGTCAAACGCGCTCGATATCAACGATCGAGTTTCGTAATGAAGACTCATACTAGGCCTACAGGTGAGTTACTCTCTATAAAGCTGTATACATTTTGTTAGTAGCGGCGACTGGTTTGCCGCCATGGTGTCCCGGTGAAATATGGCCCTTAAGTTAATTTGTCAGTATGTAGTGTTTTGACTTCTGCCAGGGTCGTGGGCTGTTCGCCAAAGATAACGTGGCCCATGGCATAGACTTTTCCTCTTTTATACCGCGTACATCGAGGGACTGGAACAATTTGCCAGCGACGGTCATTCCGTCACACTAAAATTTGAGTGTCTTCAAGGCTAGAGTGAATAGGCTCTTAATAAACTAGCGTGATTTACCATGAACGATCGCCTCACTGCTTACCATCAGGCGGGATTGCGTTCAAGCGCTAGTTTATAATTCATATATAAAAACTAGCTTTCCGCCCGCGGCTTCGCCCGCGTGGAATTCGGTTATATCGCGTTATTAAAACTAATTAAATGACGATTGATCAGTTTTCGACCGGAGATGAAAAATGATCAAATTACTAAAATAGCTATTAAAAAATAAGGGTTGATCGTAGAAGGGTGAAAATTTAGGATTATATGTATCTTTGTATGTTATATCATAAAAAAAATAGAAAATAAAGATTTTATCTTAAAAATAAAAAAAAATAGGGTGGACTACCCCTAACATTTAGGGGGATGAAAAATAGATGTTGGCCGGTTTTCAGACCTACTCAATACGCTCACAAAATTTCATGAGAATCGGTCAAGCCGTTTCGGAGGAGTATGGGAACGAAAACTGTGACACGAGAATTTTATGTAAGAAAAAGACAAATGAAGGAACACGGGTGGGCTTTTAATCAGTGAAAGGCTGACACGCCGCCCAACGAACGAGAGAAACCTTCAGAAGACTTCCCACCCAGAAAAATGAGTATTTTGACTTCACCATATCCTAATACCAGCACTGTTCCCCCCAACTCCACGAGCTTGTGCCTAAAACCGGGTTCTTCAGTGTCTATATACTTTTATTATAATTTTGTTAATTTTCTACCCAATGCCGCTAGCACATAACAACTTTAAAAACAAATAAATCTGTTTTTTTGATATTTTTATGACGATTTTTTCGGAGTTTTTGTGGGAAATTTTTCATTTGTAACTCAGCAAGTACTCTTTGCACAAAATCGGAACACTTTTACTATGCTCATCGATCGAAGAACAAAATGAGGAGTTTTGTTGAACAACACCAGAAACAAGTTCATCATCATCAGCCTTTTTATCGTCCCACTGCTGGGAACAGGTCTCCTTTCATACAGAGACGGATTGAGCGCAATCACTACGCTTGCTCAATGCGGGTTGGCGATTTCAGACTTAATGTCCAGGTTTCCTCAAGATGTTTTCCTTCACTTTGTAATCAGTCTTTGGTGTCCAAGATATACTTAGAAAGTACATATAACATAGAAAAGTTACATTGGTACTTGCCTGACCTGGAATCGAACCAGCACACTTATACTTGAGAGGCTGGTGAAGCCGAATGGAGGACGGGTCTGAACAGTTGTGTTGCGATGCATGATGCGCCAAATGTTGTTGTGTCGGGAGTTTGGTCATGGAGGGTCTCCAGATCAATGTACTTCTGGCGCAGCATTGTTTGGTCGTGTTGTTGGGTTTAACATTGCATCACCTCGCTCAAAAGCCGTCTTCCTTCCTATTCACTCAGTTTTTTTTTTCTTGTGAATGGGCTTAAAAAAACCAGTGCGCTTTACCATCAACGATTGCATCTCTGCTTACCATCAGGCGGGATTACAGTCAAGCACTAGTTTATAATTATTAGAACAGAAAAAAAGTAGAACGGTGTCTGTAATAAAATACGGAGACAGTAAAGTTTGTGCTTGCAAATCAAGCAGGTTTGATGAAAGGAAAACCCTTTCCCATAAAAATGTTATAAAATCGTCATAAAAAAAAAACATGGCCTAACAGTATTTGCTTGTTTCATTTCATGAGCTTCGCTACGGTGTGACCCCAACCCATAGGGCTAACCCAACCCCGTAACATAAGCTTTTACTGTACAGAAATATAATAATTAAAAATAAATAATAATAATAATAATAAATCATGTGAAATTAACCTCAAAAAAACTGATGATTTAACATTCACCAAACGGAATACAATTTTATATTTTGACGCAAGCACGTAAAACATTACTCATGCGGCGTTACATCGCTCTGAGGCGTTCCATTTAAGGCTTGAAATGCAAGCGAGAGCGCGGAACGAGCGACGACGTACAGGCACAAGGCCTCCGCTTTCGGCAGCGTTCGACATCTGTCTCTCTCCTACTTGAGTGAGCGATGCGTCCGCATTTACATGATTTCGTCAAGTATGAAGCGCAGTGAAAAGTGAATGTGGTGTCAATTGTTTATATCTTATTATCAAACAAATATAGGTAGGTAGTGTAAAATTTTCTTTTAAAAATGCAACCATTCCATAAGTACTTTCTTATGACGTTGTCGCGTTCAACTATCGTCAGTGAACCGATTTTACAGATAACAGATTTCTTTTTTGAGTTTACTGTTGACATTTTTTTTTATTATTTTAAGACTAAGAGTTTTTTTTTCTTTATTTAAAACAAAATATTGAAGATATCGTGACAATTTTTCAGTTTTTCTTTAGTGGATTGGAGAAAAATGCAAACCTATATTTTTTTGTCGGAAAAATACTGTAATTTTGTCCATGGTGTAAAAATTGCCTTATTCAATCTCAAGAGCTCTTCTTAGGTGTAACCGCAAAGGTGAAGGCTAACCTAAACCCCTCACATAATATATCATCATCATCAACCTTTTTATCGTCCCACTGTTGGGCACAGGTCAGCCTCGACAGCCTCGAGGTCGGGCAGAGGTCGGGTTCGATCCCCGCACAGTGCAAATATTTGTATGCATAAATATGAATATTTGCACTGGTCTGGTCGTGCCTCGGAAAGCACGTTAAGCCGTTGGTCCCAGTTGTACTAACATCTAGTGGCAGTCGTTATGGGTTGTTGGAGCCCTCAAAAGTCCAACAATTGGTCTAGCTGCAATGCTTCGATGTCGCCTTCGAGTTGTGGTGGTCAGACGGCAGTCGCTTCACGGAAAATGTCGAAGTTTAGCCATATCAGCAGTTGGACTGGTAAAGCCGACCCCAGACTCCAAAGCTGAAAAAGGCTTCGAATGCGACTGGGATTAACGCTGAGATGATGATGGTGATGATGACTGTTGGGCACAGGTCTCCTCTCATAAAGAGAAGGACTGAGCGTAATCATCACGCTTACTCAAGGCGTATATACATTAACGTGTAAAAGCCACCTTCTAACTCACGACATCAACAAAAGTCCATTAGCATAATATGATTCGATAATATATTTTTTGGCATTTTACATTCGAAGCTAACGGTTAAAGAAGAGAGAGAGATAGAGAGAGAGAATCAGAGTACTGTTCTTTAATTCATCATCTTCTCAGCGTTAATCCCAGTCGCATCCGAAGCTTTTTCAGCTTTGGAGTCTGGGATCCGCTTTACCAGTCTAACTGCTGATTTGGGCTCAACTCCGATATTTTCCGTAAAGCGACTGCCGTCTGACCTCCACAACCCGAAGGCGACATCGAAGCATTGCAGCTAGACCAATTGTTGGACTTTTGAGGGCTCCAACAACCCATAACGACTGCCACTAGATGTTCGTATGGCAACCGGGACCAACGGCTTAACGTGCTATCCGAGGCACGACCAGACCAGTGCAAATATTCATAAATTTGCACAGCATACAAATATTTGCACTGCGCGGGGATCGAACCCTTGCCTCCTTGTGCAGCGGCCGCGTTCGCTACCGCTACGCCACGGAGGCTGTTAAGAGTGCTGTTCTTTAATTGAACGCACTTAAACACAAGGGACTATAACCACAACAACGTCGTTATACTATTGACCCCACTACGATCCGGACGATCGGCATCGAGGGACTGGAACAATTTCCCTGTGGCGGTGTTTCCGTCTGACTACCATTTAAGTTATAGGCTCTTAACAAATTAGCGCGCTTTACCATCAACGATTGCATCACTGCTTACCATCAGGTGGGAACGCGGTCAAGCATTCGTTATTGTTATATTAACTATAGGTACATATTTTTAAATATTTTTAATATTTTTTTCAATTAATATTTAATTCTCGGTGGTAGGCAAGAACAACAGCCGCTGGCATAAGTTACCACCCACCAGACAAAGTCTTGCCGCCAAGCGATTCGTCGTGTTTCGGCATGATGTCTGGTGAAGCCGTACGGAGGACGGGTCTGAGTAGTTGTGTTGCGATGTGTGCCGGGTACGATGTGCCTAATGTTGTTGTGTCGGGAGTTTGGTCGTGGAGGGTCTCCAGATCATCCTCTGGCGCAGCATCGTTGGTCATGTTGTTGGGTTAAACATTGCATCACCTCGCTCAACTGCCGTCTTCCTTCCTATTCACTCAGTTTTTTTGAGTGAATAGGCTTAATAAGCTAGTGCGCTTTACCATCAACGATTGCATCACTGCTTACCATCAGGCGGGATTGCAGTCAAGCACTAGTTTATAACTAATAAAAAAAACAAAAAACTTCTATCGGCATCTACGGTTGTTTGTACCAAAACAGTACGGTCTCATATTTCAAGTATTTTAAATGTCCCTTGAGGATGCCGATCATCAAATTTATAAAATAATGCTTTTTAGGGCTCCGTTCCAAAAGTTAAAAACTCCATATTACTAAAACTGTACTGTCCGTCTGTCTGTCATCACACTGTATCTCATGAACCTGGTAGTTAAATAGTTGGAATTTTCACTGATAATCTATACTAATATATAAAGCTGAAGAGTTTGTTTGTTTGTTTGTTTGTGCGCGCTAATCTCAGAAACTACCGGTCCGATTTGAAAAATTCTTTTTGCGTTGCATAGCCTATTAATCTAGGAAGGCTTTAGGCTATATAAAGTGTTTACCTAACCTTTATTATCCTTATGGGTCGGACAGGGTTTTCTTTACATATTGTATAAAGCTGAAGAGTTTGTTTAAACGCGCTAATCTCCCGAACTACTGGTCCGATATGATTTTTTTTTTTTGCATTGAATAACCCATTAATCCCGCACGCGGGGAAGACGCAGCGTAGGGAGACCCCCAACAAGGTGGACCGATGACCTGGTAAAGGTCGCGGGAAGCCGATGGATGCGGGCAGCACAAGACCGGTCATCGTGGAAAGCCTTGGGGGAGGCCTTTGTCCAGCAGTGGACATCTATAGGCTGAGGAAGAACCCATTAATCCAGGAAGGCTTCAGGCTTTATAATATCACGCTGCGACCAACAGGAGCGGAGCATATAAATAAACAAATATTAATCCTTATCCAAATCAATTAATAGTCCTTAATTTTGAACAAAATTGTCTTTGGCATCACTTAATTTCGATTAAGATCTTTTAAGATGCTACAATTTTAAAATGACTCTTTTGGGGCTAAAATAAAATGTTTAAATAACTAACTCCACGCGAACGAAGTCGCGGGCGGCCGCTAGTATGATATTCTAGTTGCGCCACACGGTTTCACGCGCGGTTTTTTTTAATATGCCCCGATTCTATTGGTCGCAGCGTGATTTTATATAACCTAAAGCCTTCCTGGATTATTGGGCTATCCAAAGCAAAAAGAATTTTTCAACTCGGACCAGTAGTTCCTAAGATTAGCGCGTTCAAACAAACAAACTCTTGAGCTTTATACATTAGTATAGATTTGCAGCCTCACTGAGTTCGAACCTGTAACCTTCAACTGTTAAGTAGCGGCCGTGACCACTATGCTACTACTATATGCCCCTCATTCAATACTTATTTACATTTCCATCTTAATGATATTTAATTTTTTGTTTTTGCTTTGCTGGTATTTTATTTATTTATTTATAAAAACTTTATGCACAAAAAGAAACATTGCACAATGGCGGACTTAATGCCTTAGACATTTTCTACCAGTCTACCTTAGGGTGATGCAGAGACAAAACATGGTAGGTGCAAAGATATAAAAGAGAAGTTGAAAGAGAAACACAAAAAATAGATATAATAAATACATACATACATACATACAAAATATAAACAGTAGAGAGAGATAAAAAAATATAGATAGAGAAAAAAAAATTACAAGTTTGATGAATCTGCCAATTTCTTGCGTAAGTATTCCCGAGCTTTAATTTTAAATGTGTACCGACTGGTCAACGTCCTGATATTCTGAGGAAGATCATTCCAAAGGAAAACCGCCTGGACAAGAAATGAAGACTTAAGAAATTAATAATATAATGGAATATTTTGGCGTGGGCTAGCTGGCATATGATAAATAATTTCATTGTTGTTGTTTTCTCTTGTGTCCATTATTGTACCTACATACTATTGTATAAAGTCATGTGTTTTTTTAAATGAACAGACAGCTGTGCTGCTGGGGAGTATGTTCCGCCACTTCTTCTTCCCAGCGAAAGTACTAGGAAGTGTCGATGGGTGGGCGTTTTGGGGGACTGTCTTATGTAATATTGATGTTCAAAAAGTGCTGATTCTCAGCCTAATTTAAATAAATGACTTTTGATTTGAATATTATGGCAAAATAATATAGTTTCGAAAGATGATGATGAAGATGTTTGTGCCGGGCACGATGCGCCAATTCTTATTGTGTCGGTAGTTTGATCCTGGAGGGTCTCCAGATTAATCTCCCGCTGGTGCAGCAGCGTTGGTCGTGTTGTTGAGTTTAACATTGCATCACCTCGCTCAACGGCCGTCTTCCTTCCTACTTGCTAAGATTTTTAAGTGAATAGGCGATAAAAGATCGCTCTTAGCGATAAGACCGCCCATTGTGTCACCCTTTGTAAAATTTTTATATTCATGTTCTGTAATCTATATGGTGTACATATTAAAGAGTATTCTATTCTATTCTATTCTTAATAAACTTGTGCGCTTTACCATCAACGATTGCATCACTGCTTACCATCAGGCGGGATTGAAATCAAGCACTAGTTTTACACTACTTTTTATTAAAAATAAAAAGTATAACATAACATTCATAATGAATGCCAGCTCGTGTACAAGGACGATACTAGGCATTAATGTGATTACTTAACACCGGAAGCTGTTGCAGGCCACCGGAAGCCGCCATCTTGTAACGGATGTGACGTTTAATTGGGTTATTATGTTATTTTAATATTATGTCACTTTGGTTTGGTTTTCATGCTTCTATTGGTGTAAAGGTCGCTAGGATAGTGTCATTTTATAAATAGTAAGTACATAATTAAAATTAAAAGTGTTTTATTCGAATTAGGCTGAGAATCAGTACTTTTTGAACGTCAATATTACATAAGACAGTCTCCCAAAACGCCCCCCCATCGACACTTCCTAGTGCTCTCTCTTTTTTTTTTAATAATTATAAACTAGTGCTTGGCTGCAATCCCGCCTGATGGTAAGCAATAATGCAATCGTTGATGGTAAAGCGCGCTAGTTTAATAAGCCTATTCACTTAAAAATTTAGGAATAGGATGGATGACGGCAGTTGAGCGAGGTGATGCAATGTTAAACCCAAGACCAACACGACCAAACGATGCTGCGCTAGAGGGAGATTGAGTTGGAGACCCTCCACGACCAAACTCCCGACACAACAACATTCGGCGCATCGTACCCGCCACACATCGCAACACAACACACAAGAACACGCAAGAAGTGGCGAAACAAACTCCCCAGCAGCACAGCTGTCTGTTCATCCATACTTAATATTATAAATGCGAAAGTAACTCTGTCTGTCTGTCTGTCTGTTACGCTTTCCCGCTTAAACCTCTCAACCGATTTTGATAAAATTTGGCACAGACAATCTTTAGACCCTGAGAAAGAACATAGGCTACCTTTTATCCCGGAAAAATTTGATGTTCCCGAGGGAAATCTAAAAAGCGCGATATAACCGAACTCCACGCGGGCGAGGCCGCGGGCGGAAAGCTAGTTTAAAATAAAACACATGACTTTATACAATACTATGTACAGTAATAAACACAAGAAAACACAACAACAATGAAATTATTCATCATATGCCAGCTAGCCACGCCAAAATACCATCAAAGCAAAAACTTCGTGTTGTTGGATTTAACATTGCATCACCTCGTTCAACAGCCGTCTTCCTTCCTATTCACGCAGTTTTTTTAAGTGAATAAGTTCTTACTAAACTTTACCATCAACGATTGCATCACTGCTTACCATCAGGCGAGATTGCGGTCAAGCACTAGTTTATAATTTTTAATAAATATAAGTAGTTTAAAAAACTAAAAAAACATGCTTTTAAAAAATATCAAACTAAAAATTTAAAAATAATTTTAAAAAAAAGCGCTTTGTGCCATAATTTTTGTATATCAAGCGCGTCACGCTTTTTTTTAAATTATTTTTAACTTTTTAGTTTGATATTTTTTAAAAGCATGTTTTTTTAGTTTTTTAAACTATATTTATTTTCAACTTTTTAGTTCGATATTCTTTCTTAATAAAAAACGAACGAACGAACTTATTGAAAACGGTGGGACATTTTACAGCAATGAGCCGCTCACTCGTAGTCCAAAGAGTTAGAGACGGACAAACAAACAAACAAACAAGCAGGCAAACATACAAGTGAAGCTAATAAAAAGCATGTAAAAAGGGGACTCTTTTTGTACCTTTTGGGTATTGACCCTAGGGTTGTAACGGAGGCTTGTTAGCGGAGGCGGATGCGGAGGTGAAAGTACATATAGAAAAAAATTAAATTTATGTATTGGAAATTATTAAAACAAAATTTTTATTTGAAATGCCTACATTAATAGTAGTATACTTGGTAAAAAAATATTACCTTCTTGTAATGAAAATTAAGGAGAAAGACATTATGTTTGCCGCATTCCCGCCTCGCACTAGTTGATTCTTGACCATTTCGCGCTCAAACGCGGCCGGACGGTTGTCGAGCGTCGCAGCTTGCGCGTTATTTATTTTATAAATACGTAAATAAACCTCCGTTATAACTCCGCAAAAATTGTGCGGCGGCGGAGGCGGAAGCGAAGATACGATTTCTTGCGGAACTTCCGCAGTAACGGAAGCGGAGGCGAAGCTCCGTTACAACCCTCATCATCATCATCATTATCAACCTTTTTATTGTCCCACTGCTGGGCACAGGTCTCCTCTCATACAGAGAAGGATTGAGCGTTATCACCACGCTTGCTCAATGCGGGTTGGCGATTTCAGACTTAAAGTCCAGGTTTAGTCAAGATGTTTTCCTTCATCTTCAGTCACGTTACACGTAGTTCACGTAGTTCACGTTACAACCCTAATTGACCCTAATATTTTGATTTTAAACGTTGCCCCACTGTGGGACTTTCTCTTATATCGTGGGTACGTTTACAAACATATAAACTAATATACACACAGAACTAATTGACAGGCGCGGGTTCGATCCCCGCACAGTGCAAGTATTTATATGCATGAATAAGAATATTTGCACTGGTCTGGTCGTGCCTCGGAAAGCACGTTAAGCCGTTGGTTCCTGATATGGAGTTCCTGATACGGTCTTTCCGCGTAACTCCACACATCCACCGCAGCATATTCATCTCCGTGACACGCAGCTCCTGCTTGTGTCGCTCAAGCACAGGCCACGCCTCACTGCCATACAGAAGGACAGGTCTAATGATGGATTTATAGACCTAATATACATATACTCTGTGATATAATACTAATGGAAAATGCTTCGTGCAGAGTCCACACGCAGTACCTAATGCCGGTATATATATTGGTTAATAATGGAAAAAGCTTCGTGCAGAGTCCACACGCAGTTCCTAATGCCGGTATCAATATTGGTTATTTTATATCACAGAAACACATCTGTTCATCTCAGACCTTAACCGTAGTCTCGAACCTTAACTTTGGGCGGTTCATTGAGTCCAAGGCCAAGGTGGCTGCCAGGAAACTTGGCGTTATCGCAAAGGTCCGGCAGTACTTCACACCTGGGCAGCTTCTAATGTTATACAAAGCACAGGTCCGTTCGTGTGTGGAGTACTGCAGCCACATTTGGGCTGGTGCTGCCAAGTGTCACCTGGCCACTCTGGATTCAGTGGAGAGACGTGCAAAGAGGCTGATTAGTGACCCTGATCTAACTCGAGTTGGTCTCCAAAGCCTAGAGCACAGGCGTAGAGTAGCCAGCCTTTCGGTGTTCTATAGGATGCATTTCGGGGAGTGTGCGAGGGAATTGCATGATTTAATTCCCCATCTCCGTTCCACCAGCGGACGACCCGTCGTACGGCTGGTTTCCACCCTTACGTTGTTAACACCACTACGATCCGGACGAAGCGTTTCGTCTCCTCCTTTATACCGCGTACATCGAGGGACTGGAACAATTTGCCCGCGGCGGTGTTTCCGTCGGACTACAATTTGAGTGTCTTCAAGGCTAGAGTGAATAGGCTCTTAATAAACTAGTGCGCTGTACCATCAACGATTGCGTCACTGCTTACCATCAGGCAGGATTGCGGTCAAGCGCTGGTTTATAATTTGTAAAAAAAAAAAAAGACTTTTAATACGAATTATTACATCATATTTTGAATATGACAATCAAGTCACCATGTGACAGATTATACGCCTAACGGCCAGTAGTGTTCTACAGGAACCAAGCTCCAACAAATACACATATTACAGAGGTCAGACGGCAGTTGCTTCACGGAAAATATCGAAGTTTAGCAAAATCAAAATCAGCAGTTAGACTGGTAAAGCGGACCCCAGACTCCAAAACTGAAAAAGCTTCGGATGCGACTGGGATTAACGCTGAGATGATGATGACAATATACATATCACTGTAATTTTGAAACATATTGCTAATCCATTGATCCATATTGTTACGGGCTAGGGGTACTAAAACGTACTAAAACGCCGGTTAAGGGTTACGAAGTTTATTGGCAACGAAGGCACAGTCGATTGTAGGCAATGACAAGTAGAATGTAGCTGACGTCGCACCGAAGTCTTCACTTAAGTCCACGGAGTCCGTGTCGTAAACACAAAATAACAGTACAGATGTTACTTCACGTAGTACTTACAGTTCTCGTTACAGTTGTCGCAGTAGGTATTCTCAAAGATCGCTTCTTAACTGTCGCTGTTTTCGTATCGCTAGTCGAGTGTAGACTGACTCTGCGCCGGCGTCACGGCGCTATATATAGGCCAGCTGATCGAACATTCCAGAATCCTCTAGACGTAATAATAATACTGCATAACTTCGAGGTCACCGGCCAAGTAAGTACCTACGGTAATTCCCGGAAACGGGTTTCTAGAAATCTCGTTGTCGACACTTTGTTGACAAAACTGTTGAGACCTGTACCATTCGATAGGCCATCCTAAGTCTAGTAATGCGTTTTTATATTGTACCTAGAAAATGTCTAGATCTGGGGAAATAGGGCTTAAAAGTGACACACTGCCTGTCACGCGATATTGAACCTTATGTCATCGACATAAGGTCCATTCGTAACAATATGTTCTAAAATGTGTCAGCTCAACAACGTAAATAACGCAATGAATTGTGTTGAACTGTCAAAATGAAACTGTACCATCAACGATTACTTCACTGCTTTAAGCGGGATCACGATAAAACACTAGTTAATAACATTAAAAGAACCCATTGCTTCCGATAATGTGTTTTATACAGTATGTTAACTAACAGAGGGCGTTCCCGTTAACCCGAAATAGTATAGCATACATACATGCTAAAAAAAATATTTCCATTCGAAAACAAAATGTTTTAAAATTTTTCAATATGAAAATATTCAATAAAAATTTTAAATTGACATGTAAAAGAAACACACTGTACACGCGAACATGAAAGACGGCAACGTCGCAATTTATTTATGAATGACGAGCCGCGTATGCGGCGGCGATCTAAGATCTAATTGATTGATGTGTGTTGGTTGATGTGTGTTGGGCAATGCAACGTTAGGTAGATATTATTCCGCGCTACTATTTTGATTTAAAACAGGAGGTTTCAAATTTATTTTCAATTATAATTTCTTTTTATTCGGATTATTTTATGCTTATTTTTCTATGCTGATATTTTTATTTTAATCTATTAATGATATATATTAACGAGTTTAAGGGAACGCCCTCTGTTATTTAACATACTGTATATAAATTACAAACTAACGCTTGACTGCAATCCCGCCTGATGGTAAGCAGTGATGCAATCATTGATGGTAAAGCGCGCTAGTTTATTAAACCTCTCCCTCAAAAAAACTGAGTAAATAGGAAGGAAGACGGCAGTTGAGCGCGGTGATGCAATGTTACGTGTATCTCTGTCTGTCTGTCTGTCCGGCTTTCACGCCAAAACTACTGAACCGATTGTAATGAAATTTGGTACACAGATAGTCTAGAGCCTGAGAAAGGACATAGGCTATATAACATCCCGCTATGACCAATAAGAGCAGAGCAGTAACAAAAAATGTTGCGAAAACGGGAGCAAACGCGGACGTACATATTGCTCCCATTATTTTAACAGGCGCTTATTTTATATCAACTGAGCTCTTTCGTACGCGGGTGAAACCGCGGGGCATAGCTAGTAACAACTATGTATATAAAATACTCTACTATTTACAAAATATACTTTCAACATTAACATTTTGCATCTAAAAGGTAAAAATAAAAAGATAGCCGTGTCTTTTATACATATCTTTTGAAAGGAGCAACTTTGAACGTGCTTTCAGTTCTAGTCGAGCGTGAGAAGGATAAAAGATGCATGTTACAGTGGTGGCCGAGGAAACAGGTACAGTTTTGATATAGGTAGTTTTATTTTTGAACCTTTTCTATGATTCACCAACGCCTGGAGTACAGGCGAAGAGTAGACAGTCTGTCGGTGTTCTATAGGATGCATTTTTGAGAGTGTGCGAGGGAATTGCATGATTTAATTCCTCCATCTCTTATTATTCTACGTTCTATATTCATCAATCGGTGCTAGGCCATAACATCGGCTGCCGGCAGAAGTTACCACCCACCAGACAAAGTCTTGCCGCCAAGCGATTCGTCGTGTTCCGGCATGATGTCTGCTGAAGTCGTACCTATGGAGGACGAGTCTGAGCAGTTGTGTTGCCATGTGTAACGGGTACGATGTGACCAAATATTCCTGTGTCCCAGATCAATCTCCCTCTGGCGCAGCATCGTTGGTCGTGTTGTTGAGTTTATTATTGCATCACGTAGCTTCACTACCTAAACATATAAATCTTATAAATCTTGCAAAACATACAATATGTAAAGAAAACCCTGTCCGATCCGTTAAGGTATTGTTAGGAATCGATAACTGATTCTACTAATGCCGACAAAGCCGGACAAAAGTAAAAAAAAAAATTCGACCGTAAAAATATGACTTGCGTAGTGATTTTAACCAATACAGCATTAATCCTTATCCAATTTAATGCCTTTAATACATTATTGATTTAATATATATCTATATCGCCCTTTAGAGCATGTAATTTAAATGGATGTTTTCGAAGATATTATAGATTTAAAAATTGCGGGGCGTCGCGTTTGCGGTAGTACCGACTGGCCGGGGAGGCAGGAGCGGCGAATCATAGGAGTCCGCCGTCCCGTTTTTAGGGGTCCGTAGCCAAATGGCAAAAAACGGAACCCTTATAGATTCCTCATGTCAAACTTGGTAGGTAGATGTATTCTGTGTACCGCATTACATACCGGGGCTCACATACTTAGAGCTGAAACTCAAAAAAAAAATTATCCAACACATACGTGTGGTGTATCTATGGATAGGTCTTCAAAAATGATATCGAGGTTTCTAAAATATTTTTTTCTAAACCGAATAGTTCGCGTGACAGACGCTTCCAAAGTGGAAAAAGGTTGCCCCCTAACTTCTAAAATAAGAAAATGAAAAATGTAATAAAAACATACGATGTACATTACTATAAAAACTACCAACGAAAATTGTTTTGAACGAGATCCAGTGAGTAGTTTTTCTTTAATACCTCATCTTTCATACAAATAACTTATATCCTTTAATTTCATAAATTAATGGTACGGAACCCTTTGTGCGTGAGTCCGACATGCACTTGGCCGGTTTTTGCACTTTACCGGGAAAGGTTGGAACACAGAAATGTTAACACAATAACAAGTCTTGTTATTACGATTTCTGTGGGTTGGAAGCAGCGCGACGAAAACAGTTTCTTCAAATACCTATTTTCCAAATTCCTCGGAACTGGAGTCCCCTCTCTATATCTCCACTCTATAAATAACAAAACAAAAAACTATAGCGATTGTCCAATAATTCTGTCCGCAGCTGTAAGAACACAAAGGCGTCTTGGACTCAGCCATGCGTGTGTTATAAGGTTTCCTTCACACTTCTCCCCCCCTACCCTCACCCCTCCTCTTATACCCGATAAGAAAATGGCTTCCTTTGAAAATATTAAACATTATTTGGTAATAAAACTATAGGCCATATTAGGTATCGTATTTCGTACTTTGGTTTCCAATTGGTTGAGAAAAGAGGTTTTTTTTTTTTAAGTAAAACCTTTTTTTGCTTCGTTATGTATATCATCATCTTCTTCTCTTCTTCTTCTTCAGCCTATAGATGTCCACTGCTGGACAAAGGCCTCTCACAAGGCTTTCCACAATGACCGGTCTTGTGCTGCCCGCATCCATCGGCTTCCCGCGACCTTCACCAGGCCATCGGCCCACCTTGTTGGGGGCCTCCCTACGCTGCGTCTTCCGGTACGTGGCCGCCACTCCAGAACCCTACTGCCCCATCGGCCATCGGCTAAACTTCGATATTTTCCGTGAAGCGACTGCCGTCTGACCTCCACAACCTAAAGGCGATATCGAAACATTGCAGCTAGACCAATTGTTGGACTTTTGAGGGCTCCAACAACCCGTAACGACTGCCATTAGTTCGCATGGCAACCGGGACCAAAACCTTTCGAGGCATTCCACGAAGCACAGCCAAACGAAGCACAGCCAGAGGAAGCGCATCTAACGTATTCCACTAAGCACACCCGTAGCTGGGCTTCAAATAATAATATTAAAATAATTAATTTTCTATTCCACGAAGCACACCTATGAAATATCACTCGCATAGTGCGGGGACAATGAAATAAAAATATCGATAGAAGAAAATATTTATTATTTAAAAGACGAACTTAAATTTCTAACATCTTTCAGTTTCATTATAATAATGTGTGTGTGTGTGTGTGTTTGTGTGTGTGTGTGTGCGGTAAAACAAACTGTGATTTTTAATGTTAAAGTAGAGTATTTTTATTATTCATTAATAGGTAGTTATAAGAAATTTTCAACATAGATCTCTATGTAAAACAATATTTAAAATGTTTTTGATATTTTTCCAAGTTTTTATTGAAATTAGGAAACAATCTGTGATTTTAAATAGTAAGAATGTCAATATGACCACACACACACACACACACAAATAACACACACACACACACACACACACACACACACATTATTATAATGAAACTGAAAGATGTTAGAAATTTAAGTTCGTCTTTTAAATAATAAATATTTTCTTCTATCGATATATTTATTTCATTGTCCCCGCACTATGCGAGTGATATTTCATAGGTGTGCTTCGTGGAATAGAAAATTAATTATTTTAATATTATTATTTGAAGCCCAGCTACGGGTGTGCTTAGTGGAATACGTTAGATGCGTTTCCTCTAGCTGTGCTTCGTTTGGCTGTGCTTCGTGGAATGCCTCAACCTTTCGTGCTTTCCGAGGCACGACCAGACCAGTGCAAATATTCATATTCATGCATACAAATATTTGCACTGCGCGGGGATCGAACCCACGCCTCGTTGTACAGGGACCAAGTTTGCTACCGCTACGCCACGGAGGCTGTAATATACTAAAAAGAGACAGACATATAATAAATTCATAAGATTTAACGTGGTAGAAAATGAGATAGGACGCATTATGCATTTTTCATTCTTCTCATTATCTTGAAACCAACATTTTTGAAGATTTTTGTTCTACCACGTGTCTCACATTTTTATTAACCGACTTCAAAAAAGGAGGTTATAAATTCGACCCGTATGTATGTAAGCCAAATTTGAAGTGTATATATGCATGTTTTTATGTTTGTGCGCGCATATTTCCGGAACTACAAGTCCGATTTCAGTAATTCTTATTTTGTAGTTACTATGTATTGTTCAACTTAGAGAATACTATAAGTTTCATCAAAATCGGTTCAGTAGTTTTTGAGATGGGGATTTTTTCGTATTGGTTAGAACTTATTCTAACATGGGTTATGGCTGCCACTATTGTTATGGGGTGAAAAACATGCTCTAGAAGTTGGTGTCTCGAAGTTTCTGTTGTTTAGCTCGCCACCGACTTCTAGAGCCATGACAAAAGTAAAATTATTTTTCCTTTTAAGTGTTTTTTTATGAAGTCGGTTTCTATTTTTTTGTAAAAGGTTTTTTCTTTCAAATGTTACTCGTATATTCGGTTTCCTAGTTAAGAGTTGGAGTATTAAGTCCTTTCTCTTTGCTGAGCCAATTGTTATTTTTAGGGGTGTTTTTATCAAACAACTCTAGAAGAGTGGAGACGATTGCGAAGAGGTTATTGGCGATCCAGATGTGGTTCAATACGGTTTCCAAAGCGTAGAGCACAGGCGTAGAGTAGCCAGCCTGTCGGTGTTCTATAGGATACATTTTGGAGAGTGTGCGAGGGAATAGTATCATTTAATTCCCCATCGGACTACCCGTTGTACGGCGAATATCCCCTCTTACGTTGTTGACACGTAACGTGCAACGTATTTATTTCCATCGGACTTCAATTTAAGTGTCTTCTTTAAGGCTAGAGTGAATAGGGTTAATAAACTAGCGCGCTTTACCATCAACATTTGCATCACTGCTTATCATCAGGCGGGATCGCGGTCAAGCAGTAGTTTATAATATTACATAATGTCATGTTCAGATGAAGGTTTTCTATTGCATGAGATATAGTTATTAAATAAGCACCCTAATTGGATAACAGATCATTCCTATCAGTTGACAGCCTCCGTGGCGTAGCGGTAGTGAACGCGGCCGTTGCACAAGGAGGCGCGGGTTCGAACCCCGCGCAGTGCAAATATCTGTGTGCTTGAATAGTGCAAGCGTATGTCAAGCAGTGGAAGTCTTTCGGCTAAAATGATGATGATGATGATAAAATAAATAAAGGGAAGCAAAGAACTATGCATGTTAAGAAGACTTGTGACAGTTACCAGCACTGGGCCCGCATGGTGATACCCGGCCTACTCCCTCTCAGAGAAAGTTGGCTTTTTCTTTTGATTTTTTTAGTTTGATTGTGTCATCATAATCTTTTCAGCGTATAATCCCGGTTGCATCCGCGGCTTTCGCGTTGGAGCCCGGGGTCCGCTTTCCTTACCAATACGCCTCCATTTCTCACAATCTCTGGCATCCCGTGGTGTGAGATTGTTGGCACGCATGTCATCTCTTACAACGTCAAGCCAGCACTTGTTTGGTCTATCTCGCTTGTTCCGGCCCGGCGGAGGCGCCATGGCAAGACATTTGTGACCCACGTAACATGACGGTTTTCGTAAGACGTGATCGTACCAACGTAGGCGACCCTCCTGCAGTTTGTCCGCTATGTCACGGACATGGAGACTGCCACGGATGCGGGAGTTCCTGATGCGGTCTTTTCGCGTAACTGACACGCAGCTCCTGCTTGTGTCTCTCAAGCACAGGCCACGCCTCACTGCCATATAGGAGAACAACCCCCTAATCGGCGAACACATTTTTGTCAAATGATTGCGACTAGTCGGCATCAGTTGGTATCGTTCGGGCCGCCCATTGGTCCGTTCGGTCCAAACGATCCCAACTAGTAGCAATCATTTGACAAAAATGTGTACGCCAATTAGGGGGTAGGTCTAATGATGGTTTTATAGACCTGCCCCTTAAGCTTAACCGGAGTTTAGGAGTAGTAGGTTGATTGTGTACCTAAGCATATAATCTTACCTACACTCACCAAACCTCACCGCTTCCATCCTTTAACTACTTCACAAGTAAAACCGGATGCATTCTTTAGGCTCTCAAATAACAGATCAACAATAACCGCTTCATTGAACGTGTCCACTTCACTAGTGAGGGGATTAGCTCGACACTTTTATATCGATAAAACTAAAGATTGAATGGAATGAATGATTTGCTCGCTCTATGTTGAGGCACGTTCGTTTCATTGTGGGGAAGCTTAGTAGTAATGAAGTAAATCGGATTTGGCTGCCTTTTGTGGTGTTGTTCTTATTTGTTCGGTAGTAGTGGTGTGGCGTATGAATATCTCGAATCTACGTACTTATTTTTTTTTTATTTGTATGCTCGAAATAGTCCAATGGATAAGTGACGTCATGTGTTTTTTTCTTTTTAAAGATACCTTTTCTTATTTGCTGGTATATTCGTGTGGCTAGCTGACATGTGGTAAATAATTTCATTGTTGTTGTGTTTTCTTGTGTTCATTACTATACATAGTATTGTATAAAACCATGTGCTTTATAAAATGAACAGACAGCTGTGCTGCTGGGGAGTTTGTTCCGCCACTTCTTCTTCCCAGCGAAAGCACTGGGAAATAGCGAAGGGCGGGCGTTTTGGGGGGACTGACTTATGTAATATAACCATTGAAATAGAGCTGATTCTCAGCCTAATTTGGATAAATGACTTTTGATTGATTTTGATTTTGAACTTTGTTTTATTTTAATAATGGGCGTGAGCTTGATTGTCTACCTTTAAATACTGTTGAATGGATAGACATACCTATATTTCAAATGGATTGTTAGTAAAATTTAGTTATTAATGTTTTAACAATACACAGGTGGTAAGCTATACACTGGCTGCCGCCAGAAGTTACCACGCACCAGATAAAGTCTTGCCGCCAAGCGATTCATCGTGTTCCCGGCTTGATGTCTGGTGAAGCCGTACGGAGGACGGGTCTGAGCAGTTGTGTTGCGATGTTTACCGGGTACGATGTGCCTAATGTTGTTGTGTCAGGACTTTGGTCGTAAAAGGTCTCCAGATCAATCTCCATCTGGCGCAACAACGTTGGTCGTGTTGTTAGGTTTAAAATTGCATCATCTCGCTCAACTGCCGTTTTCCGTCCTGTTCACTCAGTCTTTTTACTACTAATGGGCTTAATACACTAGCGCGCTATGCCATCAACGATTGAATCAATGCTTACCATCATTGGGGTCGCGGTCTATAATACAACATATCTGTTCCGACCGATTTCGGCCACGGCGACCACTTCGACTCCTAGCCGATGATTTGGCGCTCATGCGCCCGAAGATGGCTTATGTAACCTATCTTGGCAGCGAAACTTCGTGCACACTGAAGGCACGTAAGCACGCCGTCGACGTAGCTGTATGTGATGGCAGCAGGTGGGCGAGCCTTTAATTGGTCACGTTTGGCATCGAGGTCAGCTTTGCGCTGCTCCTCAAACTCGCGAACTTGTCCGTACACCATTCTGCGCCATTCTGACCGTTTTGCTGCCAAACGCTCCCATTCAGAGGGTTCTATATTGCACCTCTTCATGTGCCGTTTTAAGACATCCTTGAACCCTCAGAGAAGAAGATGCGCTTCGCCATCCTTTCGTCCGCCATACGTGATACGTGCCCGCACCACCGAAGCTGCCGACGCATTAAGTAAGCCTCAATGCCACCAACATTGGCTCGTCGCAGGACTTCGGTATTCCGCACTCTGTCAGACCATTTGATCTTCATAATGGATCGGAGACATTTAAGGTGTAAAGTATAACCCTAGTTTATACTGTAGGGTTGTAACGGAGCTTCGCCTCCGCTTCCGTTACTGCGGAAGTTCCGCAAGAAATCGTATCTTCGCTTCCGCCTCCGCCTCCGCACAATTTTTTGCGGAGTTATAACGGAGGTTTATTTACGTATTTACAAAATAAATAACGCGCAAGCTGCGACGCTCGACAACCGTCCGGCCGCGTTTGAGCGCGAAATGGTCAAGAATCAACTAGTGCGAGGCGGGAATGCGGCAAACACAATTTGTTTCTCCTTAATTTTCATTACAAGAATGTAATATTTTTTTACCAAGTATACTACTATTAATGTACGTATTTAAAATTTAAAAAAAAAATGTTTTAATTAACCATAAATTTCAATTTTTTCTATATGTACTTTCACCTCCGCCTCCGCCTCCGTTAACCTCCGCATCCGCGGAGGTGAGACTCGTCGCCTCCGCATCCGCCTCCGCTAACAAGCCTCCGTTACAACCCTAGTTTATAGATAATGGTCTTCGGCCGCGTGACTCGCATTTTGATCCGGTTTTATATAAGTATTTTCCTTTCAATGTGAAACCGTTGTTAAAAACATATGGAGTTCAGAAAAAAACCTGTGTTAATGAAACGTTAGTCTGTAAATTGATATCTTCCAATCATATTTTACTTTCGTATTCATAAATATGGTTTGGTATTCGTTACTACTTTTGAATTCAAATTGTCAAATAATTAACTATACTTACATGTCTGTCTGAGAGCTCAATTAACTGTCGTTGCTTTTAATATTTTAACTTATACCATGCTTGAAGTTTCAAGGACTATTTCTAATTGTATATGGATCGATTTGCTAACTGGTCACAAAAAATAGTATTTTTAAAATGTTTCATAAATTGCTTTCCCTTCATCATCAACCTTTTAATCGTCCCATTGCAAGGCACAGGACTCCTCTCATACAGAGAAGGATTGAGCTAAATGGATTGAACTAATATTATAAATGTAAGTTTGTTTGGTTCTTTGTTCCGCTTTCAAGCCTAAACTACTCAACCGATTATTATAAAATTTTGTGTACGTCAGAAAGTCAAATTAAATATTAGGATTTTGTTATTGAGAAACAATTAGCGATTCGACATTATTAAAAAAAGCCAACAATCTCGGTTTTAGCCAGACATATTTTTAATTTATCATTATTCTTATTCTTCCTCAGCCAATAGAGGTCCACTGCTAGACAAAGGCCTCCGCAAGGCTTTCCACGATGACCGATCTTATGCTGCCCGCATCCATCGGCTTCCCGCGACCGTCATCAGATCATGGGTACACCTTGTTGGGGGCCTCCCTGTATTATTAACTGGGTTTATGTACAGGAAGCTTTTAGACTTTATATACCATGCTACGATAATGTACGGCTGAATACGCTATAGATCACACAAAAGCATTTTAGGACAAACTGAACTTCACACGAGCACACCCGCAATATCTATCGATGCTGTAACACCACCAACACTATCCCTATCTAAACTTTTTGAACCACCACTTTCATCGATATATCGATAACCCACCGTCCCCTCCCTAGCCCAGCGCCGGCGCACGTTTCTTACCGTCCTGACAGCAAATGATTTATATGAGTGTGACTGTACCAACGGATATTATTATCGAATTTGTTCATTATCTGCTGCCCTAGTTATAGTGATGTCCCTTATAGGATAGGTGCGGGCTTCATTGGACCCTAGGACCACTTTGGATAACATAAATCTTCATTGGTGCCGTCGAAAAGTCTCTGGATGGGTAACCGACCATCTTTATACACCGAGAACTGTTATGCCATGTTCACAGCCTCCGTGGCGTAGCGGTAGCGAACGAGGCCGTTGCGCAAGGAGGTGCGGGTTCGATCCCCGCACGGTGCAAATATTTGTATGCATGAATATGAATATTTGCACTGGTCTGGTCTTGCCTCGGAACCCACATTAAGCTGTTGGTCGCGGTTGCCATACGAACATCTAGTGGCAGTCGTTACGGGTTGTTGGAGCCCACAAAAGTCCAACAATTGGTTTAGCTGCAATGCTTCGATATCGGGTTGTGGAGGTCAGACGGTAGTCGCTTAACGGAAATATCGAAGTTTAGCCAAAATCAGCAGTTGGACTGGTAAAGCGGACCCAGACTCCAAAGCTGAAAAGCTACGGATGCGACTGGGATTAACGCTGAGAAGGTGATGACCTGTTATACAAAGCAAAGGTCCATTTGTGTGTAGAGTACTGCAGCCACATTTGCGCTGGTGCTGCCTAATGTCACCTGGCTACTTAGGATGCGGTAGAGCCATGCGAAGCGGCTAATTGGCGACCTATATTTGGTTTTTTTTTTTTTTTTATAAATTACAAACTAGCACTTGACTGCAATCCCGCCTGATGGTAAGCAGTGATGCAATCGTTGATGGTAAGGCGTGCTAGTTTATTAAGCCTACTCACTCAAAAGAACTGAGTAAATAGGAAGGAAGACGGCAGTTGAGCGAGGTGATGCAATGTTTAACCCAACAACACGACCAACGATGCTGCGTCAGAGGATGATCTGGAGACCCTCCACGACCAAACTCCCGACACAACAACATTAGGCACATCGTACCCGGTACACATCGCAACACAACTGCTCAGACCCGTCCTCCGTACGGCTACCTAGATTTGGTACAAAAAGGTCTCCAAAGCCTGGAGCACAGTTGAGTAGCCAGCCTGTCGGTGTTCTATAAGATAAATTTTGGAAAGTGTACACGGGAATTTCATGACACAATTCCTCCGTCTCCGTTCCATCATCAGACGACCCGTCGTACGGCGTAGCCTTACGTTGTTGACGCCACTACGACCCGTACGAAGCGTTTCGCCTCGACTATTATACCGCGTACATCGAGGGACTGGAAGAATTTGCCAGCGGCGTGATAAGTTTTGGACAAAAAAAGAAAAAAAATCGAAGCATAGGTATACTTTTCCTCTAAATTTTGATAAAAAAAATAATTGAGATCTGTCGTGTTTTGAAAAAGAAAACAGCGGAATACGAAACGTCTTTTGGTCAACGTTTTTGTGGCTAAAATCAGCCTGAGCTGCAACTGTCCTTTTCGCACTTTACTGGGAGAGTTTGGCAGCAGCGCAACGGCAATAGTTTATACCATAGAAAAAGGAATAACGACCAGCGCCGCGCATGCTGCGAAGTGCATTTAGTCAAACAGACCGCAGCCCATGTCCTCATCTTCTGATTCAGACTCTTCCTTCTTGGCTTCTTTCTCTTCTTTCTTCTCTTCAGCGGTTCTTCAGTTTTAGTTTCTTCAAATACCTATTTTCCAAATTGTGATGTTTCGTATTCCGCTGTTTTCTTTTTCAAAACACGACAGACCTCAATTATTTTATATCAAAATAGAGCATGAGTACCTATGCCTCTATTATTTTCTTTTTTGTCAAAAACTTATCACGTTTGTATAATAGTCAACTGAACATCACGGTAAAAATGGCTTATGTTTCGCGATTTTGAAGTATCGTATTTCTTTTATTAATTAAGTTTCGGAAAAAAGCAAATGATAGGGGCACGTTGTAAAATTTTAGAAAAAAATAATTACTAAAAAAATAAATAATAAAAAAAGTGTGTGTGTCAGTTCCGACGCACGACTGGAGTTTACTCCTTAAGTACGAGTATTCTAACTAAACGCAAAAAGAGTTTAATAAATTAAAAATTAATTATTATTATTTATATTAATAAAATAATAATAAAAAAAAAAAAAAAATAATTTATTAATAATCATTTAATAATTATTTTTTAATTTAAATTAATTAAAAAATTATAATAAATAATTTTTAATAATATAATTATTTTTTAAATTAATTAAAAAAATAACATTTTTTTATTTATTATTATTTTTTAATTAATAATAATTTATTATTATTTTTATTTATATTTTTTTAAATAATAATTTTTAATTTTTTAATTATTATTTTATTATTATTATTTTTTTAATTTATCATTTAATTATTTTCATTAAATCTTTTAATCAAGCCCAATAACATATAGTATATAGGTATAGTCGCCTATACAGCATACCCTATGTACGTCTTAATACACTCACAGCCAGATTAGAAAGTTGCGCACCAAAGGTTTTTCTAAAACAGGTTAAACAACTAAAATAGTAACGCTTAAAATTCGTTACTCGTTAGTAGGTTTTACCCCTCGGATTTTTCTCATACCGGGCGCCTTATATATGAAAATGGATTCTTAAGGAGTAAACTCCAATAAAATGCTAAAAGCATTGTCCACGAATAAAACAGCGGATAACGTATACAGAAAGCACCACTAGAGTTCCCTCTTAATATCAGTATTTCTATAATAAAACAAAGGAAATGTAAAACATATGAACACTTTTACACCATCCAGTATTCGAAGCTAAATGCAGTTTGAAAGAGTCATTGGTCTCTCCCATCTCTCTCCCCTTGGCCATTTGTTTTTACACCACATCTAACACAAGAAGGCTTTCACAAAACCAACAAAACCATAGCAAACATCATGACATTTATAGTCACTCAGTTTTTTTGAGTGAGTAGACTAGCGCACTTTACCATGCAAAAAAGTTGAAGCAAAACATTTTGAGGAAACCTGGACTTTAAGTCTGAAATCGCCAACCCGCATTGAGCAAGCGTGGTGATTGCGCTCAATATTTCTCTGTATGAGAGGGGACCTGTGCCCAGCAGTGGGACGATAAAAAGGTTGATGATGAGACAAAGTCATGCCGCCAAGTGATTGGTCGTGTTCCGACATAATGTTTGGTGAAGCTGTACGGAGGATGAGTCTGAGCAGTTGTGTTACGATGTGTGCCGGGTACGATGCGTCAAATGTTGTTGTGTCAGGAGTTTGGTCGTGGAGGGTCTCCAGATCAATCTCCCTCTGGCGCAGCATCGTTGGTCGTGTTGTTGGGTTTAACATTGCATCACCTCGTTCAACTGCCATCTTTCTTCCTATTCACTCAGTTTTTGTTTTGAGTGTTTGTTTTGAATACAATCCATAATATTATTATAAATGCGAAAGTATCTCTGTCTGTCTGTCCGGCTTTCACGCCAAAACTACTGAACCGATTGTAATGAAATTTGGTACAGAGATAGTCTACAGCCTGAGAAAGAACATAGGCTATATAACATTCCGCTATTACCAATAGGAGCAGAGCAGTAACAAAAAATGATGCGAAAACGGGGGCAAACGCGGACGTACATATTGCTCCCATTATTTTAACAGGCTCTTATTTTATATCAACACGCGGGCGGAGTCGCGGGCAACAGCTAGTTATATATAAAATAAAAGACAGAAGTCCTGTGTCCCAACATTGTTATTGGCTTCTTATGAAAGAGTTTTTCAAATAAGTTCTTAAAGAATATACATACGAGCATCTAGAGGCGAGGCTTCCCTTTGAATAACACTGTGCATTGTCTATTTTCGCCGGGAGCCGTATAATATAATTTAAGTAAGTGCCTTGTAGCATCGTATTGACAAATTTTAGGGTGGAAACCCGTATGTTAGAGGGAGAATGTTTGACAAGGATAAAAGATAACCTTTTGAATTTGCATCCTGTCAATGGATGGCTACCGGAAGACGCAGCGTAGGGAGTCCCCCAACAAGGTGGACTGATGACCTGGTGAAGGTCGCGGGAATCCGATGGATGCGGGCAGTTCAAAACCGGTCAGCGTGGAAAGCCTTTTTCCAGCTGTGGACGTCTATAGGCTGAAGAAGAAGAAGGCAAATTCGCATCCACAATTACGTTTTCTGATTCATCCATCCATACTAATATTATAAATGCGAAAGTAACTATGTCTGTCTGTTACGCTTTCCCGCTTAAACCTCTCAACCGATTTTGATGAAATTTGGCACAGACAATTTTTAGACCCTGAGAAAGGACATAGGCTACCTTTTATTGAAAAAAAATTATATTTCCGAGGGAAATCTAAAAAGCGCAATATAACCGAATTCCACGTGGACGAAGCCACGGGCGGAAAGCTAGTTGGTTTATATTTACAACAAATATTTTTGCAACAGAGCTACATTCGTGGCACAGCTATTTTTCCTAAACCATGTTAAAAACAACACCCCCAATTTTCCAACAGGATTCGACCCTTCTAAGGGTTCCCTTTCCCAAAAGAAAATTAAACGCCCCTATAAACTATACATCGTGAAGATATGCCTCCGTCTGTATGTCACGGGGAACCCATGGGGACCGTGTTATAGGGGGTGTGATGGAAAAATGACACTTTTAGTGCCGACACACTTTAGTTAGCATAATTGGATGGCTTGGAGCGAAGTGGTACTTTTAAAGGTACCAATTTTATATGCGTAACTATTTCGGTTCTGTGTCTTTCTATCAGCAGCACATCAAGATGATACTCAAAATGGAATCATTTATTCAAATTAGGCTGAGAATCAGCACTTTTTGAACCTCATTCCTTCCTAATATTATAAATCGGAAAGTAAGTTTTTTTGTTCCGCATTCACGCCGTAAATACTGAACCTATCGCTTTTAAATTTTGCAAACGTAAAGTTAGAAATCCGGATTAAATAATAGGATACTTTTTATCACGGAAAAATTTGATATTCCCGAAGTTAATCTAAAAAGCGCGATATAACCTAACTCCACGCGTGTGAAGCCAAAATCAAAATCAGTTTTTTTTTTTTTGTATAACATAGGTAGTGAATACAGTTCTCAGTTTAATTCGGACATAAGACAGTCCCACCCATCGACACTTCCTAGTGCTTTCGCTGGGAAGAAAAAGTGGCGGAATAAACTCCCCAGCAGCACAGCTGTCTGTATAATTATAAAGCACATGAATGTATACATTACTCTGTATAGTAATTGACAAGAAACCACTGAACAATAAATCAGATTATTTACTATATGCCAGCTAGCCATGTCAAAACACCACCAAAAAATTAATAAAAAGTCATTAAAAATGTAAGTAAAGTCATAACTTACTGACTTTGTTCATTCTTCATTTCATATTCAATCCTTCTGTGGAATGCGCTTCCTCTTGATATCAGGATGGCCGCCAGTCGGTTTGCATTTAAGCGGAAATTGCAGCGTTATTTTCGCAATAATTAGGGTAGAGTTATTGCTACAAATTTTAGTTTTTATGTATACACACACCATCATCAGTCATCATAAGTAAGTAGTGTAGTAGTGTAAGTGTCATTATAAGTATATATTTTGGTAATAGTATGTATGTATAACCCGCGCAGATAAAGAAAAGATCTGTAAATGGCGTCCGCTCGCATGCGTTCTTACTCACTCTCTATCGCTGTCTATACTCACACAGTGAAGTAAGCGCTGCAAAAAAATCATCGATTAGGAATTCAGGATTCGCTTTTCAAACTACTGAAGCTACTTTGACGCACTCAGAGTTATCGTTAATTTCGTTCCGCTAAAGTCTCTGTTATTTTGTTGTTTTTGTTGAGATTGTTGTTTTTGTTGAATTTGAACAATTAAACTCAACAAAAACAACAATAAAAACAAACACAACAACAAACAAGTAAAATGTCAAATTTACGTTGTAAATAACAATATTTACAACGTAAAGTTGATATTTTACTATCTCAGCTTTTGGTTTGTGATTGAGCAATGGCATGTTTTGTCAACCGTACCATAAGTATCCGCCGCCATTTTCAGATCTTTTCTTTATCTGCGCGGGTTATATATTTAGCTTTTTTAAGTATTTTTAATAGTGTTAAGAGCTTTTTTTTTCTTTACAATTTTTTTTTCTACTAAAGCACCTGCCTTCTTATCTCTTCACCACCTATGGTTGACTGGTAGAGAATGCCTATGGCATTAAGTCCGCCTCTGTACACGTCATGTGCGAAAGATTAAATAAATAACTTATTGCCTAAATAAAAACCCCGGGTATAAAGGGCGTGACAGCTGACATATTTATGCATTGTAAAAAAGACAATTATATGAACTCATATAACGTGTCAGTAAGCTAATTCTGGAGAAATAACACAAACATTGTCTTGAGTTGATCAGAGCGACCAGCTACTACAATATGTCAAATTTCTTCATTTGATCTTTAAATTTATGGCTAAAGAATTAAGGCTCGACGTTGATTGGGATTATTTGACAGTTTCGTGTAGTTGTACCTGCTTCAGTCCGTACAAGAATTTTCAAAATCGGTTAAGTACACCCAGAGATTACCCCCTACAAACTCTACCTCTTAATAAGATTAGTCATCATCTCAGCGTATAATCCCGGTTGCACCCGCGGCTTTCGCGTTGGAGCCCAGGGTCCGCTTTCCTCCACTCACTCCTTCATTTCACACGATCTTTAGCATCCCGTGGCGTGAGATTGTTAACACGTATGTCATCTCTTACAACGTCAAGCGAGCACTTCTTTGGTCTACCTCGCTTGTTCCGGCCCGGCGGAGGCGCCATAGCAAGACATTTATTACCCACGTAACATAGATAATCACACACCTCTTAATAAGATTAGTAATAGAGATATACAGAATTGATGTAAAAATAATACTGCATCCTCTTTACCAAGGCTCCTAAATACCTTTCTTTTACTTCACATAGCTTCACAAAGAGAAACTCAAGTACTCAATGCTCGGCTACTTTCAACAAAAGCCAGCGGGCGCCATTTGCATTTCTCCCGCGTTTTTATTCCAAAATGGCTGACTTAAGCTTAGTGCACACTTTAGGGATTATTGTAAGGTTTCATATTATGGATAATAGATTGCTTTTTTTTTCGGTTATCCTGTGCTAAGGTAAACGTTCGAGGAAAAGGTTTTTTAAGGCTTACAAAAATCTCCTCGATACGGAATCCTGAAATGAATAATTTATCCCAAAGATTTCCTTTTCAGTGGGACGACTATTATTCTAACACATGTTTGGCAAACACAAAATAATCTATACTATCTATAGTCTATATACTAATACTAGCTGCACCGCGCGGTTTCACCCGCGTAGCTTTCGATATGTTTTTATATATGCTCTGCTTCTATTGGTCACAGCGTGATTTTATGTAGCCTAAAGCCTTCCTGGTTTATTGGTCTATCCAATGCAAAAAGAAATTTTCAAATCGGACCGGTAGTTCCCGAGATTAGCGCGTTCAAACAAACATACAAACTCTTCAGCTTTATATATTAGTATAGATATAAAGCTGAAGAGTTTGTTTGTTTGATTGAACGTGCTAATCTCAGGAACTCCTGGTCCAATTTGAAAAATTCTTTTTGCGTTGGATAGCCCATTAATCCAGGAAGGCTTTAGGCTACATAACATCACGCTGCATCAATAGTTCGGAACGGAGCATATAAAAAAAAAAAACATATCAAAACCTACGCGGGTTAAACCACGAGGCGCAGCTAGTAGACTATATAGGCTTACGACCCCGGCCGCGGCAGTTGCGTCGAGCTCGAGCGACGAGTACTTCTCTCCGCCGACGACGCCACCACCTGCCCGCCGACGGAGAGGACGCCGGCCGCCGGACCGCTTAGGACCTCGAGGCCCATCGGCTTCTGACAGGGTCCCAGCTCCCGGCGGTAGTGTGCAGCGCATGAGATGGACACAATCCATTAATGAAAATGTCATGCGCTCATACTATGGGGCTACAGAGAGGAAACAACCTGACCGCGTACCAGGATACTCTGTACATTATTTGTTCTTATTGTTATTATTTGTTGTGATTGTTAACACCACTACGATCCGGACGAAGCATTTCGCCTCCTCCTTTATACCGCGTACATCGAGAGACTGGAACAATTTGCCAGCGGCGGTGTTTCCGTCGGCCTACAATTTGAGTGTCTTCAAGGCTAGAGTGAATAGGTTCTTAATAAACTAGTGCGCTTTACCATCAACGATTGCGTCACTGCTTACCATCAGGCAGGATTGCGGTCAAGCGCTAGTTTATAATATATAAAAAAAACATAACATAATCAGCTATTGTTCCCACTCCTGGCACACTGGCTTCCTCTCAGTGAGAGGGAGTAGGCCGTAATCTACCACGCGGGACCAGTGTGGGTTGGTAGATGTCACATGTCTTCGAAGTTTTGGCTCTAGGACATGCCGGTTTCCTCGCGATGGTTTCCTTCATCGATTTGAGAGCAGTGGAAGTGCTGCCTGTGATGCATTCTCGCTCCGGAACATGGCCCGGACCAGGTCCGGACGCGGGAGATCGCCGCTGATCGCCGCCACGAGGACACGGCGGTGGCGGACCAACGCTTTAACGTGCTTTCCGAGGCACGGAGAGGTCTCGGTATGCGAAGATGGTCACCATCCATAAAGCAACCTCGGCAAGCGTTGCGTAACCTGATCAATTAACCTGTGCAGCTGTTATTATTCAACCACTAGCCCCTCCTCACATAATAAAATTAAAGAAATTGGTACATCAAAAAATCGCAACCGCCCCGCCAATTAAGAATCCATTCCCGACTTCCGGCCGCCATTCCGCGGCTGCACAAGATGGAGGCACTTCCGGTGGGAGCCTCTTTGACATTATAATTAATTAAAGTAATTACTTTAGGCTTCCTTCATACGTGGGGGTCTTTAATGTATGTGTATGTCAGTGGAGCTTCTGCACTGAAGATACATTGTGTGACTTTCTTCCAAGTTTTAATATAAAATTTTGGAATTTTTAAAATTTTCGAGTAGGTACTGCATCCACATTTGGGCTGGTGCTGCGAAATGTCACCCGGCTACTTTGGATTCAGTGGACAGGCGTGTAAGGAGATTGATTGGCGACCCAGACTTAACTCGAAACGGTCTCCAAAGCCTGGAGCACAGGCGTAGAGTAGCCAACCTTTCGGTCTTCTATAGTATGCATTCTGGTGAGTGTGCAAGGGAATTGCATGATTTAATTCCCCCATCTCCATTCCACCATCGGACGACCCGTCGTACGGCGATTTTCCACCCTCACGTTGTAAACACCACTACGATCCGGATGAAGCGTTTCGCTTCTTCTTTTATACCGCGTACATCGAGGGACTGGAACAATTTGCCGACGGCGGTGTTTCTGTCACACTACAATTTGAGTGTCTTCAAGTGTAGAGTGAATAGGGCTCTTAATAAACTAGCGCGCTTTACCATCAACGATCGCATCACTACTTACTATCAGGCGGGATTGCGGTCAAACGGTAGTTAATAATTAAAAAAAAAAGAATTGGAATAGCGGTCCTTGAATTTATTATGGTTAGAGCATGGAAAAGAGCCAAGAGGGGCTTGTGGTTAGGTAACACTAAGTTAAGGCTTGACTATTTTTTTACATTATAAACTACCACGGTCCCGCCTGATGGTAAGCAGTGATGCAATTATTCTTCTTCTTCTTCGTCAGCCAATAGATGTCCACTGCTGGACAAAGGCGTTCCCCAAGGCTTTTCAGGCTGAACGCTTTCTAGAGTGAATAGGCTCTTAATAAACTAGCGCGCTTTACCATCAATGATCGCATCACTGCTCACCATCAGGCGGGATTGCGGTCAAGCGCTAGTTTATAACATATAAAAAAAAAAACGGTCTTGTGCTGCCCGCATCCATTGGATTCCCGCGACCTTCACCAGGTCTTCGGTCCACCTTGTTGGGGGCCTATGTGGCCGCCACTGCAGAACCTTACTGCCCCATCGGCCATCGGTTCTACGAGCAATGGCCCTGCCCACTGCCACTTAAGTTTAGCGACTCGCAGAGCTATGTCGTTGACTTTGATGCAATTATTATTATTTAAAAAAAACGTTACCCCACACTAGAAATTAATCCTGTATCGTGGGTGCATTTACAACCATTTAATTTAAACTCACATACAAAACAGCTAGACCCGGAACAACTACTTGTAGCTTATACAAATATTTGTTCCGTACCGGAATCGAACCCGCGACACGCATCGCAGCAGTCGACCGCTCAACCACTGCACCATGCGTGTCGTCAATTACATCACCAGTACTACCAAAGATTAATTCATCATCATTATCATCAACCTTCGTTCCACTGCTGGGCACAGGTCTCCTCTCATACAGAGAAGGATTGAGCGTCACCACGCTTGCTCAATGCGGGTTTGCGAATTAAAGATTGAATTCTTTAATTTTTAATTTTTTAATTATAAATTTGTTAGCAACAATTTATAATTGTGAAGCACCCCGAAAAAGCTTTCATTAAAAAAGACAAAAATAATTAACAACCTAACAAAAGTCAAATAGAATAAAATAGCAATATCATCACAAAGTAAAACACGTCCGCTCCGGATGACACTCAGACGTCGACTGAGCCGCACCGGAAATAACCCCGCCGCCATATTGCCCGCAACCGGAACTAAGAACTGCTTAATGAGCTCTCGAGACTTTTAGCAAGTATTGCTGCCGTTGGCATTATTGTGCATTCTACCGACAATGGCGAAATCCCTCGGTAACTTTATTTACGAACTTGTAAGGTAATTTAATTGAGGAGTTACATTATTAATATCGTCTACCCTCAAATCAAGAGTGAACAGGCATTTTCTGGACACGCTCCACCCATCAGAGCTCTTGTTTTTAACCGACTTCAAAACAAAAGAAGGTTATCAATTCGACCCGCATGTATGTGTGTTTTTATGTTTGTGCGTTCATATTTCCGGAACTACAAGTCCGATTTAAGTAATTCTTTTTTTTGCTGTACTACGTATTGTTCAACTTAGGGAATATTATAAATTTCATCAAAATCGGTTAAGTAGTTTTTGAGATAAGGATTTTTCCGTATTGATGGGAACTTATTCCAACATGGGTTATGGCTGCCACTATTTTTATGAGGTGAATGAAAAAGTAATTTTCGAATTTCGACTAAGACACTGAAAAGCATGAAAAAAAAAACTTTTTCCAAAAAAATAGATACCGACTTCAAAAAAACACTTAAAAGAAAAAAATAATTTTACTTTTGTCATGGCTCTAGAAGTCGGTGTCTAGAGGTTTCTGTTGTTTAGCTCGCAACCGACTTAGAGCCATGACAAAAGTAAAATTATATTTCCTTTTACGTGTTTTTTTGAAGTCGGTTTCTATTTTTTTGTAAAAATTTTTTTTTTATACATTTTATCGTATTTTTACCAGACTTCCAAATTCGTCCGTTATTTTTCACTTCGTAGTGTTTTTTTTTTTTTGGCGGCCACGTAACGCAAGACCCTGCAGGTACCCCTGTAGGTAGGCCCCCAACAGGATGAGCTGATGACCTGGTGAAGACCGCGGGAAGTCGATGGATGCGGGCAGCACAAGACCGGTCATTGTGGAAAGCACGAAATGTTAGCGTCGTGTTACGCTGACTGGTCTCACGTAGCTGGCTACGAAACCGTCGGTAAACCAACACCTTTCGGCCAGGTCTCTTCTTTGAGGAACTTCTCGAGATGATATGTCGGAACAAGCACCACGAAATTCGTTTTGTGACGTGGCTCCAAACTCTCGACCCACATAGTCCAGTTGGTCTTGAACCGCAGATACTCTACGACCTCCTCAATCTTCGTGGAGTTGTGCAGACTGGGCACATACAGCAGCGTCGTCGGTACTGCTGGACGCAGCAACATGCTAGGTCTAATCAGAACAGTACCGTACTGATTCTGTGAAGGAGGCTTCTTCACCTTCCTCTTCTCTACCTTAATGAATCCATCATTGTCAGACATGTCCTTCACTGGACCCCGCCTTTTCAGAACCTGTTTTAGTTTTAACAAGTGAATTCGACAAGCCCATATTTCTAAAAACAAAAGTAAAATAAACAGAGAAAGTTCTGTCTGAGGCCAAAAGACTCGCATCTCAGCATGATATTGCAACATTTAGAAACAAGGGACACAGCGCTGGTAATATGGACAAATTATATATCGTAAATATTGTTGTACGTATAAATAATATAGTATATTGTGCACAGAGTGTAATAAATAAATGATTATCTGAGTGTAACTATGTCGTCCTTAAGAATGCATTAGATATGAGTTACTGTCACAGAAGAGAGGCTTAAGAGGGAACTCTAGTGGTGCTTTCTCTACAACGTGTAACAAAAAGGGTATATACATACCAAGGGCATGGCATCTTTAGATGATATCAAACGACATCGGAAGGGTTTCAACTCAAAATAAAATACTCAAAAAATTGTTACCAAATTTTCGGTTTCGTGTTTTTCTTAAAATCAAATCATAACAAACGTGGCAGCACACTACATACGTTAATAACTACTCGTTACCCGTCACGTTACTTGCCAAAATCCGATAAATGTCTTCAATATCTCTGTGCGACTAGTATGATAGTAGCCTATTACAGGCGGTGTTTTTCCTCATAACTTCCTAACATAAAGAGATAGGATTAAAAAACCCTTCCAATATCGTTTGATATCATGTAAAGATGCCATGTCTTTGTTATGTATATACCCTGTAGGTTACACATTGTATAGCTATACAAATGTATTCCGCTGTATTCTTCGTGGATAATGCTTTTAGAGCAATTATTTTTTCTCTACAATTTTACACCGTGATTATACGTGCCCCTATCACTTGATTTTTTCCGAAACTTAATTAATAAAAGAAATACGATACTTCGAAATCGCGAAAAATAATCCCTTTTTTACCGTGACGTTCAGATGAATATTAGACAAACGTAATAGGTTTTTGACAGAAAAGAAAATAATAGAAGCATCTGGTATACTTTCCCTCTAAATTTTGATATAAAAATAATTGAGATCTGTCGTGTTTTGAAAAAGAAAACAGCGGAATACGAAACGTCTTTTGATCAACGTTTTTGTAGGTAAAATCAGCCTGAGCTGCAACTGTCCTTTTCGCACATTACCGAGGAGAGAGGTTGGAAGCAGCGCGACGACAATAGTTTCTTCAAATACCTATTTTCCAAATTCCTCGGCACTAAAGTCCTCTCTTAAGTTCTTTCTTCTCGTCTCGTCTTTTCTCGGTGGTAGGCAACAACATCAGCCGCCGGCATAAGTTACCACCCACCAGACAAATTCTTGCCGCCAAGCGATTCGTCGTGTTCCGGCATGATGTCTGGTGAAGCCGTACGGTGGACGGGTCTGAGCAGTTGTGTTGCGATGTGTGCCGAGTACGATATGCCTAATGTTGTTGTGTCGGGAGTTTGGTCGTGGAGGGTCTCCAGATCATCCTCTGGCGCAGCATCGTTGGTCGTGTTGTTGGGTTAAATATAGCATCACCTCGCTCAACTGCTGTCTTCCTTCCTATTCACTCAGTTTTTTTGAGTGAATAGGCTTAATAAGCTAGTGCGCTTTACCATCAACGATTGCATCACTGCTTACCATCAGGCGGGATTGCAGTCAAGCGCTAGTTTATAACTATTAAAAAAAAAAAAAACATTAAATATCAGATCTAAAGTTTGCAAGTCCTAAAAAGACAATTTACAAAATATAGATGAATTTATCAAAAGGACAGATAACATTTAAAAAAAAACTATTTTCAAAATCAAAAGTCATTTTTTTTTAATAACTTTAAACTAGTTGATGATGGTAAGCAGTGATCCAATCGTTGTTGGTAAAGCGCGCTAGTTTATTAAGCCTATAATTCGCTCAAAAAAATTCGAGTGAATAGGAAGGAAGACGGCTAGCGAGGTGATGCAATGTGAAACACGACATGTTGCGCCAGAGGGAGATTGATCTGGAGACCTCCACGACCAACATCCCGACACAACGTTTGACGCATCGTACTCGGCACACATCGCAACACAACTGCTAAGACCCGTCCTCCATACGGCTTCACCAGACATCATGCCGGAACACGACGACTCATTTATCACAATTAGGCTGAGAATCCCACACATACTTAAGCATTACCATTCATTACATTGGTACATGCCTGAACTGGAATCGAACCCGCACTCTCATACTTAAGAGGCTGGTGTTTTAACCACTAGGCCACCACAATATCATTATCATTGTTTTTCTGTTTTATGTTGGAATAAGAGATTTTGATATAATAATTTTATGGTAAAGTTATTCTGTAGGATCCCGTGTGTGTCGTAAAAGGCGACTAAGGGAACTCTCACCACGTAAGCGGGCAGCAGCGCTTCTACTGTGGAATATCAAAATACTGCGATCCCCAACCCGACGGACAAGCGTGGGGATTATGGCAAACCCCCCAAAGTAACAAACACCTTGCGGGAGGCCTTTGTTCAGCAGTGGCCCTCTATAGGCTGAAGGAGAAGAAGAAGATACCCCTCTGCGGGTAATGGCCTCCTCCAATTTGAGCCAGGGCGCTAAATAAAACAGTAGAAGTTAACCTCTTGTTCGTATCTAATCCAGTTAAAGTTATGGTTTAGTTTCGATCACATTTCGTATCGCGCTAAAGTTTTAATTTCGATTTAAGTAAAATCAATGTATGAGTGATACATTTCGTCAGATACAGTATGTTAACTAACAGAGGGCGTTCCCGTTAACCCGAAATAGTATAGCATACATACATGCTAAAAAAAATATTTCCATTCGAAAATAAAATGTTTTAAAATTTTTTCAATATGAAAATATTCAATAAAAATTTTAAATTGACATGTGAAAGAAACACACTGTACACGCGAACATGAAAGACGGCAACGCCGCAATTTATTTATGAATGACGAGCCGCGTATGCGGCGGCGATCTAAGATCTAATTGATTGATGTGTGTTGGGCAATGCAACGTTAGGTAGATACTATTCCGCGCTACTATTTTGATTTAAAACAGGAGGTTTCAAATTTATTTTCAATTATAATTTCTTTTTATTCGGATTTTTTTGTGCTTATTTTTCTATGCTGATATTTTTATTTTAATCTATTAATGATATATATTAACAAGTTTAAGGGAACGCCCTCTGTTATTTAACATACTGTATAATAATTAAAACTAAATAAATTATAAGTAAATCTAATCGTTTAGACGTAAGTTTTAGAAATGGCACAGTAAAAGTTAGCTTTGTTTCAACTTTTACATTTGACAGCGGTTACGTTCCAATTGCCATCCAGTTATGGTTAAACCATCTGTCAAAAGATTAACGCGATACGAAACATAACAAAGGTTATGGTTTGGTTGCGATCCAATTCTGTTTTGGTTGAATTATTTTAGTGTGATTGCCCCCCAGTTTTCTCTAGATTACGCTGTTTGTATCCAGAGCTTAATGTAACAATAATTAATCATATAAGGTATAACATAAGGGTTAACTTGTAAAGCGAATCGAAGAAACCCAGAAATCTTAAGAAGTAATCAATAAAATGTAGTAAAATCCCTGAAGAAAATTCCGTTTAGCAAAATCAATTTGAACAGCGAAAAGATCGGCCCAATATTTGCATAGGGCCCTGTTAAATATAAAATGAGAGAAAAAGGTCTTATCCCTGAAAAGGGCAACACAGAGTAAATAAAATATAAAACCATTTATTTCTTTGTAATGTTTTAAACTGGTTCTTGAACGCGATCCCGCCTGATGGTAAGCAGTGATGCAATCGTTGATGGTAAAGCGCGATAGTTTATTAAGAGCTTATTCATTTACTCTAGACTTGACACGCGTTTTTTTGGGGTCCAACGACCGCTGTGTAACACGCTAGAGCGAGATTGATCTAGAGACCCTCCACGACCAAACTCCCGACACAACAACATTTGGCGCATCGTACCCACACATCGCAACACAACCGCTCAGCCCCGTCCTCCGTACGGAAGAAACTTAAATTGTAGTCAGACGGAAACACCGCCCCTGAAAAATAGGTCCAGTCTCTCGATGTACGCGGTACAAAAGACGAGGCGTCCGGATCGGAGTGGTGTCAACAACGTAAGGGTGGAAACTCGCCGTACGACGGGTTGTCCGATGGTGGAACGGAGATGGAGAAAATGAGAAGAATGTCAAGGGGAAATGTGAATTAAGTCATGCAATTCCCTCCTCGCACACTTTCCAAAATCATCCTAATCAAATTAGCATCCAATAAAATACCGACAGGATAGCTACTCTTCGCCTGTGCTGTGTCTTGCGCCTGTGTGGGTCGCCAATTAGGCTCTTCGCACGCCTCTTCACCGAATACTGTACTGACTTCTCATGGTAGATTACGGCCCACTCCCTATCGCAGAGATGAGGCCTTCGACTTAGCTTTTGATGGTAAAGCGCGCTAGTTTATTAAGAGCCTATTCACTCAAAAATCTGAGTGAATAGGAAGATAGACGGGAATTGAGCGAGGTGATGCAATGTTAAGCCCTACAACACGACCAATAATGCTGCGCCAGAGAGAGATTGATCTGGAGATCCTCCACGACCAAACTCCCGACACAACAAGATTTGGCGCATCGTTCCCAGCACACATCGCAACACAACTGCTCAGACCCGTCCTCCGTACGGCTTCACCAGACATCATGCCGGAACACGACGAATCGCTTGGCGGCAAGACTTTGTCTGGTGGGTGGTAACTTTTGCCGGCAGCCGATGTTATGGCCTACCACCGAGAAAAGTTTTTGATAAAAAGGAAATAATAGCAGAATAGGTATACTTTTCCCCTAAATTTTGATATAAAAATAATTGAAATCTGTTGTGTTATGAAAAAGAACACAGCAGAATACGAAACGTCTTTTGGTCAACGTTTTTGTAGATAAAATTAGCCTGAGCTGCAACTGTCCTTTTTGCACATTACCGAGGAGAGAGGTTGGAAGCAGCGCGACGACAATAGTTTCTTCAAATACATAAAATCGATGGCCGATGGGGCAGTAAGGTTCTGGAGTGGCGGACACGTACTGGAAGACGCAGTGTAGGGAGGCCCCCAACAAGCTGGACCGATGATCTGGTGAAGGTCGCGGAAAGCTGATGGATGCGGGCAGCACAAGACCGGTCAGCGTGGAATGCCTTGGGGGAGGCCTTTGTCCAGCATTGGACATCTATAGGCTGAGGAAGAAGAAGATGTTATGGCCTACCACCGAGGAAGCTGTAACAACAATATATGTTTAAATGCAAACAATTTTGCACCGTATCCATAATTCTCCTCCTTCGTAGCGTGAACAGTGCCAATTTGAGAGACGTATCAATAATTCAACGGAAACAGACCTAGAGAACAATTTCGCCCATCCCTGCTTCAAAACGTTGAATTAACATGGATAAGCCCACTTGCTCTTACAACAGGATATTTCTTTACTTTGAAGAAAAACCTTCGACCCTGTTGATGTATTTGGAACTTTATTCCGTTCGACGACATTGGCGTCTTAGACTCTGTCCCAAAAGCAGTGTTTAGATAAAGAACTTTATCCTGCTCGGGATAAAGTTTGAAATGCAAGAACTGCTAGAGGATTCGTTTTAGTTATGACTTTACTCCCGGGAGTTTGCGTGATCTGTGACAAGTAAAACAATTTTCTTTATTTATTTTCGGCTGCGTTCAGACCTTTATTCATGAGATTTTTATGAGTAGGTCAAAAATAAATAAGGTATTCTGCGTGTATCGTGAGATTTTCAGATCACAAATACTTTATTTCAGAAATTCATATACACTAGTGCTTGGCCGCAATCCCACCTGATGGTAATCAGTGATGCAATCGTTGATGGTAAAGTACGTTTGTTTATTAGGAACCTATTCACTTAAAAAAAAAACTGAGTGAATAACAACCGGTCAGGTGCGTGTCGGACTCACGCACAAAGGGTTCCGTACCATTGATTTATAAAATTAAAGGATTTAAATTATTTGTATGAAAGATTACGCGGTAATAAGCGGTTTACTATTTACGAGATATTAAAAAAAAAATACTTACTAGATCTCGTTCAAATCAATTTTCGTTGGTAGTTTTTATTACGTCAATTAACGTCTAATTTGATAGGACTGGACTAAAATTTATCTTCCGTCCTTTTCTTAATGAGAAAGAAAACGATAAACTAAACTTAAAGTTAGTTTGTTTTTTTTATAAGTTATAAACTAGCGCTTGACCGCAATTCCGCCTGATGGTAAGCAGTGATGCGATCGTTGATGGTAAAGCGCGCTAGTTTATTAAGAGCCTATCCACTCTAGCCTTGAAGACACTGAGATTGTAGTGTGACGGGAACACCGCCGTTGGCAAATTGTTCCAGTCCCTCGATATACGCGGAATAAAAGAGGAAGCAAAACGCTTCATCCGGATCGTAGTGGTGTTAACAATATGAGGGTGGAAAGTCGCCGTACGACGGGTCGTCCGATGGTGGAACTTAGTTGGGGAATTCTTTTTCTTTTTTTTTTTTTTTTTTTTTTTTTTTTTAAATTAAATCATGCAATTCTCGTGCACACTCACCAGAATGCATCCTATAGAAAACCGAAAGGCTGGCTACTCTACGCCTATGCTCCAGGCTTTGGAGACCGTTTAGAGTTAAATCTGGGTCCCCAATCAGCCTCTTCGCACGCCTCTCCACTGAATCAAAAGTAACCAGGTGACATTTCGCAGCACCAGCCCAAATGTGGCTGCAGTACTCCACACACGAGCGGACCTGTGCTTTGTACAACATTAGCTGCCTTGGTGTGAAGTACCGCCGGATCTTTTCGATGACGCCGAGTTTTCTGGCAGCCACCTTGGCCTTGGACTCAATGAACCGCCCAAAGTTGAGGTTCGAGGAAATCTCAACACCCAAAGGCTGAAGGCGATTGATACACTCCAAGGAACATCATCCATCAGTCTACGATGTACGTTGAAACAGAACTTAGCCGCTGATCTAAATGCCTCTTAAAATCAATTCCAACCTATTCTTTCCCTCTTAGGGCTGCTTCATTAAAGTTTCATAATTTAGCTTCGCGGATGGCGTTGTGGAGACGGTTTACACTGCTATAACTGCTGTCTGCACCCCTAAAGCTATACCTTCAACCTGTTAACGAGAGGGAGCCGACAGCCTTTATATTTTTACTCATTTTAATCAATAATTTAATATGTACATTCTGCTAATATTTTATCAATGTCTAAGTTAAGTAAGTTGTTTTGTTTGATATTTGGTGTACAATAAAGAATATATATAAATAAATAAATAAATAAGTTTGTGAGTATGATGGATGGTTGTAGGTAACAGTTTCACGCAATAACTACTGAACGGATTTAAATGAAACTTGGCAAACAGACAGTTTAACATCTTCGTCATCATCATCATCAGCTTTGGAGTCTGGGGTCAGCTTTACCAGTCTAACTGCTGATTTTGGATATACTTTGATATTTTCCGTGAAGCGACTGCCGTCTGACCTCCACAATCCCGAAGGAGATATTGAAGCATTGCAGTCAGACCAATTGTTGAAATTTCAGCAACCCGTAACGCAGTCGTTACGGGTACACCTAATGACAGTTCATTAGGTGTTCGTATCGCAATTTATAAGCGGGACCAACGGCTTAACGTGCTTTCGACTTGTTTTGATGCTACGACCAGACGGACAGTTCATAACCAGCAATAACACATGGGATACTTTTTATCCCGATATTTCCGCGGAATCAAATCTTACCCGGATCAAACGCACAGTTAGTTTTTGATAATAACGTATTTGTTATGTTTGATTTTTGAAACTATTTTGGTAGAATGGAAACAGGTATCTATGTAATTATTTTTCTATTATATGTTTGGGTACCTATATTTAATATTACTTATTACTTCAATATTTATCTTATTTATATTTTATTTCTCGGCGGTAGGCCATAACATCGGCTGCCGGCGGAAGTTACCACCCACCAGACAAAGTCTTGCCGCCAAGCGATTCGTCCTGTTCCGGCATGATGTCTGGTGAAGCCGTACGGAGGACGGGTCTGAGCAGTTGTGTTGCGATGTGTGGCGGGTACGATGCGCCAAATGTTGTTGTGTCGGGAGTTTGGTCGTGGAGAGTCTCCAGATCAATCTTCCTCTACCGCAGCATCGTTTGGTCGTGTTGGTCTTGGGTTTAACATTGCATCACCTCGCTCAACTGCCGTCATCCTTCCTATTCCTAGGTTTTTTAAGTGAAAGGCTTAATAAACTAGTGCGCTTTACCATCAATGATTGCATCACTGATTACCATCAGGCGGGATTGCAGTCAAGCACTAGTTTATAATTATTAAAAATAAAAAAGATTTCTAATGGGGCTTAACTGGTTGCTTCATTGAGGTTGCATATACTATACCTACTATTCCCCTGGGAATAGTTATATTAACGTTCCGTTTAATTGAGGTACTAACTGATACACATCTTTTTAATGAAATCTTAATGCTTTAACATCTGCTAATCCTTCGCAAATTTTATAACACAAATCTCTTTCTCACTGGTGAAACTAATTATAATTTTTTGATGTCAACATTTCGCTTCCTTAGCGAAAATAATAATTTCCTCGATTTATAAAACTAGATAAGTATTTACGGCCGGTACTGTAACATGACATATGTCATATCTGCAGAAGTAGGAGAGGGAGGGGGGGAGGTATTTATTTAAGAAGAGGAAAGAAATAATGGAGATATGGAGTGCGTTTTTTTTTCTGCTAAACTCTTTTGCGATGTCGGTACTTACGTAAGATCAATAACTGATCTCTGATCTGAAAGACTCAGTCAGAAAGTTATCAAAATTGTTTGAATATTTTCTTACTCGTAGCACATAAATAATAAATTCATCTCAGCGACGTCTCTCCGGTTTCTGTCTCCTTAAAAAGTCTACTTCAAGACAATCTTCTAATATATAAAATTCTCTTGTCACAGTATTTTTCCTGGAACTCCTCAAAACGGCTGAACCAATTTTAATGAAATTTCTTATATACATTAGTTAGGCATGAGAATAGGTTTTTATCATTTTTTTTTTATATTGCTACTACTTACACGAGTGAAACCGCGGGTCGTAGTTAGTAATTCACTATAATTACTTAATGATTCCTTACTTCGTCACCACGCTAACTAGTTCCTAAACATCTGAGAGCAATTCTCGTAGACAATAAAAACAGGATATTCCTTCAACAAAAACAAAAAAGTAACTTTCATAAATCTTGCCAACTAAAACTTATCCCAAATCTGTCGAATCCAGGAGCTAAGACTATGTAAAAGCAGGATACTGCTTTGCCAAAAAGTCAAAACAATTTTTAAATCAATCATCTAATACTTATCTTGTATTATAGGGATCTAAGTCGCAATGAGCTGACGGCAATCAGTCGAAGGACCTTCCGAGGATTGACAGCATTGAAGAGTTTGCACCTCGATGGAAACCACCTCAAATGCATTGATGAGAAAGCGCTGGAAAACCTGAAGAGTTTGGAAGTACTGTAAGTAGCCTTTTCAATAGTCAGTTTCTAGATGACAGCTGATAAAGATGTATGTAAGAAGAAAACATGCTTGTAGTGCCATCTACATTGCCACAAGTGAACTACACATCTCGCTGAATCACGCAAGCAAAGTTTACAGCACAACTAGCTTAAATAAAAGCACAGGTCCGTTCGTGTGTGGAGTACTGCAGCCACATTTGGGCTGGTGCGGCGAAATGTCACCTGGCTACTTTGGATTCAGTGGAGAGGCGTGCGAAGAGGCTGATTGGTGACCCAAATTTAACTCGAAACAGTCTCCAAAGCCTAGAGCACAAGCCTGGAACAATTTGTCAGCAGCGATGTTTCCGTCACACTACAATTTGAGTGTCTTCAAGGCTGGAGTGAATAGGCTCTTAATAAACTAGCGCGCTTTACCATCAACGATTGCATCACTGCTTACCATCAGGCTGGATTGCAATCAAGCACTAGTTTATAATTACAGAATAAAAAAATGAACACAGACACAATAAAAAATATATTGAAAAGTTCCATGAACTTTCCCGAAATTAATTAGAGTTATTTACTTGAGAACTCAAATGCCTTTCCCTTTAAGTAATCAAATAATCATTTAAATAATAATCTTGATCAAACGCTTTATTAATTCCTCGTGAACCTGTAATTGGGTCAAATTTGAATTCAATAAGACTCCATTCAAGACCGAGGTTGGATCAATAATCTTCAGGTCATTTGGGGTCGATTGACGACCTTTCGTTTATTAAAAACTGCTGTTGTCCCACGAATTCGTGTTCCTTGTGAGTCACCATGTGTCTGCCTTTTCCCAACTACCATTTTTTTATTTCGAATGAAAAATCATCAAATGACCTCTCCCGCTCTGGGCGGTGAGGAAGGGCGTGTCAGACTTTCACTGAGTAAACCCATCCGCGTTTCTTCACTTGCCTATGTGCCAGGGCCATGGTTTCTTTTTTAACCAACCCGCAACCCTGACTCAGGAGGCATCAGTCTTCGTGAATCCCGTCACGATGTGCTGACATCTCTTTGAGGCGCGCGTAAATCAACGCACCGTCTACCTGGGCCTGGTCCTTACTGTACCTCAGCGAGCAGTGGGCAAGGCGTCTTCTGCGGCGGCTATAGGCATGAGAGTGCTGAGATTCCCGCTCCTTCACGTGCTCCGCCTCCTCCTTTGTCAGCATCACTGCTTCACAGAAGGAGGTGACGCCATGCACTCTCGTTCCGGACCATAGCCTGGACCAGCGAGAGATCTCCGCCACGAGGACACGGCGGTGTTCCGCCCAAGATAAGCAGACCTTAACTATATGCTCCACCTTGTCCTCAGGGCGATCTACTCACTGGATCGTCTCCTACCCTGACCTCGTTTTATTTCTGGTCGGTGTCTTCCATACACCTGTCTGCCGTTGTTGTTTGCCGCTGTTGACGAGTTCTTGAACGATTAAGTTTTTCTAATTTCTGACCAAATTTTTTGACATTATTTATTTTTTATTTTTGTGAACTTTAAAACTATGACTATTACATATTAGTATGTCTCACCAAACAATAAAATAGAGCACTGTACATTTTGTCTTTAAGATCTGTATTTTTTGTTACCTATGTTTTACAAATAATAAATAATTTGATTTGATTTGATTCTGCCGTCAAACAATACCCCCCCCCCCCTCCCCATCTTTTCTCTTCATTTACAACTCCTTCTCATTTTTTTTCTAATTTCAGAACTTTAAACAACAATAACCTCACGTACCTGTCGCTGGAGCCAGTTGCGATTAGTCGTCTCAACACGCTGCGACTGACCGACAATCCTGTCGTGTGCGACTGTCGAGTCGCAAGGCTGTCGACCACTGTAAGAGCTGCCGGTATTCTTGGAGTTGGAGCCAGGTATGAACACAGTCTTTGATTATTAGTTTTTGTTGATAAATTGATAACAAAGGCCCGTAGCGTCTATGAGTTGAGTGGCCTTAAAGGAGTATAGTGATCTTACCGTCCTGGGTTTGATACCTCGGTACAAGATGATGCCAAGAATCGCTTCAGACTATATCTACTACAATTGACAACATTTCATTTTTTTATCGAAGTGTATTATTTATATTATACTTTATTATACACCAAAACATACATAAATCAAAATACATTAAACTCAACAAAATATACAATGGGCGGCCTTATTGCTAATGCAATCTCTTCCAGGCAACTAAAAAATGGACAGACATTCTCCCGAAGAGAATTCTCGAAAAGAATTCTCTCAAATGAGACTGTCGCTGGTGCAAATATTATAAATAAAATACATACATATCCAAAAAACATACAAAAATAAATAAATTCATAGATACTGCACATAACAGTTACACAAATAAATTAGCCAAAAATTGTTTGTTGAACAAGATCATAACGACAAGTAGTGTTCCTTCACAAGTCTCTTGAATTCCTGCAACGACAGCGCGCGTTTTATTTCAATTGGCAATGCATTCCAAAAACGAGGGGCCTGAACAGTGAAAGATTTATCAAGGAACGTTGTCGAATTCATAGCCATATTTTAATTTTTTTCGATATTATTATGTACTTTTCATTCATAATTTTCAAATTCGATGTGTTCTAAGAATACGTAAGCGCCAAACTCACGGTGGACTGGCAATAAAACCTTTGATTCGCTGTGACCCGTAAAAAAACTGGTATCTAGATGTCAATTTTATTATCGTTGTCAACTTGTCAAACTCGTTGGCACATAGAGATGTTTCATTTTGGGCCACCGCTATGTACGCTATATAGATAAAAAGGAAAAAAATAGAAGATTTTCATAAAAATACAACTAAATTAATTTGAATAAAAATGCAAGTATATACAACGTGTAACAAAAAGGGTATATACATACCAAGGGCATGGCTTCTTTAGATGATATCAAACGATATTGGAAGGGTTTCAACTCAGAATATAATACTCAAAAAATTGGTACCAAATTTTCGTCGTGTGTTTCTTAAAATCAAATCATAACAAACGTGGCAGCACACTACATACGTTAATAACTACTCGTTACCCGTCACGTTACTTGCCAAAATCCGATAAATGTCTTCAATATCTCTGTGCGACTAGTATGATAGTAGCCTATTACAGGCGGTGTTTTTCCTCATAACTTCCTAACATAAAGAGATAGGATTAAAAAACCCTTCCAAAGTCGTTTGATATCATGTAAAGATGCCATGCCTTTGTTATGTATACCCTTTATGTTACACGTTGTATAATTGATTATTTGAAAAGTTTTTAGTGAGATAACCCTTTATTAAGGTAGCCATGACACTTTATGACGTTTGATTGGCGACTTTGACAGTTCTATTTTCCCGTTGTGTTCGTGTCGAGTGTTGATTTAAGCTGATTGTGTTTATTTAATGAGCCGTATGTTCGGAATTTATGTTTGGTATTTTTGCAGTTATATGGTAGATAACATAGATATGATAGCCTTAGATACATGACACGTCAATCAAATGTCACTGTCAAAATCTTATTTCGCTTAATGCTGACCACCATATTTATTAGTAGTTGTGTTGCACTCCTTGGCCGAATTAAATTGAATCTGTATAAAAACTAAGCCAAAATATAGGAAATTAACATTAAAAGCAGTTAACTATAGAGTAACTATACCGAGCATTAAGTGTACAATGTGCTGGCCCAGGCTCCATACATTTCTGAAACATCTCCTTTGTGATTTCAAACATCGACATAAGACATGCCGTAATGATAAGAATTATGGCACTCCGAAAGGAAGAGAGGAACCGAAGTTTCGTCTATATTTATCTCTCTTAAAATCATCAATCATCTATGAGGAAAGAGATAGTGCTAGACCGAAAGCTTAGGCCATCTCTCTCACTCTTTTTAAACCAAGAAATTACTGCTGATTATACGCATACGGCATGTCCATTAGTATATCGACATATGTATACGAATGGACTGCCTTAGAGATGAGAATTATGGCACTCCGAAGGAAAGGGAGTGTGCGAGGGAATTGCATGATTTAATTCCCCCATCTCCGTTCCACCAGCGGACGACCCGTCGTACGGCTGGTTTCCACCCTTACGTTGTTAACACCATTACGATCCGGACGAAGCGCTTCGCCTCCTCCTTTATACCGCGTACATCGAGGGACTGGAACAATTTGCCCGCGGCGGTGTTTCCGTCGGACTACAATTTGAGTGTCTTCAAGGCTAGAGTGAATAGGCTCTTAATAAACTAGTGCGCTTTACCATCAACGATTGCGTCACTGCTTACCATCAGGCAGGATTGCGGTCAAGCGCTGGTTTATAATTTATAATAAAAAAAATAAAAAAAGGGAGGAAACGAAGCCTCCCCCAAGGCTTTCCACGATGACCGGTCTTGTGCTGCCCGCATCCATCGGCTTCCCGCGACCTTCATCAGCTCATCGGTTCACCTTGTTCGGGGCCTCCCTACGCTGCGTCTACCGGTACGTGGCCGCCACTCCAGAACCTTACTGCCCCATCGGCCATCGGTTCTACCAGCAATGCCCTGCCCACTGCCACTTAATTTTAGCGACTCGAAAAACTATGTCGGTGACTTTGGTTCTTCTGCGAATCTCCTCATTTCTGATTTGTTGACGCAGAGAAACTCCGAGCATAGCTGTTTCCATCGCCCTTTGTGTGACTACCTTCGTATGAGGCCTATTGTGAGCCCTCTTCAACCTCTCTTTTCAAACCAAAAAAATACTGCAGATTAGCCGCGTACGGCATGTCCATTAGTATACAGGTTGTATCTGACATCGTAACGCAAACTTCGCGAAAAGGCTAAACCGCATGCCATTAATAAAATTATGATAGTCATTTAATGAACGGTTACAGAATTCAGAGCGTTTAAAAAAAAGTCGGCCTTTGAACGTTGCAAGCGTGCCGCTGTGCGGATTTGTAGGTATGACGTTGATCCCTGATGTGAACTCTATTAAATCAGCTAATAAGATAATTTTCGAGCTTTGTTTTTATTGTGCTTTTTTGTGTAATTAGGGAATTAATTAATTGTTACTTTAAAATCTTATTGGGTTATAAAAGTATAGCAATTATGAACGGTCTAAAGTGAAAAAACTTCATATATTTTTTTTTTAATCATGAAAAAGCCGACGAAAAATTCCACCATAAGAGGGTTCAGTTTCATGTACTGGATCCATGGTACTCGTTTGTGCGTCGATGTCAGATACACCCTTTATATCTGATTTCCACTAAAAACTGAAGATAACTACTCCAGACTACCTTATAAGTAGCGTCATCACAACTTTTGTGATTTTAAATTTGTCCTTAGAAATTTTCCTTTTCGTTCGTGTGTGGAGTACTGCAGCCACATTTGGGCTGGCGCTGCAAAGTGCCTCCTGGCGACTTTGGATTCAGTGGAGAAGCGTGCGAAGAGGCTAATTAGCGACCCAGATTTGATTCAAATGGTCTCCAGAGCCTGGAGCTGAGCCGAAGAGAAGCCAGCCTGTCGGTTTTCTATTTTAAGATGCATTTTGGAGAGTGTGTTCAGTTCTACAATTTTAACTATATTTCCAGATGTCAGGCACCTGCAGCATTGAGAGGAGCTCTTCTGACCGAGCTTGAAACTCATGAGCTGATCTGCAGTGGTAAGCGGCTTTCAAAATCCTTAATTATCTAGTTAATTGCTAAAACAGTAAATTTTAGCGATAAACTTGAAATCCTATTCAAGAAAAGAAATGGCTATAGGGCTGCCCCAGCTTGGTTAAACGAATAGAAATTTCACACTTACACGTCATCATCATCATCCCAGCGTTAATCCCAGTGGCATCCGAAGCCTTTTCAGCTTTGGAGTCTGGGGTCCGCTTTACCAGTCCAACTGCTGCTATGGCTAAACTTCGACACTTTCCGTTCAGCGACTGCCGTCTGACCTCCACAACCCGAAGGCGATATCTAAGCATTGCAGTTAAACCAATTGTTAGACTTTTTGAGGGCTCCAACAACCCCTAACGACTGCCACTAGATGTTCGTATGGCAACCGGGACCAACGGCTTAACGTGCTTTCCGAGGCACGACCAGACCAGTGTAAATATTCATATTCATGCATACAAATACTTGCACTGTGCGGGGATCGAACCCGCGCCACCTTGCGCAGCGGCCGCGTCCGCTACCACCACGCCACGGAGGCTGTCGCAATTTCACACTTACACGTAATATTTATAATTCAATCATGAAATGTTTAGTATTTACAATTTTTTATAACTTTTCTGAAGCAATGAATATAAAAAAAGTTTCTTAATTGTTTTTGTGCATTATTTTGGTTTCATATGACAAGATCAGGGAATCTCGTTAATTCGTTGTATCAAGTTATTTTCTTACAATTACCTCTTTTCTCTCAAGTACCTTAGCGCAAAATCACTAGTAGAGAACAAAATTATCAATATAAATCGTAGCAGACACCTTAAACCGCCTAGATGAAACTTCATAGTAATATTACTGTATGAAGTTTTTGTACCTTTGCTGTTAGAGTCACGCGATAATATTTTCAGTATTGTGCATATACAATATGTAAAGAAAACCCTGTCCGACCCATAAGGATAATAAAGGTTAGGTAAACACTTGACCAAATATAATATAAAATTTTACATAATCATCATAGTAACAATACTAATAAATTTTGAAATAATCCTTTTTTCCCGCGAATTAATTCCAACTTCCCCAAAATTTGGTAATTTTTAAAAAGTGACAACATTATTTTTGACGGTATAATTCGGAGCGAATAGCGATGCGACCGCGTGCCGCCTACCCTGCCCCTCTTCGCCCGCGCCTGGATGGCCTTCTGCATATGTTTTAAGTTACCTCTTTTTGCGAAATAATATTTATTTTTTTAGTGGGATTTTTTTTTTTTAAGTTTTGCCTGTCTTTGTGGGCATTATTAGAATCAGTTATCGATACCTAACAATACCTTCACGGATCGGACAGGGTTTTCTTTACATATTGTATATATGAAAAGTTTCTAAGCCTTTTTAATTACAAAATACTAATTTTCAACTATTCAGCATATTGCTAGGAATCGTGTTAATACGTGCGTTTTCATTGCGAGGTCTCTTCCATACTTCAGATAGTTTTGACAGATTTAACAACTCGATTATCTGGCTCTGTACGATTTTGTTTCTCCGTCTTATTGTTTCTCCTAATTTTCCCAAGGTCCTACTATCACGACGACGGTAGAATGTTCAGCGGAGCCCCGTTGCCCGCCTCCCTGCCGCTGCACCCCAGAGGGTACGGTCGACTGCCGGGAGAAACTCCTATCTGAACTACCAGCTACGATACCACATAGAGCGACGGAGATGTAAGTACTTATCTATCCCTATCCTGAAAGAAGTTTGCTATTTAGGGTTCCGTAGTCAACTATCGAATATTAAGCAACGTTATTTTTTGAATATGCGAAACCCGAAACACGTGTCCAGTATTTTTAAGTAAAGAATCTATGTACAAAATTTCAAAAAGATATCTTGAAAAATCACAAAATAATGAGCTTGTTATGTTACCTGGTTGTCCCAACAAAAATATGGTCAACGCACCGCTCGCCCGCACGCTCACTTGCACACGTGTCAGCAAAAGATTGCCTAGCCTCAACTGTGTTGTGCGCTCGGTAACCAGACTGCAACAATTTCCAAATGTATTTGGGGAAAAATAATATAACGTGGCATAAAAATTATTGGAATCGATTCAGTTGCTTATTCTGAACAAACTGCATACGTCTGTTCGTCCGTCCGCGGATAATGTCAGTGACACTATGCCACCACAATTAATGATTAGACCACGATTTAGATGATAATTCATTGTAATCTTCTAACAAATTCATTTTTTTTGGGGTTTACTCCTTAAGAATTGATTTTCATATACAATATGTAAAGAAAACCCTGTCCGACCCATAAGGATAATAAAGGTTAGGTAAACACTTGACCAAATAAAATATAAAATTTTACATATCATAGTAACAATACTAGTGAATTTTGAAATAATCCTTTTTTCCCGGGAATCAATTCCAATTTCCCCGAAATTTGGTAATTTTTAAAAAAGTGACAACACCGGTATTATTATGAGCGAATAGCGATGCGACCACGTGCCGCGTGACCTGCCCCCCGCCGCCCGCGGAAGTGCTTATCGCACATGTATTAAGTTACCTCTTTTTACGAAACAATATTTAATTTTTTTAGGGTTTTTTTTTTAAGTTTAGCCCGGCTTTGTATCCATTAGTAGAATCAGTTATCGATACCTAGCAATACCTTCACGGATCGGACAGGGTTTTCTTTACATATTGTTTAAGGCGCCCGGTATGAGAAAAATCCGAGGGGTAAAACCTACTAACGAGTAACGAATTTTAAGCGTTACTATTTTAGTGCGCACCTTCGGTGCGCAACTTTCTAATCTAAAAAAGTGGCATAATTATCTTTTTACAACTATATTTTGTTAGTTATTAAGATAATGTTATATTTAAAAAAAAAAAATTATAATAATTTAAAAAAATGTTTATAAAAAAAAAAATATTATCAACTTTCTTAAAATTGGTTAAAATTTTCATAAATATGCATTTATAATTTTTTAAATTTTTTATGATTTATTTTATAAATAATTTTTAAAATAATAATAATATTTTTATTTTATTTTTTTTTTAATTATTTTTTTTTCTCGTACTTAAGGAGTAAACTCCAGTCGTGCGTCGGAGCTGACACATACACTTTTTTTTTTGTCTTTTTCCAGCCGCTTAGAACAGAATGAGATAACTGAGGTCGGCGCCGGCGCTTTCTCCTCAGTGAAGAGAGTCGCCAGGATAGACTTGTCAAATAACAAGATCACAAAGTTGGCGGGAGATGCATTCAGTGGATTGGTGCACCTCACTTCTTTGTAAGTAATATCTTCTTCCTCTTCTCAGCTTATAGAGGTCCAATGCTAGACAAAGGCCTCCCCCCAAGGCTTTCCATGATGACCGGTCTTGTACTGCCCGCGATCTTAACCAGGTCATCGCTCTACCTTGTTGGGGGTCTCCCTATGCTGCGTCTTCCAGTACATGGCCGCCACTTCAGAACCTTACCGCCACATCGGCCATCGGTTCTGCGAGCAATGTGCACCGCCTACTGCCAAAGTGACTTGAACAGCTATGTCGGTGTTTCAAGACTAAAGTCTTTGACAGTTTATGTTGCCAGTAATGACATACGGAACTGAAACGTGGTCGCTCACAAAGGGCCTCATACAAAGGCTCAAAGTCATACACAGGACGACGGAAAGAGCTATGCTCGGAGTTTCTCTGCGCGATCGAATCAGAAATGAGGAGATCCGCAGAAGAACCAAAGTCACCGACATAGCTCTTTGAATCGAGTAAACATCATCATCTCAGCGTTAATCTCAGTCGCATCCGAAGCTTTTCCAACTTTGGAGTTTGGGGTCCGCTTCACCAGTCTAACTACTGATTTTGGCTAAACTTAGATATTTTCCGTGAAACTGCCGTCTGACCTCCACAACCCGAAGGCGATATCTAAGCATTGCTGTTAAATCAATTGTCAGACTTTTGAGGGCTCCAACAACCCGTAGCGACTGCCATCATATGTTCGTATGCCAACCGGGACCAACAGCTTAACGTGCTTTTCGAGGCACGACCAAACCAGTGCAAATATTCATCGAAGCTGGTTGACATTTACTACTACAAATGAACCATCATCATCATCATCATCATCAGCCTCTACTCATCCACTGCTGGACATAGGCCTCATCCATGGCACGCCAACAAGCTCGATCCTGAGCAGTTCTCCGCCAGCCACTACCAGCCACCGTTTTGATGTCGTCGCTCCATCCGCCCAAGGGCGTCCTTCGCTAGGTTTGCCGAGACGCGGTCTCCACTCGAGGACTCGTTTACCCCAACGGTTGTCGGCCCTGCATCATACGTGACCAGCCCATTGCCACTTCAGCTTGCTAATCCTCTCAGCTATGTCGGTAACTTTGGTCCTCTGTCGGATCACATCATTTTTGATGCGGTTCTTCAGAGAGACGCCCAACATAGCCTGCTCAATAGCTTGCTAGCGGATTTAAACTTATGGACTATTCTGAACGTTAGTGTCCACGTCTCGGCTCCGTAAGTCATGACGGGTAGGACGCACTGGTTGAAGATTTTAGTTTACAAAAATAGGGGTATGGGCGACGAAAATACCCGGCAAAGTTTACCAAATGCCGCCCATCCCAGCTGGATCCTTGTATTTGTCTCCTTCTCGAAGTTGTTTTTCCCTAATTGCAACGTGAGTGAACCATATAAACAATTGACTTCGTAGAACGAGTCACAATGGTAGTATTTCTCAAATAATGACTTTGTTATGTGTTACAAATGCTTGTTTTTGAAACGGATACGGAAATATGCGTTTCAAAACTGACTTGAGTTACAGTTCATCTGCCTACCACACACTTCAGCAATATCATATTTTTTATAAGTATAAACTAGTGCTTCACTGCAATCCCGCTTGATAGTAAGCAGTGATGCAATCGTTGGTGGTAAAGTGCCATAGTTTATTATGCCACTTAAAAATCTTAGTGAAGAGGAAGGAAGACGGCAGTTGAGCGAGATGATGCAATGTTAAACACAACAACACGACCACCTATGCTGCGCCAGAGGGAGATTGATCTAGAGATCCTCCACGATCAAATTCCCGAGACAACAACTTTTGGCGCATCGTAATCGGCACACATGGCAACACAACTAGTCAGACCCGTCGTCCGTATGCTACGCTATCCCGTCTGCTGCACGTTAGACGTAAAATAAGGTTAGGGTAATTGTTGTTAGTGGTGGCACCAAACAAGCAGCAGAAATCGGTCGTTCTATGTTAGTCAGGGGGATCAGCCTCCGCCTGGAAATCTCGCAAGACCGGAACGTATGCTTAACTTTTAAATAAATCATGCAGAGTAGACACTAGCAAAATGCACGGTGCAATAGGCTATTTGGCAGATTTATAATTTCTACCTTGAATTACTTGGTTGCGGTTAAGACGTTCACCCAAAATATTTTTTTTAAAATTTTAAATACGTATTTAAGAAACATGCAAATAAAAATTCAAATAAGCCGCCGAAACGCTTTATTCCGAAATATGGCGTCGCGCCTTGTAAGTGACGTCACAAGCATATTAACGATTTTCGGTTCCGCACTGGTTTGTATTTATCTGTTATTTGTTGTTGTTTATCTAATGAAATGGTTTACAAGTAGTGTGCTGTACCGGGTTGTACAAATACATCGATAAAACACCTGAAAACACATAGAACAACAACAAGTGCTGATGCGCGTATAACGTCATCGTGACATTAGCCAATCCGGCCGTTTCACAATATGTGGCGCGAGATACAAAAATTCAAACATATTTTTGTGTTTTTGAATATATTAATTGTTATTATTTTTATTAAAACTCATGTAAATGGCATAAAGAACCCTTATTTTATGCATTTAAAGCAAATAATCACAAAAAATTCATACTGTCAAATAGCCTATTGCCAAATACGATATTGTAATCGAGCTGTAGATACCTCATATTTTAAGCTACTCATCTCGTCTTGACCTGTGAACCAGCTTACTGTATTACCTGTACCTATAGTAAATATTTATCTATTTCTAATAAAAAATATATGATTTCAGAGTGCTGTACGGAAATAAAATCAAAGATTTACCATCTGGGATATTCCATGGACTAACATCTTTACAGCTTTTGTAAGTATCATACATAATACACTAGGCCAACACGACACGTTATACATACTTTCTAAGTATATCTTGGACACCAATGACTTCAGTCAGTGAAGGAAAACATCTTGAGGAAACCTGGACTTCATAAGTCTGAAATCGCCAACCCGCATTGAGCAAGCGTGGTGATTAAGCTCAATCCTTCTCTGTATGAGAAGAGACCTGTGCCTAGCAGTGGGACGGTAAAAAAAAAAGTTGATGATGATACATAATCAGCTTACAATGGTCCCACTCGTGGGACACAGGCCTCCTCTCGGTGAGAGGGAGTGGGCCGTATTCTACCACACGGGCCCAGTGCGGGTTGGTAGATGTCACATGTCTTCGAAGTTTTGTCTCTAAGACATGCCGGTTTCCTCATGATGTTTCCCTTCACCGTTTTGAGAGCAGTGGTGATGAAATAATTTATACAAAGTAAAGCGCCTGACGGGGTTCGAACCTACGACTTACAACTTTTAAGTCGCGGCCTATACCACTAAAGGCATGAGTAAATGATTACACGCTGTTAAATAGCAAGTGTCCAAGTGTCAAGTGATTAGCAAAACCAACGTGTAAACGGTCGCGTTCAACACTAATCACTTAACAGCGCGACGGTTTACACGTTGATATTTAGTAATCACTTGACACTTGCACATTTGCTACTTAACAGCGTGTAGATGAGCCATAAGGTACCGCTGCTCTCGTAAGTACGGACGACAGCAGGTCAAGCTACCCCAAACTGTCAGATATTCCTAATCCACCTTGAGCCTTAATGCTTTAGAGATAAAGTTGAAAATTTAATAAAGAAATCTGACAGATTGTAGTAGTTTGATGTGTTGTCGTCTGTACCTTGACATTTAAAATACTTCGAATCGAATCGAATAAAATAAATCGAACAATCGCGAATGTGGTTCATTTTGACAAATATGACGTAATATCATAGATCAATATCACAGAGAATTTTCTGGATTGTCATAGAATAGTACATTACGATATTAGTGCGTAATGATGGTTATAACATGCGAGGCGGAATTTCAGCCCGAGCCGAAGGCGAGGGTGTAATTGAGCCGAGCATGTTATAACCAATACGCACGTATATCGTACGACATTTTTTAACACACTTGCGAGGAAACAGAAAAAAAGATATTCAGAATACAAGTACAAAGAAAAGAAAATTTGAGAAAAATGGCGCGAAGCTTATTTTCTGCCGTAGCTGCGTGAAAATGTTGGCAAAGATGCTAAAGCATGCAGTCAAGTTTTTAAATTACCGAATAAACTGTTTTTTTTTTTTTACAAATACTCATTTAAATACAAACAAATACAAATTTGTTTATTTCAAATAGGACATCAGTTATTTTAAATAAACTCAATCTGTGAATGCACACTGTTGCTTTCCCGCCATTAGTATTATTATTTGCCATTTCAAATATGGAACAGCGCGCTGCTCACTGGCTAGAGCCACGCGGCGGCGATCAGTTCCATAATTATTTGAAATGACAAATAATGCTGTTATGGAATTTGTATGGACTATAACTTAACTATTTGCTTTGATAACACACGCGTTTGTTATGGCCCGCTTTACATATTTAAAACCGGTGGGATTACATCAGCTTTACGAGCAAGGGTGTTAAAATAGTTATTTATGCCACTGTCAGCAATGATAGCTGTTGTAATATGAGTGATAGTTTGTGATACACAATAGATCAGCTCGAGTATTACAATAGCTGTTTGCGACAGTGGCATACTAAACTTTTTCTACCAAAAAACCGTCAATGTTGAACTTTATCAGGAATTATAGTACCTAATTTACATTCTGGGTGGTAGGTACAACTATTAAAGTAAGATATTGTCCATTTCGCAATTATCACTTATTTTCAAAACAATTTTATTTATAAATTCAGATAGAAGTTAATAACGACGCGAAAATAGCGCGGCGCGTACCGCAATGTTGTTTTGTTGTTATAGTCCCACAAATGAAAGGCAAATGCATATCCATACAGCCTAATAACACGCGATGTTTAGTCGTGATGTTGATATTTTGATGCCATAGCCATGAAAAAAAAAGTTTCATTGTAGTACGGTTTACCCGTGTGGAAATGGTCATTGTAACACAACTTGGCAGGAATGAGTACTATTGAGATATGACTTATGGTTATATATTAAGCAAATTACCAAATGGTCGTATAAAAACGTCATTAAAGTACGGTGAAGGCTAATCTAACGATTTAAATATTTGATTACAACCATGTTGCCGATTCTCTTGTTTACTAAACTAAGTACATCCTTTTCTTCCTATTTCATTAAGAAAGGGACAGAGATAACTTTTAGTTTAGTCCTGTCATACTAAGATACTCTTCCACACATAGTTTAGACGTGATTAAAAACGTGGCGACTAAGAATACGTCAATATACGTCAGGCGCGGACTAATTTGAAAGGAGTAAAATAATATTTATATTCTGTCCTTTTGTTAATAAATTGAAAAAGGACGGACTAAATTAAATTTAGTTTTGTGAACAAGAGAGTTACTTGTCATTGTTAGTTCTTGGCACACTTTCGTTAATTATAATCTATACTAATATATAAAGCTGAAGAGTTCGTTTGTTTGAACGCGCTAATCTCAGGAACTACTGATTCGATCTGAAAAATTATTTTTGCGTTGGATAGCCCATTAATCCAGGAAGGCTTTAGGCTATATAACATCACGCTGCGACCAATAGGAGCAGAGCATAACTAACTCCACGCGAACGAAGTCGCTGGCGGCCGCTAGTCTATAATAAAGTATATCTTACTTTTCAGGTTACTAAACTCGAATGAAATAACTTGCGTACGGAAAGACACCTTCAGAGATCTTCAGAACTTGAAATTATTGTAAGTGTTCTTGGAATTCTTAATACCTATCAAAAAACCAACTTACCACGCGTTGAACCCTGTCAGGTATTTTTTTATAATTAAAAGCTAGCTTGCCCGCAATCCCGCCTGATGGTAAGCTGTGATGTAATCGTTGATGGTAAAGCGCGCTAGTTTATTAAGAGCCTATTCACTCCAAAAACCGGAGTGAATAGGAAGGAAGACGGCAGTTGAGCGAGGTGATGCAATGTTAAACCCAGAGGGAGATTGATCTGGAGACCCTCGACGACTAAACTCCCGACACAACAACATTTGGCGCATCGTACCCAATACACATCGCAACACAACTGCTCAGACCCGTCCTCCATACGGCTTCACCAGATATCATGCCGGAACACGACGAATCCCTTGGGGGCAAGACTTTGTCTGGTGGGTGGTAACCGATAAGGACTACCACCGACAAAATATATAAAGAAATATTTAACAATTGTTATATTTTTCAGATCATTGTATGACAACAATATCAGATCCTTACCAAATGGAACTTTTGATGCGTTGACTGGAATACAAACACTGTAAGTATTTATTCAAAATCCTACTAACATTTAACTAGCTGTACCCCTCACAGACCCCGATGACCCCATTACCCTCCTCCAAGAGGCCAATAGGGCCACCAGCACATTACACAAAAACAGACCGACCTACCGACCTCGCCGCCGAGGTCCATCGCAACGCGCTCCACGTAGTAATCCCCTCCTCCGTCCCTTGTCCGATGAAGGCCAGCCCGCGCCGCAGCTGAGCCAGTAATATCATAATGTCCCAACAATGACCTCTGAGTTTGTATCGGCGTTTCTTCTCAGAGCTAGTACTAGGAAACGCCGTGGTCATCAAACCATTAAGAATACTGTAACGCTTTAAAAAATAAACTCTGAGGTGTCTAACTCCACCCTTACCCGGCAGTTACAGTACATTTAATTATGTAAATATTTGGTAGCTAGGAGCATTCAATAAAACAATAAATGGATACAATTACAAATTTATTTTTATAATTACCCTGTGTCATAAATATATGACAAAACAAACTCCTAACTTACCTAGCCGATTTCCTGACTCACTCCGTCTCGGGTCGGAGTGGGACAGGGAATCCACATGAGACAATTCAGCGAGCTCAGGGTCGCTTGATGAGGATTCGTGAGTTGAACCGTTGTGATCACGGCTCAGTCGTTACAAAAGTATCACAGGTTATGCACACAATATCAAGCCAATAGCCTACTTACGTGCAGCCTGTCGGAAACCCACTCTCACTCACTGGATACATCAAAACAAAGTAACAAGGACAGGGAGTCTACGTTTTGGATTAGCTCTCTGTCTAACGCTTCTGAATTACGTTAGCTCTCTTGACTAACGCTTCCGAATTACATTAGCTCTCTTGACTAACGCCTCTGGATTACGTTACAAAGACCCTTGGCTTCACTAACTGACGGGTGTCAGATTAATGCACGGTTGAACGCGGCCTGCGGGATTAGGTATTTCGGGAACACCCGGAGCAAAATAATCATGACAGCTTATACCTGTCTAGTCGTCGTCGAAAGAGAATTGGATGTGCCGTACCATCAGGGTTCAGCCACTTCCACTCCAACAAGCCTGATCTTATCGGGATCAAGGCCACCTGAGATAAGTTATGACGCGACGCCTCCAAAACGGGTTCCCACCCTAGGCCCGCCAAAAGAGCCAAATCTAGAACAACATTTAACCTAAGTCAAACACTACAGAACAAGAAAACACGTGGAGAAAATATTCTGGGTACTGAAATGAATACTCACAGAGAGACGAGCCATTTTAGATGCACCACCCCATGGGATTTATTGCACCACACGCCAACCTTGCGTACCGGCCATGTCCACAAAAACTCGCGACACCACACAAGCTTCGGTCGTTCTTCTCTGGAAGCTTCTCTCGCCTTCCGATCGACCGCTCCCAATTGTCTTTTCCTGAACCATAGACAAGTGCGTTCCGCGACTTGTATTTTAATTTCAGACTCATGAGTTGGTTCTTATTTTTTAATATCTTTATCGTAATTCCTTTTTTATATTATTTAACCCGGTCGTTCTTTATTTGAATTTATTTATTATATTAACGACCGTCCTTTCGCGCAACGCCATCTCTCGGCTCGATGCAAAATATGTGACCCGAGTTCAGCCCTAGTCCACGAGATGTCGCCTGCTGCTATATTTTGCTACGTGACAATACATTCGATCCAGCCGTCCCTTGCTGTCCTCTAGCGACGCCCTAAGCCGGGGTTCGTACCCCACAGGGGGTGCTCTTAGTGCGTAATCGCCCAATTTTAATTTAGTTTTAAGTGCCCCTGGCTGGAGGCTTTAATTTTAATTAAGGCATCCACAGGAAAGTCCGATTAAGTAGTAACGGCCTCTAATGGCCACCTACGAGATATAATAAATAAAAATATATCAAATAAATAAAAATATATCAAATAAATAAAAAAAAATATACCACATCAAAAAAAAAAAGCTGTACCCCGCAGTTTCACCCGCATGACTTCGATTCTGTAGGAACATCGAGATGAAAAGGATCACATGTGTTATTCCTGGTTAATAAACTATCTGTGCGCCAGATTTCATCCAAATCCATCATCATCTCAGCGTTAATCCCAGTCACATCCGAAGCTTTTCAGCTTTGGAGTCTGGGGTCCGCTTTACCAGTCTAACTGCAGATTTTGGCTAAACTTTGAATATTTTTCGTGAAGCACTGCCGTCTGACCTCCACAAGATGTTCGTATAGCAACCAGGACCATCGGCTTAACGTGCTTTCCGAGACACGACCAGACCAGTGCAAATATTCATATTCATGCTTACAAGTAGGGTTGTAACGGAGCTTCGCTTCCGCTTCCGTTACTGCGGAAGTTCCGCAAGAAATCGTATCTTCGCTTCCGCCTCCGCACAATTTTTGCGGAGTTATAACGGAGGTTTATTTAAGTATTTATAAAATAGATAACGCGCAAGCTGCGACGCTCCACAACCGTCCGGCCGCGTTTGAGTGCGAAATGGTCAATAATCAACTAGTGCGATGCGGGAATGCGGCAAACATAATTTGTTTCTCCTTAATTTTCATTACAAGAAGGTAATATTTTTTTACAAAGTATACTACTATTAATGTACGTATTTAAAATAAATATATATATATATAATAAATTGTTTTAATTAACCATAAATTTCAATTTTTTCTATATGTACTTTCTCTGCCTCCGCCTCCGTTAACCTCCGCATCCGCAGAGGTGAGACTCGTCGCCTCCGCATCCGCCTCCGCCTCCGTTAACAAGCCTCCGTTACAACCCTACTTACAAGTATTTGCACTACGTGGTAATCGAAAATGCGCCTCCTTTCGCAACGGCTGCGATCGCTAACGCTACGGCAGGCAGGCTGTCAAGATTTCATCCAAATTCCGTTGTGCAGTTTTTGCGTAAAAGAGTATATACAAAAATCCATCCATTCATACTCAGATACTTTTACATTTATGATGTTAATTATACCAATACCACTAAAGGGCTTTTTGTTTTATAAATTATAATCTAGTGCTTAACCTCAACCCCGGCTGATGGTAAGCAGTGATGCCCTGATGACAATCGTTGTTGGTAAAGCGCGCTAGTTTATTAAGAGCATACTTGTTTTCATAAAACACCAGAAATTGACGCATAATCTTATTGCATTCATCCGCAAACATATCATATTCAGGGTTTTCTGTCAGAAGGGCATTCATTTTACAGGTGCACAATGAACCCAACCCCTCTGCTAACCTTTTAACCAAAACAACCGTGATGTTCTACTAAGATAACACTTGATCACGTTGCTGCATAGCCTTACAATTTTCTACAACTTTGAACCATATCCCACAGGCATTTAGGCAGAAATCCCTTCGCCTGTGATTGCTCCCTCCGCTGGCTGGCTGCATATCTTCGCAAGAACCCTATAGAGACATCAGGAGCCAAGTGCGACTCCCCCAAACGGATGAGCAGGAAGAGGATAGATGCCCTGAGGGAGGAGAATTTTAAGTGTAAACGTGAGTACCACCACATCATCAGTACCACCTCCTTTATTCTAAACTATGTCGAAATTACCTTCCAGCCATCGATTACTTCTACACTAGATACACAGTCTCGAACAAAACTCTTATCTGGCGACAAATATTAAGCATTCTAAAGTAGTCAAAATAAATATGACTGAGCTGCTCGCTCTGTTAAGCATTGTTAATTGTTATTAAGCAATATGCGTAATTATAAGGTAAATTATTGTAAACATTTTCATTTTTAATGTCTGGACTTGAAAAAAGACGATGATCACTGAGTTTGTTTCGGCTATTTCTTCTCAGAGGTAGTCAGTTAGGAAATGCCGGCTTCATCTAGTTAAAAAAAATAAAATAAAAAATAAATATGACGTGTAAAAGTGATCAGTGATCCTACTTGCTTAATGAACGATTTAATTTCATTTCATTTCATATACATTAATTTAAAATCAACCTTAAGTGCAGTGTATAAAGTTCTTATCACAAAGCAGTACAAAAAGCCATTATTTTTTACGACCGAGTCTGACATCAAACCAAATTCAACCTTACACGCATGCATTAAAGTCAGAATTATAAAGTAAGTACTAAATGAAAGAAGCACCCAAGTGCTGCGTTGTGCGCTTGTTCAGTTCAACCATTTTTTTACGCTGATTGTGAATCTGATGTATAAGTGATCGATGGTCTGGACGTGACTATAGACGATGACACCTGAGTTTTTTTCGGTTTTTCTTCTCAGAGGTAGTCAGTTAGGAAATGCCGGCTCCAGCTAGTTTATAAAAAAAATTACTTGTAAAAGTGATCAGTGATCCTACTTGCATAATAAACAATTTCATTTCATTTCACTCACGCGCGCCTCCGCCTTGTGTCCATCGAATAGGGGGGCGGGGACTTCCCCATGTCCCTCGCCCCACTGGTATTACACCAGCACTAACATTAGTCACCCTTTCCTTACTCAGCTGGAGAAGAATCAGCGAACGCATGCGGTTCGGCGGCAGCGTGCCCGGCGGCGTGCGCGTGTGAGTACGGAGCGCGCGCAGTCAGCGTGGCCTGCACGCGGGCCGCACTCACCGAGGTGCCGAGGGACTTGCCACTCAATACTGATGCGCTGTAAGTAATAAGCATTATTACTATAATGGCTAAGTTATACAGGGTGTATCTGACATCGTAACGCAAACTTTGAGAAAAGGCCGCATGCCACTAATAAAATTATGATAGCCATTTATGTCGTTGATGAGCGGTTACAGAAATCACAGTGTTTAAAAAAAAAAGTGTCGGCTCGGCCTTGGACGTTGCAAGCGTGCCGCCGCACTGTGCGTATTTGTAGGTATGACGTTGACCCCTAATGTGAACTCTATTAAATCAGCTGATAGGATAGTTTTTCGAGTTTTGTTCACATTGCGCTTTTTTGTGTAATTAATGAATTAATTATTTTTTACTTTAAAATGTTATTGGGTTATAAAAGTATAGCAATTATGAACGGTCTAAAGTAAAAAAAACTCCATTTGTTTTTTATCAGGACAAAGCCGACGAAAAATTCCACTGGGAGGTTCAGAATCATGTACTGGATCCATGGTACTCGTTTGTGCGTCAATGTCAGATACACCCTTTATGTACTTTCTAAGTATATCTTGGACACCAATGACTGATTAAAAGGTAAAGGAAGACATCTTGAGCAAGCGTGGTGATCACGCCCAATCCTTCTCTGTGTGAGAGGAGACCTGTGCCCTTTTTTATCGTCCCACTGCTGGGCACAGGTCGGGTTGGCGATTTCAGACTTAAAGTCCAGGTTTCCTCAAGATGTTTTTTTCACCTTTTAATCAGTCATTGGTGTCCAATATATACTTAGAAAGTACATATAACTTACAAAAGCTACATTGGTACTTGCCTGACCTAGAATCGAACCCGCACACATGAGTGTGCGAATTCGATTCCAGGTCAGGTAAGTCAAGCCTAGTGGTTAAAACACCAGCCTCTCAACTATGAACTTGAGAGGCTGGTGTTTTAACTACTAGGCCACGTTTTAACGACTTCTATTCTATAAATACATATTAAATTAGATTTCTAAATATTTCTAAAAATATTTAACGTACAAAATTATTATTCAAGGTCACAAAAATTTGCCCTTAAAATCACACCCTCGTAAACTGTTCAATGTATTAAGTACAGTCAAATCATTTTAATTTCAGATTAATGTCAGACAACAGTTTGGGTCAGATCAAGTCAGATGGGCTGTTCGGACGCCTCCCAGATCTTACTAAACTGGATCTCCGAAATAACGGTAAGTCCAAACAATCTTAAAACACTGAGATGCATTCGTTCTCGATAGAAAAATGTAAACTGTTTAAATTAACTCAGCGTCAAAGCATATATTCAAATCAAAATCATTTTATTTCGATTTTTATTTCTAATACACTCACAGGCACTTTACAAATACAACACTCAATCATACATTCATAAAAATTAATACAAATATTACTAAATTAAACCAAAAAGTCATACATATTGCAATAATAATAATAACCACCAGTAACTTGCTTTGAAATATAAACTTGTGGATTCTGAGGTACCGTATTATAAGTATGTATGTGCCCGACCCTGTTCTTGAAAATGACCATGTCACGTTGTACTGGGATCGGTCTATCATTACTGACAGGTCTATTGTTGCAAATAAGCCTGATATAGTAGTGATAGATCGATTAGCGCGCCTCGCAATGATTGTCGATGTTACCATTCCACATGACGGGAATCTCGTGAAAGCTGAGAAAGAAACAGATTAAATATCTCGACTTGGCGCACGAGGTTGTTGACATGTGGAATGTGAACTCGGCTGTCATTGACGTATCGGCCAATGGTTTGATAGCCAAGAGCCTCGACCAACATCTATTGAGGCTCTCGTTAGGCAGTTGGATTAAGGGCCTGATTCAAAAGGCAGTGCTTCTAGATACGGCCCGCATCGTGAGGAGGTTCCTGTCTCTGGAGCCCTAACCACCGGTAGCTTGGATTTTTAAATGTTTTTATGTATTTTTATAAATATTTAAAAATGTAAATATGTATATGTATGTAGAAAAATAAACGGAATAATAATAAAAATAAAATTACATTGTTATCGCTCGACTAAAAATATCTGCTGTCTTCAACTCCAGGTATAACTGTGATAGAAGACAACGCTTTCGATGGTGCTGCCAACATCCAAGAGTTGTTGCTGGACGGCAACCTGATACAAACGGTCACCGATAAGATGTTCTTCGGACTACACAGCTTGGGAATCCTGTGAGTATTTCTAGTTTCTTTTTATTTTATTTTTTTTTATAGTTATAAACTAGTGCTTGATTGCAACCCCGCCTGATGGTAAGCAGTGATACAATCGTTGATGGTAAAGCACACTAGCTTATTAAGCCTATTCACTCAAAAAAACTGAGTGAATAGGAAGGAAGACGGCAGTTGAGCGAGGTGATGCAATGTTTAACCCAACAACACGACCAACGATGCTGCGCCAGAGGATGATCTGGAGAGCCTTCACGACCAAACTCCCGACACAACAACATTGGGCACATCGTACCCGGCACACATCGCAACACAACTGCTCAGACCCGTTCTCCGTACGGCTTCACCAGACATCATGCCGGAACACGACGAATCGCTTGGCGGCAAGACTTTGTCTGGTGGGTGGTAACTTATGCCGGCGGCTGATGTTGTTGCCTACCACCGAGAAAACTCAATTCCATTGTCATTGTGCTAAAAGTTCGTAATCTCTGAAATTCATAATGATTGGTCAGTCGTCTCGTAATGGAATGGTGATAGAATTACATTGCCGTATTGCCATTATTATATAAAAACCCTTAATAGAAATGATTTTCTTTAAACTACTACTCAATTTCAACCTTTTTTAATATGGAGTGGATGTCAGTCTTTGACACTGGAAAGTCATAATGACGCCATTTTGTTAATACATTACGAAACTAGTCAATCACCCCCATTGCCTAGTTTTTTTTTTTTTTTTAATAATTATAAACTAGTGCTTGACTGCAATCCTGCCTGATGGTAAGCAGTGATGCAATTGTTGATGGTAAAGTGCACTAGTTTATTAAGCCTATTCACTTAAAAAACTTAGGAATAGGAAGGATGACGGCAGTTGAGCGAGGTGATGCCTTGTTAAACCCAAGACCAACACGACCAAACGATGCTGCGCTAGAGGGAGATTGATCTGGAGACTCTCCACGACCAAACTCCCGACACAACAACATTTGGCGCATCGCACCCGCCACACATTGCAACACAACTGCTTAGACCCGTCCTCCGTACGGCTTCGCCAGACATCATGCCGGAACACGACGAATCGCTGGGCGGCAAGACTTTGTCTGGTGGGTGGTAACTTCTGCCGGCAGCCGATGTTATGGCCTACCACCGAAGACCTCTCTCTATCACCTGTCTCCTCTTCTTATCCAATTTATTCTTTTTCCAGGTCTCTAACTGACAATAAAATCAGGTGCATCACTCCGGGGGCCTTTGACCATCTCACCATGCTGTCGACGTTGTGAGTAATATACTTTATTTCATAACGAGCGACCCGCTCTAACTTCGCACGTGTGCAATACTGATACTCAATACAGTACAGCAAAACTGTGAACGTTGTATAAAAAACATAGCGGCCCGCCGCTCCTGCCGCCCCGGCTGGCATGTATCGCCGCAAACGCGACGCCCGGCAATTTTTAAATCCTTACTAATATTATAAATGGGAATGTGAGTTTATTTGTTTGTTCCTCTTTCACGCAGTAACTACTGAACCGATTGCTTTGAAATTTTGCAGACGTAAAGTTAGAAGTCCGGATTAAATAATAGGGTACCTACTTTTTATCCTGGAAAAATTTCATATTCCCGAGGGAAATCTAAAAAGCACGATATAACCGAAGTTCACGCGGGCGAAGCCGCGGGCGCAAAGCTAGTCTGTAATATCTACCAAAATATTCATTTAAATCATTTGCTGTAAAGGGCGCTATAGATCTATATTAAATCAACAAAGTATTTAAAGTATTAAGTTGGATAAGGATTAATGCTGTATTGGTTAAAATCGCTAAAAAGAAAATGACAGTAAAAAGTAAATGACAAAAAAAAATTACTGTGGGATTTCTCTGTATGTGACTCCAAGGCTGAAAAAGCTTCGGAAGTGACTGGGATTAAGGCTGAGATGATGATAATTAGTCACTTTTGCTACGCCTGATACATTTACCTCTTTTTTCCCAGGAACTTGGAATCCAACCCCCTAGACTGCACCTGCCACATATCCTGGCTGCCCAACTGGCTACGAAGCCGTCGCCTATCACCGTCGGCCACCTGCAGGTCTCCAGCAGCACTGAGAGATGCCAACCTGCAGCATTTGGAGGTGTCTGACTTCAAGTGTACACGTGAGTTACTTCTAATCTGACTATAGAAATAGACAAGAGCTAAGAAAAAATTATTAGTTCCTATTTAAAAGAAAAAACAAATCACACAGATAGCTCCCAAAGTAAGTTCGAGACTTGTGTTATGGGATACTAACTCAACGATACTATATTTATAATAGATACATATATAGATAAACATCCAAGACCCAGGACAATCAGGAAAAGCAAACTGTTTCTTTTTTATAATCATAAATTAATGCTTAATCGCAATTCTGCCTGATGGTAAGCAGTGATGCAGTCGTTGATGGTTAAGAGCGCTAGTTTAAGAGCCTATTCACTAAAAAAAAAACTTAGTGAATAGGAAGGGAGACGGTAGTTGAGCGAGGTGATGTAATGTTAAACCCAGAGGGAGATTGATTTGAAGACCCTCCACGACCAAACTCCCGACACAACAACATTTGGAGCATCGTACCCGGCACACATCGCAACACAACTGCTCAAACCCGTCCTCCGTACGGCTTCACCAGACAACAGAAACATGACGAATCCTTTGGCAGCAAGACTTTGCCTGGTGGATGGTAACTTCTGCCGGCAGCCGATGTTATGGCCTACCACCAAGTGTTTTTGCTCTAAAGTGTAATCTAAACCTGGATTCACAATTTTTTTTTTTTGGTTATTAAGTAACATAGGCTCAGTGGTAGGTAGTCTGCAAAAATAAATTATCATCTATATCTATACTAATATATAAAGCTGAAGAGTTTGTTTGTTTGTTTGAACGCGCTAATCTCAGGAACTATTGGTTCGATTTAAAAGATTCTTTCTGCGTTGGATAGTTTATTAAACCTTCCTGGTTTAATAAACTATCCAACGCAGAAAGAATCTTTTAAATTTAGGCTTTAGACTATATAACATCATGCTGCGACCAATAGGAGCGGAGCATAACTAACTCCACGCGAACGAAGTCGCTGGCGGCCGCTAGTTATTAATATAAATAATTAATATGCTACCATGGTCCTTTAGTTCACAAAGTAGTTCTCTGGTTCGTGTTCCAGCTGAAGACAAAGGCTGCCTATCCTCGGACTACTGTCCCTCCCAGTGCGCCTGCGCCGGCACCGTGGTCCGCTGTTCCCGAGCGCAACTGACGACAGTACCGCTAAATATACCGAAACAGACCACAGAACTGTAAGTATTTATTCAGACTTTCACAAAAAGAAAATTTACAGTGGCGGACTTAATGCCTTAGGCATTCTCTTGTATTATGTTGGCGCCGATTCTCTTTATCACAAACTAAACTAATTTTAAGTTCCGTGCATCTTTTTCTTTCTAGTTTGTTAAGAAAAGGACAGAAGATAACATTTTAGTTTAATCCTGTCAAATTAAGACATTCCTTAGACTTCTTCTTCTTCTTTTGACGTGACAACGTCTTATAAATTGGTTTGCCGGGTGACACTTCAAGAAACTGCGTTACGCTCCCCGCTCACGTTATGCGCTCACAATGAGAGCGAGTGAGAGGCACGCGTCCCTTTTTTTAAGGTGAGATTCAACCTCAACTCTTGATCAATGGCCTCTGTGGAATAGATACCACAATTTTTTTGTAGGCTGTAACCTTGTAAGAGATCGCGATAGTCCTGCACTGCTGACCATGAAGACCTAATATTGAAGACACTTAAATAGTAATCAAACGGAAACACCGTCGCTGGGAAACTGTTCCAGTCCCTCGATGTCCGAATCGTTGTGTCATTCCTTTAAAGTTTCAAGAATAAGTTCTTTTGTATCCGAACATATCTTGAATTAATATTAACCTCTCGTTTCAGCTACTTGGAATCGAACGAAATAGCCTCCATATTGCCCGACCACATCCGCCACCTGACGCAACTGACGCGGCTAGACCTCTCCAACAACAAGATTAGCGTCATCACTAACAACACATTCGAGGGTCTCACGAAACTGTCCACGCTGATTGTAAGCTACAATAAGCTGAGATGCGTGCAGGTATATAAAAAATCCACATCATCATCATCATTTCAGGCCAGGTAATGAAAAAAAAGTCTACTGCTGGACATAGGCCTTTTTTTATGAAGTTATAAACTAGCGCTTGACCGCAATCCCGCCTGATGGTAAGCAGTGACGCAATCGTTGATGGTAAAGCGCACTAGTTTATTAAGAGTTATTTCCAGTCCCTCGATATACACGATATAAAAGAGGAAGCGAAACGCTTCGTCCGGATCGTAGTGGTGTTAACAACGTAAGGTTGGAAACTTGCAGTACGACGGGTCGTCCGATGATGGAACGGAGTTGGGGGAATTAAATCATGCATGCAATTGCCTCCCCCAAGGATCTCTACGACGGCCAGTCCTACGCCTCTCGCATGTAGCAATTTTCTGCGACCTTCACCAGGCCGTCGGTCCACCTTGTTGGAGGCCTACCCACGCGGCGTTTTCCGGTACGTGGTCGCCAAAGATTCCACATTGGAAAGAAAAACAATCAACCTATAATGTCCCCATTCCTGGAACGCTGGCCTCCTCTCGACGAGAGGGAGTGGACCGCAGTCTACTACGCGGGCCCAGTGCGAGTTGGTAAATGTCAACCGTCTTCAAAGTTTTTGTCTCTAGAACATGCCGGTTTTCTGGCGATGTTTTCCTTCGCCTTTTTTGAAGGCATTGGTGATGAAATAATTTACACAAGGTAAAGCAGATGGACTTCGAACCTTTTTTTTTATCTAATGTGGAAAAATCTTCATGGACTATCCTGCGCTCGGGGACGCGGAGGGGTGTGCCGGACTCTTACCGGCTAAACCACCTAAGGGTTCGTCATCTGCCTTTCCGGGGTACCGGGTCCTCCCAATTCTACGGCACCCCCGGCAGGCCTTGACCCGTCGTCGCGAGTTCGACAGGTCCCTTCCGAACTTCGTCAACTCGGCCATGTGACGGACGCTGGACTCCCCGGGTCCTTCGCGCGGGCCATTATCATGGAGGCAGTGGTTCGGAAGTGGGTTCGAACCTACAATCTATAACTTGCAAATCGCGGCCTATACCACTATGCCACCGCTGCTCTCATGATATAAAAAAGCTTCATGTAGAACACCTGCTGGTACTCTGGTGTATTTGACAAACGCTCCATAAGAATCATCATCATCAGCCTCTACTCGTCCACTACTGGACATAGGCTTCAATGGCACGCCAACAAGCTCGATCCTGAGCAGTTCTCCGCCAGCCACTACCAGCCACCTTTTTGATGTCGTCGCTTCATCTCGCCCAAGGGCGTCCTACGCTACATTTGCCGAGACGCGGTCTCCACTCGAGGACTCGTTTACCCCAACGATTGTCGACCCTGCGGCATATGTGACCAGCTCATTGCCATTTCAACTTGCTAATCCTCTCATCTATATCGGTGTCCATAAGAATATTAGTAGATAATGTTTATATTCTATTTTCAGCGGGATGCCCTCAAAGGCCTGACTCAACTAAGGGTCCTGTCCCTCCACGGCAACAACATCTCAATGCTGGCTGATGGCGTGTTCAGAGACCTGGAATCCATTTCCCATGTGTAAGTAATTAAATTGGTATATTTCCAGTACGAAGACTCATACAAACAGATACATAAAAGCTATTTATTTTTGTAATTATAAACTAGTGCTGGACCGCATCCTACCTGATGGTAAGCAGTGATGTAATCGTTGATGTTAAAGCGCGCTAATTTATTAAGAGCATATTCACTCAAAAAAAAAACAGTGGATAGGAAGGAAGACGGCAGTTGAGTACGGTGATGCAATGTTAAACCCAGCGATGCTGCGCCAGAGGGAGATTAATCTGAAGACCCTCCACGACCAAACTCCCGACTCAACAACATTTGGCGCATCGTACCCGTTACACATCGCACCACAACTGCTCAGACCCGTCCTCCGTACGGCTTCACCAGACATCATGCCGGAACACGACGAATCGCTTGGCGGCAAGACGTTGTCTAGTGGGTGGTAACTTCTGCCGGCAGCCGATGTTATGGCCTACCACCGAGAAAAACGAACACAATTGGAATCATTTTAAACCATATTTCTAATCCATTGCTCCATATGTTGTATCTGCTCAACGACGTAAATAACGCAATGAAAGTTGTTGAACTGTCAAAAAACTTTTTTACAAAAAAAACAACCGACTTCCAAAAACCACTACAAAGTGAAAAATAACTAATTTCCGAAGTCGGTGTCTTTAGTTTTGTATATTCGTTTTTTGACACCGACTTCCGAAATTAGTTATTTTTCACTTTGTAGTGGTTTTTGGAAGTCGGTTGTTTTTTTGTAAAAAAGTTTTTATTTTACACTTTTTAGTTGTTAAAAGTATTCAGTTGCATCCGGCCAGACTGAAAGCTGACGCAAATATAGTTGGGAAACGACGTAGTTTTGTTTACTTTAATGTTTACCCGTAAATATTCCCTCAACTGTCTATGGTCTTCATCATCAAATTTACTGTAGACTATTATTTTAACCCAATGGGTGCAAAGGTCTCATCAATATAAATGAATGAAGTCCAACCACAAAGTAGCTACTATAAACCGTTGAGGAGTTCCTGGAACTGGCCTTTATCTTCAACATCAGCTCTCTTATGACAGTCACAACCCATCTAGGTGTAAAGTTCTTATCAATACAAATTAATCGAGCCCAAACACAAGATAGCTGCTGTGAATTGTTGAGGAGTTCCTTCGACTGTCTCCCGGCTCCATCATCAGATCTACTCCAGACCTTTATTAAATTGTAGTGCTTTAAAATACTTAATGGAAATGCTAAGAAATGTACTAGTCGCCCCTGCAATTTTTGAAAGTTACCCTTGTTTTCTCTGGTCTTCCACCATCAAACCCTGATATCCTTATCATGGGACCACCTTGGGAACGTCTTCTTTCCAACTGAAAAAGAATTATCAAAATCGGTTCATAAATGACGAAGTTATGCGCGAACAAACATAAAAAAGAAGCATATATATACGGTCGAATTGAGTAACCTCCTCCTTTTTGAAGTCGGTTAAAAATGAAACCCGTTGCTACTGATAGTGTGATTCGCAATTACCCTGGTGTTGTTTTGTTTCCAGTGCGCTCGGCTCGAACCCCCTTTACTGTGACTGCAACGCCCGCTGGCTGTCGGAGTGGGTGAAGAGTGCCGGAGAGTACGTGGAGCCTGGGATAGCGCGGTGCTCGGAGCCGACCGTCATGAGGGACAAGCTCATCCTCAGCACGCAGTCCAGTGCTTTTGTTTGTAAAGGTACCCTCGACTGTACTTCTACTACTTCTATACAACGTTTTTTTTTTTTGTTTAAGAAACCTGCATATAGTGTTTTCAGAATAAGCAACTGAATCGATTCCAATCATTTTTACATCATGTTATATTTTTCCCCAATACAATTTGAAATTGTTGTTGTTTGGATACCGAGCACGCGCACGCAGTTTTACAATAGATCATAGTACTCGCGCGACCAACAGCTGACGCCAGAGGTCACCGCCCCGCGCTCGCCCACACGAACGGACCTTTGACCATATTTTTGTTGGGACAACCAAGTAGAATAACAAGCTCATAACTTTGTGGTTTTTCATGATTTCTTTTTGAAATTTTGTACATAGAGGCTTTACTTAAAAATACTGAACACGTGTTTCGGGTTTCGCATAATCAAAAAGTTATGTAACAAGCGAATTGGAGCTATACCTATACAAGGTATATTATATCCCCAATTGGAGCTATACCTATACAAGGTATATTATATCCCCAATTGGAGCTATACCTATACAAGGTATATTATATCCCCAATTGGAGCTATACCTAAAAAGGTATATTATATCCCCAATTGGAGCTATACCTATACAAGGTATATTATATCCCCAATTGGAGCTATACCTATACAATATATATTATATCCCCAATTGGAGCTATACCTATACAAGGTATATTATATCCCCAATTGGAGCTATACCTATACAAGGTATATTATATCCCCAATTGGAGCTATACCTATACAAGGTATATTATATCCCCAATTGGAGCTATACCCAAACCCCAATTGGAGCTATACCTATATATATTATATCCCCAATTGGAGCTATACCTATATTATATCCCCAATTGGAGCTATACCTATATATATTATATCCCCAATTGGAGCTATACCTAAACAAGGTATATTATATCCCCAATTGGAGCTATACCTATACAGGGTATATTATATCCCCAATTGGAGCTATACCTATACAATATATATTATATCCCCAATTGGAGCTATACCTATACAAGGTATATTATATCCCCAATTGGAGCTATACCTATACAAGGTATATTATATCCCCAATTGGAGCTATACCTATACAAGGTATATTATATCCCCAATTAGTATTGTTCACAGCTAAACTAAATTTAAGTTCAGAGTATCTTTTTCTTTCTATTTCTATAAGAAAAGGACAGAAGATAAAATATCAGTTTAGACCTGTCAAATTAGTAAACTGACATATTTTTATTCGCCATGTTTTTAATCGCGTGTTAATGTCTAAGTCTATGGTGTATCTTAATTTGACAGGAAACTACACTAATGTCTTATCTTATGCTCCCCCCCCCCCCTGTAAATCTCGCAAAAACATGTATTATCTCCCCTAATTACTTTCATTAGTAATTAGGGGGACTAATCGGAGACTTATTGTGTCACCCTTTGTATAATCTTCATATTTATGTTGTGTAATGTATATCATCATCTACCTTTTTTATCGTTCCACTGCTGGGCTCAGGTCTCCTCTCATACAGTGAAGGATTAAGCGTAATCACCATGCCTATACTCAATGTGGGTTGGCGATTTCAGACTTAAAGTCCAGGTTTCCTCAAGATGTTTTCCGTCACCTTGTAATCAGTCATTGGTGACTTGGTGTCCAAGAAATACTTAGTAACAGGATATATAATATACTAGCGACCCGCCCCAGCTTCGCACGGGTGCAATGCTGATACTAAATACACTACAGAAAAACTGTGAACGTTGTATAAAAAACCGCCGCGAATGCCGCGCCGTGTACCACCGCAAACGCGACACCCCGCAATTTTTAAATCTGTAATATCTTCGAAAATATTCATTTTAATCGTATGCTTTAAGGGGCGATATAGATCTATATTAAATCAACAATTTATTTAAGGTATTAAATTGGATAAGATAATTTAAATAATAATAATAAATAGATATAATAATAATTAATAGGATAAAAAATTTTACTGTGGGATATCCATAAGAGATAGACATATACCATCGCGGACATTTTGTAGACCTTATCAATGTCTACAATATTTAGTATATAATTTTGATAAATCTGTAGGGTTCAGCCAGCGTTTCACTGCAATCGCGGGAAAAATTTAATTATTTACGACATCACATTAGAAACCTCAAAAATAGTAGTATTTCACCACAATTTAATGGATGTTATTATACATATAAACCTTCCTCTTTAATCACTCTATCTACTAAAAAAAAAACCGCATCAACATCCGTTGCGTAGCTTTAAAGATTTTATCATACAAAGGGACATAGGGAAAGAGAAAGTGACTTTGGTTTATAATATGTAGTGATATGGTGTACATGTATTCTCATCATCATCTCAGCGTTAATCCGAGCCGCATCCACAGCTTTTTCAGCTTCGGAGTCTGGGGTCCGCTTTACCAGTCTAACTGCTGATTTTGGCTAAACTTCGATATTTTTCGTGAAGCGACTGCCGTCTGACCACCACCCGAAGGCGATATCTAAGCATTACAGTTAGACCAATTGTTAGACTTTTGAGGGCTCCAACAACCCGTAACGACTGCGACTAGATGTTCGTATGGCAACCGGGACCAACAGCTTAACGTGCTTTCCGAGGCACGACCAGACCAGTGCAAATATTCATAGTCATGCATACAAATATTTGCACTGTGCGGGGATGGAACCCGCGCCTCGCTGCGTTCGCTACCGCTACGCCACGGAGGCTGTCAACGTGTACATATATTCTAATCATAATTTCACATTCTCCAGGCAAACCCCCTGCAGAAGTAATCTCCAAGTGCGACAGTTGCTACAGCAACCCGTGTCGCAACGGAGGGTCATGTCGCGCGAGGGGCGCGGGTGGTCACGAGTGTCTGTGTGCGCGCGGGTACCACGGAGACTCCTGTCAGCATCAGATAGATGCGTGTTATGGAAGCCCGTGTGCTCATGGACTTTGCCGAGTACTTGAGGAGGGACGGTTTCAGTAAGTATCTTCCATCATCACCATTCACCATCTGCCAGACTTTTCCCAGCTAGGTTTTCTTTTTTAATATTTATGAACACACACTTGACTGCAATGCCGCCTGATGGTAAGCAGAGCCTATTCAGCATATTATTAAGAGCCTATTCCCTCAAAAAATCTGAGTGAATAGGAAGGAAGACGGCAGTTGAGCGAGGTGATGCAATGTTAAACCCAACAACACGACCAACGATGCTGCGCCAGAGGGAGATTAATTTGGAGAGCCTCCACGACCAAACTCCCGACACAATTACAGTTCTCGACTTGTACTATTATACAACGTGTAACATAAAGGGTATATACATAACAAAGGCGTGGCATCTTTACATGATATCAAACGATATTGGAAGGGTTTTTTAATCCTATCTCTTTATGTTAGGAAGTTATGAGGAAAAACACCGCCTGTGATAGGCTACTATCATTCTAGTCGCACAGAGATATTGAAGACATTTGTCGGATTTTAGCAAGTAACGTGACGGGTAACGAGTAGTTATTAACGTATGTAGTGTGCTGCCACGTTTGTTAATGATTTGATTTTAAGAAACACACGAAACCGAAAATTTGGTACCAATTTTTTGAGTATTTTATTTGGAGTTGAAACCCTTCCGATATCGTTTGATATCATCTAAAGATGCCATGCCCTTGGTATGTATATACCCTTTTTGTTACACGTTGTATAAGCAAACAACTAGGTGGTAGGTCGTAACATCAGCTGCCGGCTGAAGTTACCACCCACCAGACAAAGTCTTGCCGCCAAGCGATTCGTCGTGTTCCGGCATGATGTATGGTGAAGCCGTACAGAGGACGGGTCTGAGCAGTTGCGTTGCGATGTCTGCCGGGTACAATGTGAAGCGTCTCCAGATCAATCTCCCTCTGGCGCAGCATCGTTGGTTCTATTGTTGGGTTTAACATTGCATCATCTCGCTCAACCGCCGTCTTCCTTCCTATTCACTAAGATTTTTAAGTAAACAGGCTTAATTAACTAGCGCGGTTTACCATCAACGATTGCATCACTACTTACCATCAGGCAAGATTACGCTCAAGCACTAGTTTATAATTAAAAAAAAACTTTTACAAAAAAATAGAAACCGACTTCAAAAAACACTTAAAATGAAAAAATACGTTTTTTGTCATGGCTCTAGATGTCGGTGGCGAGCTAAACAACAGAAACTTCCAGACAGTTCCTTTTATGATGAAATAAAAACATTATTATTATTATATACTGATGAAATCGTTGATGGTAAAGCGCCCTAATTTATTAAGAGCCTCTCCACTCTAGCCTTGAAGGCCCTTAAATTGTAGTCAGACGGAAACACCGCCGCTGGCAAATCGTTCCAGTCCCTTTATGTACGTGGTAAAAAAGACGATGCGTAATGCATTGTCCGGATCGTAATGGAAACCTAACCTTGTATTTTGTCACTAGCTGCTCGTGCCAGGCCGGCTTCACCGGCGCGCGGTGTGAGGTGAACATCGACGATTGTGTAGCCAACAAGTGCCAGAACAACGCGACGTGTGTCGACCATCTGGAAGGGTACTCCTGTAAATGTGCTCCTGGCTTTATGGGTAAGATATTTTGAAATTGTTAAACCCCTAAAATACAGACCTATCCTAGTTTAAGGGGCAGGGTTAAACCTAATGAACCTATTGTAAGGCAGTATTATTCATCGTCATCATCTCCGCGTTAATCCCAGTCGCATCCGAAGCTTTTCAGCTTTCGAGTCTGGGGTCCGCTTTACCAGTCTAACTGCTAATTTTTAAAGACGTCCACTGCTGGACATAGGCCACCACCAAGGTTCTCCACGACAACCGGTTCTGCGTCTCCCGCATCCAGCTGTTTCCTGTGACCTTCACCAGGTCGTCGGTTCACCTTGTCGGGGACCTACCCATGCTGCGTCTTCCGGTGCGTGGTCGCCACTCGAGAACCCGTCGGCCCCATCAGGCATCGTTCCTACGGGCAATGTGCCCGGCCCACTGCCACTTTAGTGTTGCAATTCTTCGGGCTATATCGGTTACTCTCGGTCTTTTGCGGATCTCCACATTTCTGATTTCCCAAGCATAACCCTCTCCATTGCCCTTTGAGTGAACTAGAGCCTTAAGGCCCATTTTTAGTATACCACTTATCAATCATGTAACTAACTCTTTCTTTTCAATTAAGGTGAATTCTGCGAGAAGAAGATCCCCTACTGCACCAAAGAGTTCAACCCCTGTGAGAACGGCGCCGTCTGCACCGACCACCACAGCCATTATACGTGCGCCTGCCCCAAGGGCTACTCCGGACAGAACTGCACTGTCAATGCGGATGATTGCATCAATCATATGTGTCAGGTAAGATGCCCTAAAGATTGGAAGCATTGCCAAGTTGCATTTATGTTTTATTAATTATAAAATAGCAGTTGATCGCAATCCCGCCTGATGGTTAGCAGTGATACAATCGTTGCTGGTAAAGCGCGCTAGTTTATTAAGCCGTTTCACTTAAAAAATGAATAGGAAGAAAGACGGCAGTTGAGCGAAGTGATGCAATATTAAACTCAACAACACGATGCTGCGCCAGAGAGACATTGACCTGTAGACCCTCTACGACCAAATTCCCGACACAATAACATTTGGCGCATCGTACCCGGCACACATCGCAACACAACTGCTCAGACCCGTCCTCCGTATGACTTCACCAGACATCACGCCGGAACACGACGAATCGCTTGGCGGCACGCTTTGTCTGGTGGGTGGTAAGTTCTGCCGGCAGCCGATGTTATGGCCTACCACCGAGAAGATAAGAAGAACAAGATATCCTGGAAAAATCAAAGCATAAGAAGTTAGGTGCACTGAGGTGACATTACACCTGACATGCTAAAAGAGCTGATAATCTAGCGATATCCTAAAGCCATATGCGATCCACGTCACGCACAATTCTGCATCTCGCAAGTAAAGTATGCAATTAACATTATATAACATTCGAGGTTGGGAAGTTACTCACCGGACATTTCTAAACACAAAATATGGAAGATGAGTGAATTTACATCTTGTTCTTCATCCCTCTATATTCTCTCCATGTAGTACAGATTTATTTGCTTTAACCACACAATTTGGAAACTTGTATTTGTCGTGGATAACAATATATCATTTGAATAAAAGTTGCTCATTTGACTTCTGTAGTAGTGGGGCAAACGTTGTGACTTTATTTTGTAATGGCGGCACGTGCTGGGAGTCGTTTAGGAAAGTAGTGATTGTCGAACGGTGACTACGCTTGGAGGCGCGAACCAGGGCACTTTTCCGAGGCGAAACTTTTGGTTTGCCTATTTAAACTGTGATTGCCAATATTGGAGGGTATATTTACACTTTGTGCATAACTTCACCTACGAAATTGAACTCTTACCATCACACCAAGATGCTGACGACTTTATCGCTCCGCCATCGCTGACGTCGTTATATTTAATGAGACGTTATTTAAGAATTGAATGTTGCTAACAGCCTGTTTCGTCCCCAGAACGGCGCCACGTGCGTGGACGGTCTGGACGAGTACCGCTGCGCGTGCGGCGCGGGGTACGCGGGGCGCTACTGTGAGGCCGCGCCGCACGCCGCGCTCGGCACGTCGCCGTGCGCGCACCACGACTGCGTGCACGGCGTGTGCTACCTGCCGCAGCCGAGACCGCTACAGGTAACTGATAACAGACGCGCCGCACGCCGAAACTTTTTTAACCAACCCGCAATGACTCAAGAGGCATCGGTATTCGTGGACCCCGTCACGATGTGCTGACATCTCTTTGAGGCGCGCGTGAAACACAACGCGCCGTCGACTCGGGCCTGGTCCTGTCCTGGTGTCCAGTGGGCGGCGAGCTGCCCACTGCTCACCCTGTTCCTTGAATGACCTCTTTTTCTTTTTCCCGCAGGTCCTTTGTTTAACATACATTGATTCAATGGTTTTTTTTACTTTCAGGACGATATCATAATGGAGCGTCCTCTTCTCAACACAGCTAACGATTATCTCTGCAAATGTGCCCCGGGATATTCAGGTATACACGATGTCATAAGCATCATCATCATCAACCTTTTTTTTTAATGTCCCACTGCTGGGCACAGGTCTCCTCCCATACAGAGATGGATTGAGCGTAATCAATTAAGTCGTGGTGGTTAAAACACCAGCCTCTCAAGTATGAGTGTGCCGGTTCGATTCCAAGGCAGGCCAGTACCAATGTAACTTTTCTAAAGTTATATCTATGTACTTTCTAAGTATATCTTGGACACCAACGACTGATTAAAAGCTGACGGAAAACAACTTGAGAAAACCTAGGCTTTAAGTCCGAAATCGCCAACCCGCATTGAGCAAGCGTGGTGATTACGCTCAATCCTTCTCTGTATGAGAGGAGACCTGCGCCTAGCAGTGGGACGATAAAAAGATCGATGATGATGATGATGATACAAAGAAAAGAATGAAGGAAAACGTTTTTTGCGGTAAACATGACGCAAATAAAATTGCAAAAGCATAAAAAAATGTGTAAGGGATCCTGTGTCACATGCACACAAAACGGCTGTAGCTCAGCATTATGCTGCGACCGTATGTAGAGCAGAGCCCAGCGCTGGTTATCACCGACAGACGGTAAATAAGATATGTTTATGTTCAGGTCGTCTCTGTGAGTACCTGACATCTCTGACCTTCAGCCACAATGATTCTCTTGTGGAATTAGAACCACTCAGGACGACACCACAAGCCAATGTCACATTGGGTAAGTCCAAATGTTTCTATCGACATTTTCCTTTTCCTAGCGATCCTTTTCAGCTGTGTGTGTTATTATTTTATTTATTTCTTAACTATTTATTCCCGCTTCTTCTTTCTTCATTTGGCATGACGCGGCAAACGTTTTGCTGTTTTCGAGTATTTTATTTTATTTCTTTCGTTCGACCTCGATCAATCAATCATAGACAATATGTCAATAAACACGGTCGCGTGAACCGTCTTCTATAAGAGTTATTGACTGAATGTACTTTTTACTACATAAATCACGCACTTTTATTTAGTAAAAAAACACTATAAATAATTTTAAATACTATGTCTTTTTTTTATTGACTTGATTGTTCTCTGGCTATTGAGAGTATGTCATGCTCACTCAAATGTCTCGCTGGTGGTGGCGTGTGTGTTGGGTCATTAGGTTCCCTTCAATATGGTTGAGCTGAATGATGCTGATCCATTCGTCATGTTCGTGAACGGACGCCGTCAGAGGGGACTGGTCATCCATAGCTGCCACGGCGTATTTTAATTTCTGAATTTATTTTTGTGTGTTTTCCTTAATGGACGCTCTCGGCGTACAATATATTTCTGCATCATTCTCACACGGTTTATTTCAACATGAATGATGTAATCAAATATTTTTGTATCAATAATTTGATAATTAATTTAAAAGAGTGTCCATGGAGTTTCTTGCCCGTTCTTCTCCATAGGTACCTACTCTTTGGAATGGGCGACTAGCTTCACCTTACTGACTGACCGACCTTCTGACAATTCAAAGGTGCCTGTAACTGGTTTATTTGAAATAAATGCTTTGATTTTGATGGTTTTTTTATGACCTATCTACCTTAATGTGGCAGAAAGACTATTTTTTTTGACGTGACAACGTCTTATAAATTGGTTTGCCGGGTGACACTTCAAGAAACTGCGTTACGCTCCCCGCTCACGTTATGCGCTCACAATGAGAGCGAGTGAGAGGCACGCGTCCCTTCCACTCGGGCATGGTTAGCCCGCCTAAGAGCGAGAGAGACAGACATAAATAAAAAGTGAAAGGCACGCAAGTGCATAAAAAAAAAGAAGAAACTTCTTCGGAGCTACTAGGCAAACATGATGTGGAAGGATATGTTTGATTCTATAAGTTTGATGTTATTGACACTTAGTTTAAGTCCATCTCCAATTTTAGTCAGAATTCTCGAAAACAGCTCGTCAGTTTGTCGAATGAATATTCACATTAAAATTATTTTACCACTCAAAGTCGTTGTCACGTAAAACTTTCGCCCGTATACCGACTTTACAGGCAACCATTTTTTTTGTCTTTTCCTAGTGTTCAGTACAACACAACTCCACGGTGTGTTGATGTACTTCGGTGAGAACGAACACCTGGCTGTGGAGCTGTTCAACGGACGGATCCGGATCAGCTACGATATCGGGAACCATCCCACTTCTACCATGTACAGGTATGTAAATTTTGCTTGACCGCAATCCCGGCTGATGGTAAGCAGTGAAGCGATTGTTGGTGGTAAAGCGCGCTAGGTTACTAAGAGCCAAAACTCAAAAAAAGTGAGTGAATAGGAAGGAAGATGGCAGTTGAGCGAGGTGAGGTAAAGTTAAACCCAACAACACGACCAACGATGCTGTGCCAGAGGGAGATTGATCTTGAGACCCTTCACGACCAAACTCCGGACACAACAACATTTGGCGCATCGTACCCGGCACACATCGCAACACAAATGCTCAGACCCGTCCTCCGTACGGCTTCACCAGACACCATGCCGGAACGCGACGATTCGCTTGGCGGCAAGATTTTGTCTGGTGGGGAGCTTCTGCCGGCAGCCGAAGTTATGGCTTACCACCTCCAAAAGATGATTACAAAATCGCGCTAAGATGAAGTTTTTATTGTTTCAGTTTTGAGATGGTATCTGATGGTAACTACCATAAGGCTGAGCTGATTGCTATCAAGAAGAACTTCACTTTGAAGGTGGATGACGGTCCAGCTCGGTCCATTATCAATGAAGGTATGTCTTTTTTAAAATATGACAAAGGCCTGGAGTCCTGTTATTTGGTGCTGATAACAAAAAACAAGAAATTTTGTGTCGGGTTGTATGTTTCTTAGATTTTATGCTGAAACGGCTGGATCAAATTCGATCAATATTGGATAATCTGTTATCCAATATTGATCGAATTTGATCCAGCCGTTTCAGCAACAGGCCAATTATTATTAAAGTATGTTCAAACTATCTGTAGTTTGAACATACTTTAATAATAATTGGCCTGTGTGGTACCGGGCATAGAAACTATCCTATGCCCGGTACCACACAGGCTAATTATTTAACGTCACTGAACTTTAATCATCCTTTATGAGTATACACCATTGAGTTTAAGAGTTTATTCATATACGATTATTAAAGTTAAGTGACGTGTAAACGTCAAAAATGTATGTTTAAACAATCGCTAATCACTAATTAACTTTTAGCAGCGTTTATGAATAAGGGGGTATGACACTAAAATTGGAACACAAATGGTTTAAAACCAGAATTATCGCTTAAGATACTTTTTATCTCGAGATTCCCACGAAATCAAACCTATGCGGGAGAAACCTCGGGGCACAGCTAGTCTCTACCATAACTTTATTAACTGTAAAATGTTTTCAGGTACCAAAGAGTATCTTCGGCTAGAACGGCCGATGTACCTCGGAGGAGTACCAGAGGACATCGCTAAGGAGGCTTTCAGCAAGTGGCATCTACGAAACATTACAAGTTTTAAAGGTAAGTGTGGTAATAGTGAGCTGTGTTGGTCCAGGGGTGCTGGTGTTACATCTGTCGCCCCCAAACATCAAGACCCAAGGTGGCGGCGGAAAGTGTTCCACGCACGCCACTCTTAGACGTTACGGGGTGAGTCATACACATCACAGTCCCAAGGTGCACCCAAAAAGGATTTTTAGCACGACCAAAAAAGACTTATGAAAAATTTTTCGATATAAAAGCAACTAAAAAATAGTAATCCAACGATGTAGCGAGCAGGGTACCGGTGGTTAGGGCTCCAGAGACAGGAACCTCCTCATGATGCGAGCCATATCGAGGATGCCTTTTGAATCAGGCCCTTGATCCAATCGCCTAATGAGAGCCTCGATAGATTTTGATTGAGGCTTTCGACTATCAGACCATTGGCCGATACGACAATCGGTACAATGACAGCCAATGTCAACAACCTCGTGTACCAAGTCGAGATAATTAATTTGTGAATAAACCTTCTTATTCTGATAATTCTCTCAACATTGTTCTTTCCTCACTAACCTCCCTTAATTGCAGGTTGCCTAAAAGCAGCCTGGATAAACCACAAGCGAGTGGACTACGTGAACGCGGTCAGGGTGCAGAGAACTTCAGCTGGATGTGGAGAGGATGAGCCCACGAGTGCTGTGCAAGCCACGGTCTTCGTGCAGGAAGACGCGGGCCGCCACAACCAGGTAAGAACTCAGGCCAGGTGTTGTATATCTCCTCTGATTTGGTATTTACGGCGCTGCCGAAAACATAAGTTGAAACGGAGCGCAGCGATACCACCAAGCTTCTGCGTGTCCGAACGGGGAGCGGAAAGCACTCGCTGTTGAATTGGCAAGCTAGAAAGTCATGGCCACGTTCTTTAAGTATTTAAAATAACCCCCGGGAGGATTTAGGCCTCAAAGTAACTCAGGTGTCTACGTAATTATAAGTCAATGGAATCATAGCGCGATCAATATTGAATAAATAAAGGATTAAAGTTTACACCTTACCTCGATAGATGGCGTTGGGGTCAAGTTAGATCACGCTATGGTTTCGTTACCGGCAATGCTATAAAGGTAGGAGAATTACTATTTTTGGGGTGAGCAGCAAGCACTGTGTTATTATATTATACGCGCTTATAATTAGTATACCAGTGTTTAATTTAACCACCCTCTCCAAGTCGACCTTCGTTCATGGTCCTTCGAGCCGGATAATCAGATACTTCGGCAGGTCTTCCAGGCCTTTTGTACGGACGACAGCAGGTCAAGCTACCCCAAACTGCCAAATATTCCCAATCAATCTTGAGCTTAGTGCTTTAGGGATAAAGTTGAAATCTGACAAATTGTAGTAGCTTGATGTGCGGTCGTCTGTACAATATTGTTTTTGTTTACGCTGCACGCTTCGGTGGGTGTTCAATTAAAAAAATACAGCCCGAACGGTTTACGAACGAGCGCGAACAATCTAACGCGGTGCCCGTGCGCATGGCTCGAAGTTTGGAGGCGAACTGAACTTGTCATTGCGGGATTACACGATCATTATTACAATATTAAATCTGAAAATTATCTACTAACCATAAGTCTCCTTTCAGGACCCCTGCGTACCCAACCCCTGCGCCCGAGGAGGTCGTTGCGTCAGAGAGGAAGGCTCTCCATCAGACTACACATGTCGCTGCAGAGCCGGCACTGCAGGTCCTCAGTGTGAGCTTAGAGCATCCATCAGTAAGTGTTACCCCCCTTTTCCTCTTTCACGGTTTCACGGAAAATCCTCATCGATGTCCACCGCCCTGAGGTTAGCGGCGGGGTCTGTCAGACTCTTGCTGCCTAAAAACCACCCCGGTGTTCCATCTCACACCTACACAGGGGATTGCGAGATTGAACAATGCTTCCACAACCCCCGATAGGAGCCGACCCGCCACTGTGGACCTCCTTGGGTCAGTAAGTTGCCCCAGTACCCACATTGTATAATTAACGACAGCTGTATTCTGGCAGTCAACAAGATCCGTTTCTTACCGACATGTCTGGGTTTCGTGCCTTGCCTTTCTGGTGGCAACTATGTCGTCATGAGAACTATGCAGGATATTTTACGTCAAATCAAAACAAGCCATGAGTCATTTAATCAAAATAGGTCGCGAATCAACGATTGCGTCACTGCTTACCATCAGGCAGGATTGCGGTCAAGCGCTAGTTTATAATATACAAAAAAAAAAAAAATAATACAGCACTTTTCGAACATCAAAATTATATAATCCCCGTCACCTTACATCGTGTAAGCAAACCGCGCAAGTAGCATATACAATATGTAAAGAAAACCCTGTCCGACCCAAAAGGATAATAAAGGTTAGGTAAACACTTGACCAAATATAATATGAAATTTTACATAATCATCATAGTAACAATACTAATGAATTTTGAAATAATCTTTTTTTTCCGCGAATTAATTCCAACTTCCCCAAAATTTGGTAATTTTTAAAAAGTGACAATACCATTTTAGAGAGTATTATTATGAGTGATGCGACCATGTTCCGCGTGCACTGCCCCTCTTCACCCGCCCATGTGTGCCTACCGTGTTGCCTACCGCACATGTATTAAGTTACCTCGCTTTTTCGAAATAATATTTTTTTTTATGGGGCCTTTTTTTAAGGTTAGCCCTGCCTACAAAGGTATTATTAGAATCAGTTATCGATACCTAACAATGCCTTCACGGATCGGAAAGGATTTTCTTTACATATTGTATACAATATTCCGACAGCCACTGTCGGGTAGTAGCCCATTAGAAACGACACCCGTTTGGTCAAAAATCTTCCCTTTTTCAGGAGATAAGACTTTCCACTGTGTTAAATGTATCAGTTTAAGGAAACTATTGAAAAATTAATCAAATTATTACTTTCAGGTGGAGCACCAGTCATCACTCAAGGAAGCAAAATGGCGCAACGAAAACAGGCCATCAGCAACGTGCAAGCGTCACCAGGTAACTATGGTTTTCTTACAAACCCTTTTCAAAATATAAATAGGCAATATCATCGTGGAATTCTGAATAAAAATCGGAATTGAAGAGTATCGTCCCTTTCAATTGTAAGAAGTGTCTTCCAGGTTGGACTTCCATCTTCCCACTTATGTCCGGTTTAGGAACTTCCAAAGGACCGCCGAAGGGTTTACCTGCGAGATTAGGGTTTACCAGAGAGATTCTTCAACTGGAATTCCAAGATGTAAATCTAACCGGCTACCTTGACGAAAAAGCTGTAGACTTGTAGAGTATGATTATGGAGTTCTGTCGCATACCTAAGGCCTCCTATCCTGTCCACTATGTCCCTTAACGAGCTGTCAAGGTGTCAGGGAAACTGACAACGTCGTTGAAGAAGCAAAGTCTATCATCAGATCAAGACTGGAGACTTATTGATAAAAATCTTTATTTTCTTCGATTGGTCTTTAAGTCTGGCTACAATCATTTAAGTATCTTCAATGCTAGAGTCAATAGGCTCTTAATAAACTAGTGTGCTTTACCATCAACGATTGCATCACTGCTTAACAACAGGCGGGATAGCGGTCAAACACTTAATTTTTTTTTTTTTTTTTTTTTTTTTTAAATACAGTGTGGTGCTGACAATACGACAATAAATGAAAACACGAACAATGCTGGTTCATAGGAACAATCCTAAACGATAGAAAAAAAAACCTAGCATCAAAAATAATAAATTTCAAACTAACTACATCGCATAAAACTTTAACGGAATAGAAGATCCTTTAAAATATTGGTTGACTGACCTCCGATCGGCGACAGCGCGGTCCTGTATCGACTTGCTTTTTCGCGCCATTATTATTAAAGTTTAGTACCGCTGGATGCGGCGGTTATCAACCTGTAAGCGCTTCCTCATCACCATATACATCATGTAGAAAATGTGAAAAATGAAAACTAATTTCCTGTGACTAAACTAATGGATATATTTATATGATTGTTTATGGGTAGACTGAGAATGTGTTGAGGTACACGATGTTTAATTTATTGTCGTATTGTCATCACTACTTTGTAAACGACCGCTCGCACAAAATGTCGAAACTTAACACTATTTTTATGTCCTTTTATTTCAGCTGCTCCATCTCATAAGCAGCAGATGCCATCGGAGCACGCGCCATCACAACCAACACCCGCCACAGGCGCCTGCAGAAAGGTAAGTCATGATGAAATCAAATCAAATCTAAATAATTTTATTCCACATAAACCAACACAGGCACTTATGGAACATCAGAATCTCGGAGATAGGCCATAACATCGGCTGCCGACAGAAGTTACCACCCACAAGACAAAGTCTTGCCGCCAAGCGATTCGTCGTGTTCCGCCATGATGACTGGTGAAGCCGTACGGAGGACGGGTCTGAGTAGTTGTGTTGTGGTGTGTGCCGGGTACGATGCGTCAAATGTCGTTGCGTCGGGAGTTTGGTTGTGCAGGGTCTCCACATCAATCTCCCTCTGGCGCAGCATTGGTCGTGTTGTTGGTTGCAACATTGCGTCACCTCGCTCAACTGCCGTCATCCTTCCTATTCTCTAAGATTTTTAAGTGAATAGGCTTAATAAACTAGCGTGCTTTACCATCAACGATTGCATCACTGCTTACCATCAGGCGGGATTGCGGTCAAGCACTAGTTTATGTTAAATATTTTAAAAAAAAATCTGACCCTTTGGACAAAAACAGAGGTGTCGAAAATCGTGACACAGAGTTCCCCTAGAAGCGGATAAAATACTTAAGTTTTTTAGATCTATAGAGAAATGTTTTTAAGTAAAGAATCTATGAACAAAATTTCAAAAAGATGTCATAAAAAATCACTAAATTATGAGCTTGTTATCCTACTTGGCTGCCCCAACAAAAATATAGTCCACGCTCCGCTCGGGCGGGCAGCAGTGCGTTCACCTGTGGCGTCAGCTGTTGCGAGGGCGTGCCCAGTACTATGATCTATCGTAAGCTGCATGGCGCGCTCGGTAACCACACTGCAACAATGGCGCGGGGTAGATGGCGCTGTCGCCACAGTAACAATAACTCCGTCATATTTAAATCTTTAAAAATATTTATAGCATAAATTATTATACTTTGATAGATAAATTAGTGAATGTGGACTATAATAAATAAGTGACAATGTTGTCTAGTGACTACAAACACAGATTATTAAGTAAAATACTGTAAAAATCAAGTATTCTGTGCCGATTAAAAAAGACCAAAAACAGTGTTGTTCTGGTGATTTATTATAAATATTAGCATTCAGTGGCCATTTAACTTAGTAATTAACAATAATTCGATACCAATCCAGTGTTTAAATCTACTTTTTCCAGCAATTCCGTGTTTAATAGAAAAAACAACCTACCGTCAATTTTACAAATTCTAATTCGCAGAAAATGATTGTTGTGACAATTTGTGGAACAAACTTAAGCAAAGAAAAACAAGAGTGCTATAAATGAACTAATAAAGTACTAAAGTTTTGAATACTTATTCTCTAGTTCTATTGACAAACCTATTAACTAACTCATTGTTAAATCTTTTGAGAAGAAACAAAATTCTTAATCTTGTGAATTCAATCAAGAAACAACGGTGATTGTTTGTGTTGCCAACAGTCAATTGAGTCGTTTTGTACAACAAAGAAATGACGTATTCGTCACGTAAAACAACCAAAACTCACATGTGATCAACTATTTCAACACCGCTGTTACCGTTTGCTTAGTCTTGCGGTAACATAGCCCCGACGAAGTACGTGGACGTGAGTTCGATCCCCACTCACTCATAAACATTTTTTATTCTTTTTTTTCATATTCTTTTATTATATACTTTAAAAAAAAAAAATCTCTTAACATTATGATTTTTTACGAGAATAATGAGAATGTTACGCTACGGAGAACCCGAACTCGAACTCAGTCAGTAACGGAGACTACATTCAATGAATCTAGTATAAACTTGACTCTAGATGGCAGCACATGTAGCTTACCAAACTTGTTGGACAAAGAAAGTGACGAAATACAAAACTTGAAATGCCAAGTAGAAAAACTTAAATTGGAATTATTATCGGCCCATGAAGAGATTAATATACTATCCATTGAGAATAGCAGTTTAAAATCATCACTGAATGAAATTACAAATAGATGTGAGCTTTTGAAGAAAACGACAAAAATGTTGACTACCGATGTAGGCTCACCTATTTCAAAAATAAGGAAGTTATCTACTCCATCAAAGCCTTTATTACAACAAACGACTGTTCAGGATATAACCTCCCTGGAAAAAATTAAGACTGCCTCTGGGAGACCTGCATCAGGAAAAATACGATGCAAGAATACTCCGCGCGAGTACGAATCTGCTCAGGACCCTCAACAAGATGTACAGCTATTTAATAGTGTCACTCTGAAAGAACAAAGTCAACCTTCGATCACTGACAGCCACCAAAAATCATCTAAAATCTGTAAACATGACAAAAAAATATGTATGATCTCGAGTAATAACATGAACAAAATGTTAGACATAGGAGAATGTACATTCAAAGGATATAAGTTCTGTCATTACATCATACCAAATGGAGGCATTATGCAGTTGTTTGCAAATTTAGACAAAAAACTTCAAAACTTTACTCACAATGATTTTTGTATCATTTATATAGGTGAGAGAGATTTTGAAATCTCCAATAATTACAAGATACTAATCAACTACATAAAGAAGCAGCTTGTTAATGTAATGAACACTAATATTTTGATTTGTTCACCTAATTTTAAGTTAAGTGACTATTTTTCTATATTCAATAGGCGTATTGAAATTTTTAACCATTTGATGTATCTAGATGACGAATTGCAGGAATATGCGTATCTTTTTGATTCTAATTACTTTGTAGAATACACATATGAAATGTTTGGAAAGCATAGCGCAACAGTAAACAATAAAGCAGTTGCTATAATATTTAAGAATTTAATGGCATTTGTTAATTATCTGGGCTCAGAATCAGAAGTAACTGAAGTTCCTTGTCATTCTCATCATTGTTTTAATAATGCTGCTGTCAGTAATATCGTTAACCAATCTGTCAAAAATAAGGGTAAAATATATAACAATCAGTCAACACAAACAGAAAACACTACTAACAACGCAGAATACGATTTTTTTCGTTTATAATAAAATAAATATCTTACATCAAAATATTAATGGGTTGATGGGAAAATCAGATTTACTAAGTTTTCATATTAATGAACTTTTCTGTAATGGGAAAGCAGTGGATATTATGTGTATCACGGAACACAATATGAAAGATGACGATACCAAGCACCTATTTATACCTGAATATAGACTTGCGACATATTCTTCCAGAAACAATAGGAATGGTGGTACATGTATACTTATTAGACATAGATATGAGTTTAAAGTCATAGACATTAAAGAATTTGGTGTGCTCAGCATTATAGAGGGTTGTGCCATTGAACTAGTGGCATAAAATTTGATTGTCATTTGCATTTATAGACCTCCAAAATACACGATAGATGCTACTTCTATTTTCTTTGAAAAAATTGAGCATATTTTAAATTTTTGTAGTAGAAGCTGGGGAAAACGGATCATACTTTGCGGTGATTTTAATATCGATATTCTTCAAAAAACAAGAATATCCGCTGAATTCCAACATCTACTTCTGAACTACAATCTTAAGCCAAGTATACGTTGTCCGACTCGTATATCAAGTGGAACCTGTATCGACAATGTCATGCATAATGTCAGAGGTGGTACTGGTGAAGTTTTAGAGCTGGCCCTATCAGACCACACCGCCCAGCTTTTTAAATGTCCGGTTAGGAAATCATGTTTAATTGATCACTGGTTTGTATTAAGTCGTGACTATAGCTCTGAGAATGTATCTAAGTTCATTGAAGCCATAAGTAACTTAAGTTTTACAGAAGTTTTCAATAGCTCAAATCCGGAAATAGCTTTTAGTTCTTTTCATGATGCGTTTAAACTTTTTTACGACTTGTGTTTTCCAATCGTGAGAAAAAAGATTTCCACTCGAAGAACTCCTCGGTGGTTGTCTAAAGGTATCAAAAACTGTAGTAAACGAAAGAGGGAGATGTTATGGCTGTATAGGCGATCACCAAATATAAAAAATAAACAATTATTTAAACAGTATTCTAGACGACTGAAAAGAGTAATACATTTGACACAGAAGTCTCAAAACAGTCATATTATCAATAGCGCAGAAAATAAAACCAAAGCTACCTGGAAACTGATCAATAGGTGTAAATCTAACTTTCCCCCGGAATCTGTAAGGGAGATTTGTATCGATAATAAGGTAATTAACGAGCCTAAAGATATAGCTACGGCTTTCAATAATTATTTTATAGATTCGGTACAACCTGCTGAAAATCATGCAAATGGTAATGCTATATCTTTTATGAATTACTTCCCAAAAACCATTTTTATGGCACCGACGGATGCTACAGACATTTACAAAATCATTAATGAATTGAAAAATACCAATAGCACGGGGTATGACGAAATCGCTACAAAAATTTTAAAATTAGTGTCGCATACAATTGCACCCGTCCTTAGTTATATAATTAACTTATGCATTGAATATGGCCACTTTCCAAACTTATTAAAAACAACTATAATTAAGCCCCTTCATAAGAAAGGAGACAAAGCAACTATTTCAAACTATCGTCCAATAGCCCTTATACCGGTATTGTCAAAAATATTTGAGAAAGTGATTTATAATTCCCTTAACTCGTTCTTTGAAACAAATGATATATTCGCTAATGAACAGTATGGGTTTCGGAAAAATAGAAACATAAACAAAGCAGTATATGAGCTGGTGGCGAAAATTTTGGAAAATGTTGATAAAAAAAACCCCATTACCGTGGTTCTCATGGATATGTCTAAGGCGTTCGATCACGTGGACCATAAAATATTACTAAGTAAGTTAGAACGTTATGGTGTCCGAGGAAATATATTGAGCCTAATAGAATCTTATCTACATGGAAGAAAACAAATTACAGTTATAAATAGAATTTGTACCAAATCAAAGAGAGAAGTTGCTCACAGGTCGTCCATTGGGTATACAACTTGCGGTGTACCCCAAGGGAGTGTCCTTGGGCCTTTGCTCTTCCTCATTTTTATAAATGATTTGCCAAAATGTACCGGCTACCAGACTGTCCTGTTTGCTGATGACAGCACCATTATTATACCGTGTGAAGACTTGGAATCATATGAAAATGATATAAATAATCCCATCTATTGCGTTATTAACTGGCTACATACATTGATGATTTTTTGAGATTTGAGATTGCATTCAAAGCCCAAAAGAGATGTTTGCGTGCTGTGTTTAAGCTAAAACAGACTGATAGTTGTAGACCCTTATTTAACAAATATAAACTACTTACTTTGCCTTGTACGTACATTTACGAGACAGTAGTATTCGCAAAATCAAACATGCATTTGTTTCCAACATTGAGATCAAAAAGACGATATAGAGAGATATGTGCTGCTCCACACAAAACTGCACTGTACTCAAAGAGCTTTCTAGGAATGGCACCCAAATTATATAATAGATTACCAAATAAATTAAAGGATCTTGACAGCATACACCATTTCAAAAAGGCTCTTTTTAATTTGTTGTGCGAGAAGACTTATTATACGCTTAGTGAATATTTGGATGATCAATTGATGTAGGGACGGTTTTGTTATTAAGGAATTATTTTATTTAATGTCTGAATTTGTTTTAATTATTAATTTTGACTGTATGATTATATCCTTTTTTTAATTTAATTGTATTTTATGATAAGTTTACTGTGAATATTTGTACGCCTTCGACGGTAAGACATAGTGTTCATTTTATATTGACATCACCATCTGTATTACCTACCTATGTTCTACAAATAAATATCTGATTCTGATTCTGATTCTGATTCTGAACAATGTCTAAATGTATTTGGGAAAAATATAACATGGTGTAAAAATGGTTGGAATCGATTCAGTTGCTTATTCTGAACAAAACGTATTCGCATAAACAAAAAGTAACTGTATATACTTTACAGGAGGCAACCCGAGAGCTGATAACCGAGGGGCTCTGCCGGTCCAGACGTGCGGTGCGGGGTGCGCGGTGTGTGGCCCGGGGGGGAGGCGGAGCGGGGGGAGGGGGCTGTGCCAAGGGACACTGCTGTGCACCTCGGAAGACTAAGAAGAGAAAGGTACGTAGAAACTAACCGAGAGAACCCGAACAGAGGAACTGTAGCAGCGATGAAGGTAGTAATAAAATAAACCAAGAGTAGTGGTATAGAAATAGGAGCGTATACTTTGTGTTTTTTTTTTTTTATATGGCATCTCGTAGTTGACAATTAGAGGTCGTGACTACTTAACGGGACTATCCTGTGGGTGCCTTAAGTAAAATTAAAGCCTCCAGCCAGGGGCACTTTAAACTGGAATTAAGGTGACTACGCACTAAGGGCCCCCCTGTGGGGTACGAACCTCGGCTTAGGGCGTCGCTAGAGAAAACAGCAAGGGACGGCTGGATCGAATTTTTAATTCGGTTTGATGACCGCGGCGTTTCCTAGTACTAGCTCTGTGAAGAAACGTCCGAAACAAACTCAGAGGTCGTTGTTCGGAGTTCGGACATTATAATAATTACTGGCTCAGCTGCGGCGCGGGCTGGCCTTCGTCGGGCAAGGGATATATTTTGTATTTTTTTTTTTTTTGATATGGCATCTCGTAGTTGACCTTGAGAGGTCGTGACTACATAACCGGACTATCCTGAGGCTGGCTTAAATTAATATAAAGCCTCCAGCCAGGGCAACTAAAAACTAAGCGACTACACGCTAACGGCACCCCCTGTGGGGTACGAACATCGGCTTAGGGCGTCGCTAGAGAGGAGAGCAACAGACGGCTGGATCGAAGTTTCATTTTAATTCGGTTTGATGACCGCAGCGTTTCCTAGTACTAGCTCTGAGAAGACACGTCCGAAACAAACTCAGAGGTCATAGTTGGGAATTAATATTTACTGGCTCAGCTGCGCCGCGGGCTGGCCTTCACCGGACAAGGGTCGGGGTGGGGAGTATGTTTTGTATACATACGACAAGCTTAAGTGCAAAATCCCTGGGGCTTAAGTAGTGCCAGTGCTACGATGAAGGCGTCGCGATCGTCCAATAGGAACGCGCCTACCAGATTCTGTAAGTATCTAAAAGAAACGAGACTTAAGCGCGCGAGCGAAATACCACTAACGTAAATATAACGCATTCGCAGCGCGGGCGGTCTTCATAGCCCGAAAGGTAACTGTACATAGCTGGAAACCGGACGAGGGGGTAATTACACCCTTATTCTGTAGGAGCGTCGAGTCGGCACCTCTGTCGCTGGTCGTCCTCCGCTAGGCTTCCCTCAGGCAACTGGGTGTTTCACCTGGCGGGGACTGACCGCCGAGGTGTCGTAAATAAAGCAGGACCGTGAGTGGGTTCTATGGCGCGCCTACAGAAAATCACATAGCAATCAATCACAGACGTGCACAACTCACGCGTCTAACAAATCTTACAGATCATTGTTGCCGAACAAAGTGAGGGTCCGCGATGAATTAGAGTATGCGGCCAGGGGGCCAAAGCCCTAGGCGTCGCTCGCCACGCCCCTTACGGGGGCGTCGCGATTACTTATGGCGGGCGGTCTTTATTTCTATAATGAAACGCAGTTTTAGCGGTTATCGATCAAGTTACATTTTATTAACAAGAGAAATGTTGGGAACGATTACACAGATTATAACTAATAACTATCTTAGTTGAGTTCCCAGAAACATCACTAGAGGGCGATAGATGTTCAACAGCATACAATTTTGATACAATAAACAACAATTTCTATGCGATGCATGGCTTGAGGATGACGTAGCCATGCATGCCTCACAAAACAAAAGTGTAAATATTTTCATGCATAAATATGAATATTTGCACTGGTCTGATCGTGCCTCGGAAAGCACGTTAAGCCGTTGGTCCCGGTTGCCATACGAACATCTAGTGGCAGTCGTTACGGGTCGTTGGATCCCTCAAAAGTCCAAAAATTGGTCTAACTGCAATGCTTCGATATCGCCTTCGGGTTGTGGAGGTTAGACGGCAGTCGCTTCACGGAAAATATTGAAGTTTAGCCAAAATCAGTAGTTAGACTGGTAAAGCGGATCCCAGACTCCAAAGCTGAAAAGCTTTGGATGCGACGGGGTTTAACGCTGAGATGATGATGAGTTAAGATGGGAAAGAAAAATAATACAAAAGCAGTTTAACCTAACACATGCCATGGATCGGGATCACCCATCTTTCTATCTTTGTAACGTGTAACGAAAATCGTTTATACATATCAAGGGCACGGCTATTTTAGGTGATATCAACGATATTACAGCAGTCTCTGTCAGTATAATAATCTGGCTGTTTGTATAAGTGAGCAGAGGCGGGGCAAGACCTAAATTTGGTGTGGGCTAGACAAATTTGGTGTGGGCTAGACAAATTTGGTGTGGGCTGGACAAATTTGGTGTGGGCTAGACAAATTTGGTGTGGGCTAGACAAATTTGGTGTGGGCTAGACAAATTTGGTGTGGGCTAGACAAATTTGGTGTGGGCTAGACAAATTTCGCGAGGCCCCATGGGCATACCCAGGTGGGTCAGCTGGTCTAAAAATTTTACTTGCCCCATAAACAAATAAAACAAGGGATTCCCCGCACGGGTCGTCAGCGGCAAGGATTTACTCGCCATAGTTACGCAACGTAATCAAATGTTGCCAGACTATAAAAATAATTTAGGGCTGATTTTTCAATCCTCAGATAAACGGTTCAATAACTATCTAAAGAATAAAGTTATTTGGCTGTTTATCAGATGAATAAATGCACACCGGTTTTTCAACTGTTATTTATTCCATTGATAACTATCTGACACTGCAACTTCAAAGAAGCGAGACAAATATATTGCCTAGACAAGCATTAGAGCAAGACAGATGTTTTTTTACAATTTCTGTCAATAGCGTCACCGTCACACGTGACACGCGTCTATTATTTTTAGGTTATGATGTTTGGTTTCTGTGGTTTTTAATTTAATTTAAGTAAATTTGAGTGGATTATAATGGAATCTAAAAAAAATGCACAGACAGTTTTAAAAGTCTGAATATTCGATGAAATTGTTTGCATTTAAATATTAATTTATTATGGTCTCTTCTTCGATAGCCAGGTCATCAATACTATCGAAAATATCCATTATAATAAGATTATAATAGTACTTCGTTTAAATCCAAGAAACAACCTCAAATTAACTCTTAAGTTTTCTAAAAACGAACGTCAAATTTCAAACTATCAATCGAATAGTGCTCTAACTGGCGAATGAAGCGGCAGATAGATTTATTCCTCAGGTAAACGAGTTATTCGTTAGATAAGTCTTATCCGAGTATTAAAAAACTTAACATCTTGCTATCTGTCGAATAAACCTTATCTACTTGTTTATCTAGCGATTGAAAAACCGGCCCTTACACAACAAAATTAATTTATATCCTTTGTTATTTTTTTCTTGCTTTGAAGCAATGCATACAAATATTTGAAGGCGCGAGGCCCCTTGTACCGCGAGGCCGTAGGCGGTGGCCCACGTCGCCCACGCCTGACGCCACCTCTGTATGTGAGTTTAAGGTGCGTATTACAGAACGTCACTCAAAACTCAAGCTCTACTTAAGTCTCGTTTGAAGCCTTTTGATTGGTTGAAACTAGTTTTAAGTAATGCTTAAGAAGAGATCAATGCTTGAGTTTCCTTCTGGAATACGGACCTAAATATTTGTAAAGGCACCCACGATACAGGAATAATTCCTAGAGTGGGGCAACACTTAAAAAAAAAACAACCAAACTCTTCAAGAAGTTAGCATTGAAGCTATAAGTACTCACCTCGAGTTTAAAGGCCAAGGCTTTCTTGCATTGGGGGGTGCCATAATCCCCACGCTTGTTTGGTCAAAATATCTCTAAACATACTTTTCTTTTATTTCCAGATAAGATTGATCTGCTCGGACGGCACGCGATACACCAAAGATATTGAAATAGTCAGGAAGTGTGCATGCGGCAAGAAATGTGCACGGAACTCCCCATTCCACTGAACAAGACTGACCATGAACTATCCCCAAGTCATTCATAACCCTCATTTAAGAAAAAAATCATGAACAACCCTATTTCATGAATGACCCTATTTCAAAAAACCCTATTTCATAAATTACCCTATTTCATTAATGATATGAAATACTACATATAGTTAGATGCACCACTACAAGACTAAGCGTATGTATGGAATTTAATAAAAGGACAGCTCCTTAAAGTACCCAATATCATATAATCTCAATAATTTATGATTTAGCTACATAAGGAATTAAATAACTACCACAAATATAAATAAATGATTTAACCACAATAAATGATTAGCCCTAATTACAAATTAATAGCCCCATTTTACATATTTGTGAATTAGGGCATTACCTATTAGGTAATTTGAATAACCCGATTCCACAAAGTGCCCCAAATGATGATTCCGTTCAATGGTGTCCACAAATACTACACTTTTTAAGAAATTATTATTGTATAAAAAGAAAGTGTTGCCATATTGAAAATAAAAGTCAATAGTAGAATTTCTGTGAATTTATTAGTTGGTCCTTTTAAAAAAAGAATTCTTTAACAAATATTTTAAAACAATAACAGCGAAAGCGAACACCGCAATTTTGAATTGTAAATGTACAACTATTGAGCGCTAGAAATCACTAACTATGGCAACACTAGCATACACGAACGCATCCCAGGCAATAGACAATAAAACACGCTTTTAAAAAGATACATACCTTCATCCTTACCAATTATAATAATATTATAGTAGCATTTGTATTATAAGTATTGGTAGAATATTAAAATAACATTATAGATTTAAAACACTTAAAATCGTCATAGGATAGAGTGAAATTAATCTGTAAAGTTAATTTAATTGCAATTAATTATCACATACAGTATAAAAAAAATATTTTTAAGTAAACTGTATTATTTACCGCGAAAATAATGGCAATATTTATGTTGAAAAAATTAGATTAGATTTTCTTACTACAATTAATTATTGCATCGAATAATGAGTGATTTTATCGAATATTTTTTATTTTATCAATCATATGACAATACAGTATTAATCGATCTTGACGGTTTATCAATCATACGGTTTACTTAAAACACAACAATATTAAGGAAACGAATTTATCCCCCCATTTTGGAATAAGAATTATACACAAAAGTAGTAACGGCCTAAATGTGTAGAGTAGGCAATGTAACGATATCCAATAAAACCTAAGCATTATAAACGCGTTGGACTGTCAAAAAATACTTATATAAAGGGTGTATCTGACATCGACGCACAAAGTAGTACCTTGGATCCAGTACATGATTCTGGACCCCCCAGTGGTAGAAATTTGCGTTGGCAACTCCCGATTTAAAAACATAATATGCAGTTTTTTTTCACTTTAGACCGTTCATAATTACTATACATTTATAACCCAATAAGGTTTTAAAGAAAAAATAATTAATTCGCTAATTACACAAAAAAGCGCAATGTTAACAATACTAGAAAAACTATCCTATCAGCTGATTTAATAGAGGTCACATGAGGGGTCAACGTCATACCTACACACACGCACGGCGCCACGCTTGTAACGTTCAAAGGCCGAGCCGACACTTTTTTTTAAACACTGTGATTTCTATAACCGCTCATTAACGACATAAATGACTATCATAATTTTGTTAGTGGCATGGGATGTAGCTTATTCGCTAAGTTTGCGTTACGATGTTAGATACACTCTGTATAAAAAAAAAATACTTCCCAAGTCCCAAAACGGTACCTACAGGCCAGACAGCCTCATTAGTCCAGTGGCGCAAGCACTACTACTGAGCATAAGGTTCTTATTTCGTATATGTACCAAGTCGGGCAGTGTTGATTATTGCAGTAGCAGCCCCAGACGATAGCCTCTCCTGCTGTGGCATGGGACTTTAACAGAACAACTAAATATGCTGGGTTATTATCACGTGTTAAAATCATTGTTGTTCCAGTGTCAGACAAAGATAGGGCTATACGGCAATAGCGCTATCCCTCTTTTACAACTGCATAATGGCATTAACACATAGTACCGGCCCTTGTGGTATGTTAGAAGTTGTAATGTCATGCATACTGGTTGCGTATTCTACAATAACTAGACAGTTCTTCGCGTGTAAAATATTCCCTCACTATTATGGTAATTTAACTAAAAAAACACTTTTGTATGTTAGTACCTATTGGCTTACCCAAACGTAATATTAAAAATAAATAATACTTAATAAATAACATATAGGACGAATCATTATTAAGACATATTGATATAATTTTATTTTATTTTAGACGTTTTGTATGGCTATTGAAATCTCTGTGGACATTAACTGTTTTTCTCGACAGGTAAATGTATGGAAAATAAATTTAATATTATTTGCGTCTTGAAGCTAAAATGCAAATAATAACGCTTAATAGGTATATCACCAATGATGACATTTTGATTATCCGAACGGTTGGATTTATCAATCCCGCCATCGAATGATTGATAAATCGATTTAAAATAAATGAGGCTTTTAGTTTTAAAAGAGCAAAAATTTACCAATTAATATGAATGAACTAGTTTATTAAACTTAATAATTAAATTATTTTAATTTGAACATACGGCTACGTTGTTGAAATAATTTTAAATTCTTATCCAGTAATGTTATGAAAATAATCATTAAATATATTATCCATGACAAAATGCAAATAGCAAATTGTTTTTGCATTTTTTTTACAATAATAAAATATACAAAATCTGATATCACTGTGTTCATTTCATGTAATTAAAACTATTTATTAATAACATTATTTTATATGTTGTTTATTTTTTATAAAATAAATTATTTAAGTTAGATTTAAGTATTATGTAATCTGTAATCTATTGGCGTTTTAAATTAGTTAAGAAAATTTAATTTATCAAAATGGTAGATCTTTAAAATTTAGGCTTACAACACTATGGACACTGTTTTATAAAAAAAAAAACAAATTGTAATGAAACTTCACTCTCACATGTTAAGCGGACAGTTTTTAAGAGAATCTAAGACATAAATATAATATATGCGACTTTATTTATAACAAAATATGACTTTTAGTATATTCTTCACATTATTCTGTATCGGAATTTTATTTTGTCTTACATTATTTTAATATTTAAATACATTTTGACAGCTACTGACATAAAACCGGTTAGTGTTTTTTACATTAATGTAAAACCACGCTGCTTTCGACTGGCAACCTTATGTCAAAGACAATAAATGTCACTTTAAATTGTCTGTGAAATAAAAAGCAGCTAATCTACATTTAAATAATATTGTCTTTTCAATCCAGTCTTAACGTTACCTACAGGCCTATTTTTTGCCTATTTAAGTGACCACTTCTTTAATCGCACATTGCGCCTTTTCTGAACAGTGAACGCAAGTAAACCGTCACGGCACTAAATCAGCTGTACAAGGCACTGGATCGCTAAACTCTACTACAAAAATTATAAGTTTTTACTGCAATTGTGTCATCTTAAGGACACCCCTCCCTTTTGGCCTCCTTGCCAACTACTTCTGTCCGAGACAATGATCCAAGTAGATCTAAACACAATCTTGCCATTTAAGATATAAAAAAATACTTATTTATGTAAGTTAGCTTTAAGCAAACACCTTGAGAGTTATAGGAACGAATAATATATTTATGTCTCATAGGTACTTAAACTATTCCTGTGGTTATGGTTTCCTGTTAGAAGTGTAGTTGGAAAAGGATCTTTTAGCGGGTGGGCAATATTGAAGATTTTGCGGCCATCTTGTTTTTTTAATTCATTTTCATTCAAGTTAACCAACGCCCAAAGTCAATCAAGCGCCAAAAGATCCTTGTCGCACTGTACTTTAGACATAGTTAATTTCTGCCTTATCATCCCAGGGTTGAATGTTACATTCACGTCATAAAGCAACAAGATCTTAACTATATCAAAAACACTATAGAAGATATTTATAGGGAAAGAAGAAAAATATGAAAGGATAAACATTTTCAAGAAAAATAGAAAAGGATAAATATACTAAGTCCAGGCTGTATGGCGAATCATGCCTTTGCCTTTTCCGTTCAGAAGTAGTATGGAAAGAAGAGGGAGTTTTGGCGGGAAAGCTAAGCTGAGGGTCACGCTCATTTTCATTGGACTTTTAAATTATTTATAGTGTTGTTTACTAAATAAAAGTGCGTGATTTATCTAGTAAAAAGTGCATTGAGTGAATAATTCATAAAGAACATTGAGATATCGCAGCATAGTGGCCTCATCATGACTTTGCCCCAAACCTCCCGCGTAGACGGTTCACGCTGCCGTCTTTTTCGACATGAATGAAAATTCATTACGAGACATTGGCTAAATGCACAAACCGTGCGGAGCCAAAGCAAAGAAAGAAATAATAAGTTGGAAAGAAGAGAACAAAAAAAAAGCAACAGGATCTACATTTTTTTGTGACAGAAGACAGTTTTTACCTTACTGAAGTTTTACCAAAACAGAGAAAAGCGATTATGAGTACTTACTTTTTTATCGTGATCTTTGGAGTCAACTACTCTGATATTGACTTCCAGTCTAACCAGTTGCAGTGCATATCTGACTTCCGTAATCCAGTTACTGGCCCCTCTCTGGACATATTTTTATTTCTATTTCATTAAGAAAGGACAGACTATAGAGTGTCAGTTTGTCCACTGCTGGACAAAGGCCTCCCCCAAGGCTTTCCACGCTGACCGATCTTGTGCTGCCTGCATCCATCGGCTTCCCGCGACCTTCACCAGGTCATCGGTCCACCTTGTTGGGGGCCTCCCTACGCTGCGTCTTCCAGTACGTGGCCGCCACTCCAGAACCTTACTGCCCCATCGGCCATCGGTTCTACGAGCAATGTGCCCTGCCCACTGCCACTTAAGTTTAGCGACTCGCAGAGCTATGTCGGTGACTTTGGTTCAAATTAAATGTCAGTTTAGACCTGTCAAATTAGTGCGCTCCTGACATAAACTGGCGTATTTTTAGTCGCTATGTTTATAATCGCGTCTAAACTGTCTATGGAGTATCTTAATTTGACAGGATTAAATTAAAATGTTATCTTCTATCCTTTTCTGAACGAAATGGAAAGAAAAAGATGCAAATAACTTAAAATGAGTTTAGTTAGTGAACAAGAGAATTGGCGCCATTGTTTATTTGGGTCTCGACAAGAAAAAATTTAAAAAAAAAGAACTTTTCTTATATATTATCTATTCGTTCCTATAACTCACAGTTTGAGCCTCATATCTTTTCGTTTAAGATTTTTTTGTAAAAAAATAAACTTATATAAATAAACTATTTAAAATTATGTTGCTGAATCAGCTTGTAAAGTAACTTTAAGAATTTGTGGAAATCTGTTAGTGTGTTGTTGTGAATTGCATTCATATTATATTAATGGATCTTAGTCCACTGTTGGGCATCAAAATAGTCAGCTAATAATGTTTCCACTGCTGGAACGCAGGCCTCCTCTCACGCGATTCCATCACGCGACATAAAGGCGACACAAGGATGTCTGTTCTTATTCAAAGTTAAGAAAAAAAAATTAAGAGGATGGTGATATGAATGCAGTATTTTAAATAGCATTGTTTTGTACAGACGACAGCAGAGAAGCTAATACAAGCTGTCAGATTTCATTATTACATTTTCAACATTATCTATAAAGCTTTAAGGCTCAAGGTTTGACAGTTTCAGGTAGGTTAACCTGCTGTCGTCCGTACAATACTTTTTTATAAGATTTGATTATTAGTATCAAAGGCAATTCACTTGTTACTTTTAAGTTATAATTAGTATTTTACATACTCACTCAATATTCACTCGTTCTATCGTTTTGAAGCAACAGAATGGTGAAAGAATCGTAGCAGGCGTTGTGTAGTTGCTAGCTCCTCCCACGAGAACAGTCGTTAGGTCATGTACCTATATGTACAGCAATCAACAACATACTAACTTATCTCCTATTTAATTATAAGAAAAATGTAATTTAAAGCATTCCCTATTTATTTACTACCATAACGGTAGAAAAATAATGAAATGGTAACACTTATCAACGCATTTACGACCTAATTATTATCATCAGTATTAAAGTAACAAACTAATGTTAGAATCGAGAATATCTACCATCAAGCTAACTGATCACTGCCATTTCTAAATGCTGCCATTTCAATTTAACCTCTCGATGTTGCTATTTGCAAAGTCTAAAATTCTACCAAAATGGCTTCTTGGTAGATTTCTCGTAGTTTTAAGGTTAATGTACCTATTAAAATGTGTTGCTTAACGAGACGCTAGATGGCGTTGCATGCGCTTTTTATTAAAAAGTAAGATATATTGTCTATAAACTTTATAAGTTATTTGTCGTAATAAAAGATGTTAGATATAATTTTGGTCTTTTATTTACAGACACAAAGATGTCCATATCTTGAGAGCTATAGACAGCTCGGCAATAATATCTGATTACATCCTTCATCCATAAATATCTGGCGCCAAGATGACGGATATCTGTAATCATTTGTAGAAGGCATATACGGAATAAATGTGTGACATCCATTGATAAAATATTTAAACTAAGGTAGATATGTCACTAGCGCACTAAAAATGAAGCGTACAAAAGGAGGTAAGTCCTGTATCTCGCTTTAGTCACTCTCGATACACTCGTAAAAACAAACGACAAACACTAACATTTACAATTACTAATCAAAGTATAAAGAAGGACTTATACAGGATCATTTGCATCTATTTTCACTACACCTACCCTAATGGTTATAATGGTTAATGTACTTAGATGTGCTTGTGTAATTTGTAAGACAAAATAGCCGGGGGTGATTCGACCCAAAAACTCTAGCCCTGACTTGCAACCCTAGGTCAGAAGCTGGATACAACCTTGAATCAGATGAGAGCAACACCAAAATATGGGATGCTTCATCGCCTTCAAAAAGATGACAAAGAATCCTCCGTGAATCCTTCCTTTTCAGGAAAAGATCGTTTATGTCGATCGTTTTCGTTTGTTTGCGTGGTCGTTTCGAACACATTATAGAGATAAACATCCAAGACCCAGGCCAATCAGGATTGGCCTAGGTCTTGGATGTTTATCTCTATCATATGTTCATCATCATCATCAACCTTTTTATCGTCCCACTGCTGGGCACAGGTCTCCTCATACAGAGAAGGATTGAGCATAATCACCACGCTAGCTCAATGCGGGTTGGGGATTTCAGACTTATAAAGTCCAGGTTTCCTCAAGATGTTTTCCTTCATCTTCAGTCATTGGTGTCCAAGATATACTTAGAAAGTACATATAACTTTAGAAAAGTTACATTGGTACTTGCCTGACCTGGAATCGAACCCCCGCACTCATACTTGAGAGGCTGGTGTTTTAACCACTAGGCCACCACGACCTATCTATATATGTATCTATTATAAAATATAGTATCGTTGAGTTAGTATCCCATAACATAAGTCTCGAACTTACTTTGGGGCTAGCTCAATCTGTGTGATTTGTCCGTATATATGTATAAATAATATCGGGCACATCTTTTCTCATAAACATCTGCCTAATAAGTTAAATTCGATAGATTGTGTTACGTCGTTATGATAAAAAAATATATCTGAAATCGCTTTGACAGCATGAAAACCTAACAGAACAGTATACATGGACTGTTCGTCTATATCGCAATCAAAATCGTTATATTGCAAAATAGAAGCAAAAACAAAGACAACGAAAACCAGCCCCCTAATCAGCGAACACATTTTTGTCAAATGATTGCGACTAGTTGGGATTACTTGGGATCGTTTGGACCGCCCATTGGTCCGTTCGGTCCAAACAATCCCAACTAGTTTCAATCATTTGATAAAAATTTGTTCGCCGATTAGGGGACTGGAGCACCGGCGTAGAGTAGCCAGCCTGTCGGTGTTCTATAGGATGCATTTTGGAGAGTGTACGAAGGAATTGCATGACTTAATTTCCCCATCTCCGTTCCACTATCGGACGACCCGTCGTACGGGAAGTATCTACCCTTACATTGTTGCCACCAGTACGATCCGGACGAAGCGTTTCGCCTCGTCTTTTATACCGCGTACATCGAGGGACTGGAACAATTTGCCAGCGGCGGTGTTTCCGTCTGACTACAATTTAAGTGTCTTCAAGGCTAGAGTGAATAAGCTCTTAAGAGGGGACTCTAGTGGCGAGGAATTAGGAAAATAGTTATTTGAAGAAACTATTGCCGTCGCGCTGCTTCCAACCTCTCCCGGTAAAGTGCGAAAAGGACAGTTGCAGCTCAGGCTGGATTATACCTACAAAAACATTGACCAAAAGACGTTTCGCATTCCGCTGCTTTTTTTTTTCAAAACTTGGCAGATTTCAATTATTTTTATATCAAAATTTAGAGGAAAAGTATACCTATGCTACTATTATTTTCTTTTTTGTCAAAAATTTATGACGTTTCTCTAATAGTCATCTGAACATCACGGTGAAAATGGGTTATTTTTCGCGATTTTGAAGTATCGTATTTCTTTTATTAATTAAGTTTCGGAAAAAAACAAATGATAGGGGCACGTATAATCACGTTGTAAAATTGTAGAAAAAAATAATTGCTCTAAAAGCATTATCCACGAAGAAAACAGCGGAATACGTTTGTATAACCCGCGCAGATAAAGAAAAGATCTGTAAATGGCAGCCGCTCGCATGCGTTCTCACTCACTCTCTATCGCTGTCTATACTCACACAGTGAAGTAAGCGCTGCAAAAAAAATCATCGATCAGGAATTCAGGATTTGCTTTCCAAACTACTGAAGCTACTTTGACGCACTCCGAGTTATCGTTAATTTCGTTCCGCTAAAGTTTCTGTTATTTTGTTGTTTTTGTTGATATTGTTGTTTTTGTTGAGTTTGAACAATTAAAATCAACAAAAACAACAATAAAAACAAACACAAATTTACGTTGTAAATAACAATATTTACAACGTAAATTTGACACTTTACTATTTTAGCTTTTGATTTGTGATTGAACAATGGCATGTTTTGTCAACCGTACCATAAGTATCCGCCGCCATTTTCAGATCTTTTCTTTATCTGCGCGGGTTCTATAGAGAAAACACCACTAGAGTTCCCTCTAATTAAACTAATGCACTTTATCATTAACGATTTCATCACAGCTCCATCAGGTGGGATCGCGGTCAAGTACTAGTTTTAAAAAAATCATCAGGAATCACTTTAGATTCACGCTGTATTAATAGGTGTACAGACGACAGCACATGAAGCTACTACAGTCTGTCAGATTTCTTTATTAGATTTTCAACTTTATCGCTAACTAGTGACCCGCCCCGGCTCCGCACGAGTGGAATGCTGATACTAAATACACTACAGAAAAACTGTGAACGGATAAAAAACACCGGCCTGCCGCCGATACTGCCGCCCCGGCTGGTCCAGGAGCGACCAGCCGTGGCGGCAGTAGCGGCGGCAGGCCGGTGTTTTTAAATCACCTGTAGACAAAGTAACATCGCTTCATAGCGAAGCGAAATCGAATACCAAACCAACCAATGGCGGGAACGATTGACCACGCGACGCGATAAATCACGTGGTCAATCGTTCCCGCCATTGGTTGGTTTAGTATTCGATTTCGTTTCGCTATGAAGCGATGTTACATTGGCTACAGGGGCTGCAATATCTTCGAAAAGATTCATTTAAATCATATACTGTAAATGGCAGTATAGATGTATATTAAATCAACAATTTATTTAAGAAATTAAATTAGATAAGGATTAATGCTGTATTGGTTAAAATCGCTTCGAAAATTAGCTGGTATTTGTCATAAAAAGTAAATGACAAAAAAATGTTATTGTGTGATATCCATAAGAGATAGACATATACCATCGCGGACTTTTTAGTACACTTTTTCATTGTGTACATTATTTTGGTAAATCTCGTAGGGTTCAGCCTGCGTTTCACTGCAAACGCGGAAAAAATTTGATTATTTACGACATCATTTTAGAAATCTCAAAAATAATAGTATTTCTCCACAATTTAATTCCTTACCGCCAAGCGATTCGTCGTGTTCCGGCATGATGTCTGGTGAAGCCATACGGAGGACGGGTCTGAGCACTTGTGTTGCGATGTGTGGCGAGTACGATGCGCCAAATGTTGTTGTGTCGGGAGTTTGGTCGTGGAGAGTCTCCAGATCAATCTCCCTCTAGGGCAGCATCGTTTGGTCGTGTTGGTCTTGGGTTTAACATTGCATCACCTCGCTCAACTGCCGTCATCCTTCCTATTTCTAAGTTTTTTGAGGGAATAGGCTTAATAAACTAGTGCGCTTTACCATCAACGATTGCATCACTGCTTACCAGGATCCAGTCAGGCGGGATTGCAGTCAAGCACTAGTTTATAATTATTTAAAAAAAATGTTATTATACATATAAACCTTCCTCTTTGATCATACAAAGCGACATAGGGAAAGTAAAAGTGACGTTGTTTCATAATATGTAGTTGATGGGAAATTTTTGACAGTTTCGGGTAGATTGACCTACTGTCGTCCGTACATAATGTTAAAAAAAAAAAACAAAATAAATTTCAAAATAAACTTTTATTTAATGGACGAAGTATACCGAAGTATATTACCTTAACAATAAAATATAAATAAAGTATTATTAGATTAATACTAAATAACATTAATAGATAACATCACGCTCTCCTTTACAGAGGTGTAAGCACGGCCTCATAATATGTCTTGTTAAGTTTCAGGCTCATGTAACTGAGGACAACCATCTTACCAACAACCAAACAACACAAAGTCAAAGATTTTTATTTGGAAAACATAGGTAAGTTAAAAAATAAGTGTTATAAAAACTGTACTCATCTCTATGTTTTGCAGTTAAGAGGGCACTCTACTGCCGAAGAATTTGAAAAATAGTTATTTGATGAAACTATAGCCGTCGCGTCACTTCCAATCTCTCCCCGTAAAGTCCGAAAGGAACAGTTGCAGCTCAGGCTGATTTTACCTACAAAAACGTTGCCCAAAAGACGTTTCGTATTCCGCTGTTTTCTTATTCAAAACAAGACAAAATTTAGAGGGAAAGTGTACCTATGCTTCTATTATTTTCTTTTTTGTCAAAAACTTATCACAATTGTCTAATAGTCGTCTGAACATCACGGTAAAAATGGGTGACCTCCGTGATTTTGAAATTTCATATTTTTTTTATTAATAAAATTTAAAAAAAAAAAATAAACCATAAGGGCACAATCAAGGTGTAAAATTGTTGAAAAAAATAATTGGTCTAAAAGCGTTATCCACGAACTAAACAGCGGAATACGTTTGTATAGAGAAAGCACCACTAGAGTCCCCTCTTAACGGCGTACAAATATTTGTAGAAGTAATCATAAAAAATTACGTTTAAAAAACCAGGCAGCTGCTAAAAAATTCTTAACGCTCTGCCCATTTCCATCCTGTGATCGTTCAATTCACGATCACGATACAATACATACGTTGACTGTCATGGCCGTCGTGTGAGTCGAGTACACGACGAAGAAAAACTCGACTTAAATATAGTTTAAATTCAACTCTTGATCAATGGCCCCTCTGGAAGATACACCACAATTTTGCCAATAACACGTGTAACAAATTAAAGAAATTCTTTGAAAATTTTACTTCACAGTAATGGCCGATATCGCCAATGACAATCGAAAAAGTTGGCCGCGTGAACCGTCTACGACGGAAGTTTGAGGCAAAGTCATGATGTATCCACTATGCTGCGATATTTCAATGTTCTTTATGAATTGAATGCACTTTTTACTACAAAAATCACGCGCTTTTATTTAGTAAACGACACTATAAATAATTTAAAAGTCCAATGTGATTTATGCGTAGCACTCATCTTAGCTCTCCCGCCAAAACTCTTCTAAATATAGTTAATTTTGAAAACAAGGGATTTAGGACCAATATGTAACAAGCAAGTTGAAAAAATTCAAAATAGCTGATCGGTTGGTATAACACGAGTCCTCAAAAGCCTTGGTACCGTTTAGGCATCCAGCCAATAATTTTTAAGAGCACTATGAGAAGAGACTAAAGCTCACGCACCACAAACCACTAACCTTAGTAGACTTTAAGAGTTGATTCGAACCGATTGATATAAAAATAATCGATAATGATAAATCGATGTCTCTTGTAATAATATTCCTCCAACCAGCACAATGATTGCGTAACGCACTGGAATCATTTTGAAATCGGCGCCATTGTCAAATTTTTTAACGTATGGAGAACCATTAATCCATACGTTCAAAAAATTAGGTATACACAATGTGTATACCTAGCCTTTCTTATCCTTTTGGGTCGGACGGAACTTTCTTTACATAAAGTGTGCGCATAGGCGGAGACATGGTCGAGTGCACAGACTAGTTTAAATACTTGGGGTCTGTGTTCCACGCGTCCGGCGACATTGATTGCGACGTCAGGGCACGTATTTCCGCAGCTTGGGCGAAATGGCGTGAGGTGACGGGTGTCATTTGTGACACCCGTCACCTACGTTAAGCTTAAGGGGCAGGTCTATAAAACCATCATTAGACCTGTTCTCCTGTATGGCAGTGAGGCGTGGCCTGTGCTTGAGCGACACAAGCAGGAGCTGCGTGTCACGGAGATGAATATGCTGCGGTGGATGTGTGGAATTACGCGAAAGACCGCAACCGGAACTCCCGCATCCGGGGCAGCCTTCGTGTCGGTGACATAGCAGACAAACTGCAGGAGGGTCGCCTACGCTGGTACGGCCACGTCTTACGCAAACCGGCGTGCTACGTGGGTAACAAATGTCTTGCCATGGCGCCTCCGCCGGGCCGGAACAAGCGGGGTAGACCAAAGAAGTGCTGGCTTGACGTTGTAAGAGATGACATGCGTGCCAACAAGCTCTTACCACAAGATGCTAAAGATCGTGCGAAATGGAGGAGAATGTGCAGGAAAGCGGACCCCGGGCTCCAACACGAAAGCCGCGGATGCAACCGGGATAAACGCTGAGATGATGATGGGGTCTTTCTTTACATATAGTATGTATCACAAATAAAATAATTCTGATTTCTGAACCCCACTTACAGAGAGAAAGCTTCCCAACAGTGGGAAAACTTTAGACATGTTTTGCAATTAGTGATTTATGATTCACGCGAGCTTTCACACACAAACTTAAACATTAGTATCACATTTGAAGAGAGGTGATGGAAGTCGTATCAGTAAACTTCCCAGGGAAGATTACTTGTAGAATTAAGTGGCAGTCAATCCAGGGTACTACCCTGGCCTTCACCTGAGGGGTGGGAGACGTCAGGGTCTTCTTTATTAAGTCGTCCAGTGGGTAGCCGCGACGGGGGAACACTATTGCCTGAAAGAGATGAAGAAGCTTGTAAGTTACCAAATAACTTTGAAAGTGGTGGTTGATGGCAGCGAAACATGGACACATTCCATATGGTTGGTTCACAAATTCCAGCAGGAACAATTTGAAATTTGTCTGTATATTTCACTGGGTTCTACTAATGCCTACAAAGCCGGGCTAAACTTAAAAAAATACCCCCTAACTTAATACAAGTGCGGTAACCAATACATTCGCGGACGAAGGGGTGCAAGCCACGCGGCAAGTGGTCATAATAATACCGTCGAAAATGGTGTTGTAACTTTTTAACAAATTACCAATTTTGGAGAAGTTGGAATTAATTCGCGGAAAAACAGATTATTAATTCAAAATTCATTAGTATTGTTACTATCATGATTATTTTCACTATTATCAGATGGAATTTGCGTAAACAATATAGGCTACGCGGATGACATGGTCTTGCTCAGCCCTTCAATCGGTGCGTTGCGTAAGCTACTCAGTATATGTGAAGAGTATGCGGAAGCCCATGGGCTCAGATATAATGTAAAAAAGTGAGATTATGGTATTTAAAGCACAGAAAAAAGAGGCCACAGTGGTATCTGCCGTCTCACTCTATGGTACACCATTGAACCAAGTCACTCACTTCAAGTATCTGGGCCACTGGGTCACCGAGGACCTTAAAGATGATATGGATGTGGAGAGGGAACGCAGGGCGTTGGCTGTTCGCTGTAACATGTTGGCTCGCAGATTCGCACAGTGTACTGAGCAAGTGAAGGACACCCTGTTTAGAGCTTTTTGTCAGACCTCTTACACGTGCAGTTTATGGACCAAATACACGCAGAGGACATACAACGCTCTGCGTGTGCAATACAATAATGCGTTCAGGGTGCTGATGGGGCTGCCGCAGTACTGTAGCGCCAGTGGTATGTTCGCAGAGGCGCACGTGGCCGGCTTTCATGCCGTCATACGCAAGCGAAGTGCGTCTTTTACGGCGCGGGTGCGCGGCAGCCCCAGCGCCATCTTGGCCGCGTGCGCAGGCCGATGGGACTCAATATTAATAGCGCACTGTATATGCCTACACGCAAAAACCAGTGCCTGAAATATTTTCATTCCGTTACTATATTATTATGTTATTACTAACATAGGCTAAGAACATTGTTACTAACAAATTATGGAAGCAATTCCGAAGTAAATTTTATTATTATTATTATGTAAAATTTTATATTATATTTGGTCATATGTTTACCTAACCTTTATTATTCTTATGGGTCGGACAGGGTTTTCTTTACATATTGTATAAAACGTGTCCCAAAATTCAACGATAAGCCGGCACCAAAATTCAACGATAAGCCGGCACCAAAATGGGCCTACTCATGACTACTCGTGGAAGAATATGAATGAAAAATTTTTTCAGTTTTTAAAATAAGTGCACCAATTGACTCTTATAATGATTGATGATGAGATGATTGAGATGCAATGACTGAAAGTACTGTCAGGTTAGTCAGGTACAAACATATATACTCACATTAGCCGGCAAGTACGCCGAGGGGCAATAGTCATTTCTGCCATCTCCGCAGTAGACTATGTTCCCGTAGGAGCGCGCGGCGCACCAGTCGACAAGCGCGCGCGACTTGCACAAGTTGCTGGGACAGCGCGGACAGCTCGTCTGACGCATGCACGGCTCTATGAACAGCCTGTCACCTTTCCAGAAGGCTCTGTTCGTTATTATTTCCGTTATACAGTCCTGTAAGAAGAGAAAATATTTTAACATATTAACGACGTAACCAATCTTATTTCCTCGTCGACGCGTGCATTCTGCGCGTTTTAAAGTTTGTCTCTTTTTGAACAACAGAAAAAGCACAGCATGCTTATAAACGTATCGATTGAGATACAATGTAAACCATTTCTTATTTTATCGAGTGATGATGTTCCGACCGATTTCGGCCACGGCGACCACTTCTACACCTAGCCGATGATTTGGCGCTCATGCGCCCGAAGATGGCTTATGTAGCCTATCTTGGCGGCGAAACTTCGTGCACACTGAGGGCACGTAAGCACGCCGTCGATGTAGTTGTATGTGATGGCAGCAGGTGGGCGGACCTTTAATTAGTCGCGTTTGGCATCGAGGTCAGCTTTGCGCTGCTCCTCAAACTCGCGTGTTTGTCCGTACACCATTCTGCGCCATTCTGACCGCTTTGCTGCCAAACGCTCCCATTCAGAGGGTTCTATATTGCATCTCTTCATGTGTCGTTTTAAGACATCCTTGAACCGGAGGAGTTGTCCGCCATGCTTTCGCTTGCCCTCCTCCAGCTCAGAGAAGAAGATGCGCTTCGCCACTCTTTCGTCCGCCATACGTGATACGTGTCCGCACCACCGAAGCTGTCGACGCATTAAATAAGCCTCAATGCCACCAACATTGGCTCGTCGCAGGACTTCGGTATTTCGCACTCTGTCAGACCATTTGATCTTCATAATGGATCGGAGACATTTAAGGTGAAAACGATCTAGAGTACGTATGTGGTGGCGGTACACACACCATGTCTCAGCGGAATATAGAAGGTTTGGCAGCACAATTGCCATATAAACGGATATTTTCGTAGCTAGCTTAAGGTCATGTGAGCAGAAGACCTTGGAACACAACTTGCCAAACGCTGCAGCTGCAGCTCCGCCTCTGCTGTTGATTTCAGCATCAAGGTCACACTTAGAACTTATAGTGTTCCCCAGATAACGACACTTGTCTACTTGCTTCAACACATCCTCACCAAGCTTTATATTCAGTGTCTCTTGACCGTGAATGTCTAGGGACATCACCCCCGTCTTGTTGACGCTAATTTTTAAGCCGTACTTACGGCAGGCTTGATGAAAAGCGGACATCAGCTGTTGTAGGCCGTCTGGGGATTCTGTTAAGAAGCACAAATCATCAGCATACATGATCTCAGTAATCAGTGCATGTGAGACTTTGGTGCGAGCCTTAAGTTTAGCCACATTGAAAAGACCGCCGTCGGTGTGGAAGCGGATACGAACTCCTTGCGAAACAATTTGTAAGACCTCTCCTACTACCACTGCAAAGTATAAGGCGAACAGAGTTGGTGCTAAGACGCATCCTTGCTTCACCCCACAGGTAACGGGGAAGAAGTCTGTCTGTGCACCGTCTACAGCAACGCAGCATTGCATGCCGTCATGTAGGAGTCTAAGAAGTCTCACAAACTTTTCAGTGCATCCCAGCTTACCTAACACTAACCATAAGGCTTCACGAGGCACACTGTCGAAGGTCTTCTCCAAGTCAACAAAGCAGAGGTACAGGTTACGACCCTGTTCTCTACTCTTTTCCTGTTTTTCCTGTAGTTGACGCACGGAAAATATGGCTTCACAGGTGCCTCGGTCCGGTCGGAAGCCTAAGAGAACTCTAGCAAAAACCTTTCCAGGAATCGATAAAAGTGTGATACCTCGGTATGAGTTGCAGTCAGATCGGTCACCTTTGTTCTTATATAGTGTTCTTATATTTTTTTTGTCGTGCTGGAAAGTTTTCATGGATGTCCGCCGCCCACCCTTACTGACTAAAAACTACCCCGGTCTTCCATCTCGAGAACGAACAATGCTTCCGCAACTCTCGATTGGTGCCCGCCACTGTGGACCTCCCTCGTGGAACACCTCGCGCCGCCACCTGATAGCTGACGTTTGGGGGGCAGATGTCCCTGAGCCCGTCGCCTCTGGGCCTGGAAGCTGGCGGCTGGAAGAGGGCGTTATCTACCCTCCGTCGCTCGACGTGGGGTAAGTGAGGGCCGAAATTCTCACTTCCCCCAGAGCTGTCGAGCAACAATCCCAGAAATTTTGTGGTCAACTCATGCACACAAACCACCAGATCCATAGCAACTACCTGTAGGCCATTTGAGTCATGCGTTACTCGAAACTGAGAAACTCAATGCATCAGTCGATCGCTCAGCCAGCGCGAACCATGGCCTCTGATTTTGAAATAGGTAGATAAGAAGGGATCACTGATGCAGGCTTTCAAGTTATTCGCCTCCTTCAGTGAAACTGTGATGGTCCGGAAGGAGGCTGCCGAGCGGGATCGTGAGAGAGCTGATCCCGCTCGGAGAAGAAGGCGTAGAGGACGCAACCACCTTGACGTCTAACAAGCTGAAACCCCGCAAGTATCATCTAAAGTCCCGTCTACACGCTCCGTCTTGCCTGCGTAGTCCAGGCCTGTGCAGTCATGACTGTACAAAAAGACGGAACATTCGGGACTGCGCGCGCTACCGTCTTGCCGTCCACACGCACGCGCTTACCTGCGCAAACAGTTTTGCACAGGCATGCTCGCAGGTAAGACGGAGCGTGTATACGGGGCATAAGACGAGCGCGCGAGCGATCAGAGTGCGGACTCTGTCGGCCCACTGAGCGACCTCAGGAAAGGCGGCGCACAGTTGTCATGTGTTGCCTTGCATAGTTAGGTTCAGGAACACACCTTTACAGTCTCCCCAGAGATGTGACCTAACAGGCGTTGCACGGAAGGGGCTCCGGATTGGTCTTTTGAGAAGTAACGGTGCCCCTTCCATGTGCAGATGGTGACCAACGGGGTGGTTTAAGTGATGTAAGAATTCCAAACTCCCTGGTCCTATCCCAGACCAGCAGTGATGCAATCGTTGGTGGTAAAGCGCACTAGTTTATTAAGAGTTTTTTCCAGTCCCTCATTGTACGCGGTATAAAAGAGGAGGCGAAACGCTTCGTCCAGATCGTAGTGGTGTTAACAACGTAAGGGTGGAAACTCGCCGTACGACGGGTCGTCCGATGGTGGAACGGAGATTGGAGAATTAAATCATGCAATTCCCTCGCACACTCCCCAAATTGCATCCTATAGAACACCGAAAGGCTGGCTACTCTACGCCTGTGATCTAGACTTTGGAGACCGTTTTGAGTTAAATCTTTGATCTCGCCCGCTTTCTCCCTCCCTGAGGTGAGCGGCGGGCGTGAGGTACCGGGGTGCCCACGTCCGCCCTGCACCGCTCACCACGAGGGTGGCTGAGCCACGGCCCCTCCCTGTGGAGGGGCAAATGAGGGCCCTGTGAGGGATGCGTAATTATCATTTCCCCCCGCGACAACAAAAAAAAAAAAGTGTAACCAATCAGCCTCTTCGCACGCCTCTCCACTGAATCCAAAGTAGCCAGGTGAGACTTTGTAGCACCAGCCCAAAAGTGGCTGCAGTACTCCCCACACGAACGAACCTGTGCTTTGTACAACATTAGAAGCTGTAACCAGTCCTGACAGCCTCCGTGGCGTAGCGGTAGCGGTAGCGCTGCGCAAGGTGGCGCGGGTTCGATCCCCGCACAGTGCAAGTATTTGTATGCATGAATATGAATATTTGCACTGGTCTGGTCGTGCCTCGGAAAGCACGTTAAGTCGTTGGTCCCGGTTGCCATACGAACATCTAGTGGCAGTCGTTACGGGTTGTTGGAGCCCTCAAAAGTCCAACAATTGGTCTAACTGCAATGCTTCGATGTCGCCTTCGGGTTGTGGTGGTCAGACGGCAGTCGCTTCACGGAAAATGTCGAAGTTTAGCCATATCAGCAATTGGACTGGTAAAGCGGACCCCAGACTCCAAAGCTGAAAAAGCTTCGGATACGACTGGGATTAACGCTGAGATGATGATGGAGAAGCTGTAACCAGTCATAACCAGTATTTCCTCAGTGACTGGTCACATGTCACATGATGGTGGAAGTATCTTCGAATGACACACACAGTTACTGAGGGCAATTATCACATTTAGTTTCTAGCGTCACTCGTGTACACAAGGATCATTCTTGGAAGAAGTGACTTATATCTTCGGAAACAAAATGCTCTAATTATAAGAATTAGAACACGTGTTTTTCCTTGTAAACTAAAAGCGTGATAGCGCAGTGGTTATATCATGTTCTTCAAGGTTTATTCACATAATAGCTGTTCTTTCTATGAGGAGCTCAAGGCTAAAATAATAACATCAGGTTAAGCTGTGCTAGGCGCGGTTAGACTGTGGATGGGTAACTGGGTATCTTTATCTAAAGATACCCAGTTACCTCATTTTTTTGTTCTGGATGGGAAATCATCAAATGACCTCTCCCGCTCTTAGCAGAGCGGAAGGGCGTGTCAGACTTTTACTGACTAAACCCACCGGTGTTCCTTTACTTGCCTGTGAGCCAGCGCCATCGACCCGGGCCTTGTCCTTACATAAACATCGAACTCCCGACTGGCGGTCCACACGCGTTTGTGCCCTCTGCCAGCATCACTGCTTCGCAGGAGGTGAGAGCCTTTCCTGCACTTTCGCTCCGGACCAGGGCCGGCCCAGAGAGATCGCCGCCGGATTAGTCCACGCCTGACGTTGGTTGACGTAGGTATACTTAGCCGCATGCCATCGGACGCGTCCCCAGGTGACGGATAGGGGAACGGCCCCCAGATATGGGGGTTACCGGACCAAAGCCAAACGCGGGGACCGCTTCTGCGGTCACGTGCGACAGGTCGGCCACCACTCCAGGTGAGCTGACACGACCCGAACTCCGGGTCGCCGTTGGACAACCGGAGCTCCTCACTGAGAGGAGCTGGGGGCCCCGCTTACATGCGTGCAAGCGAGTGGGGCTAACAGGAAGGACACCTCGCTAAAAACCCTTGGCTGCTGCGTCTTCTCGCACAAGAAGACGTACCCATTCCCGCCCCTCCCTATGGAGGGACCACTGTGGACCCCCTTTTAGGCGGGAATCACCGGCGGGGATTGTTAGCTCAGGCTCTGCCGGTTTCCCATGACCCCGCCACTAAGGCGACGTCGTTGTGCCGCTGTGGTTTTTAGTGGGTATACCGGGAGGCTATCTCCCGGGGAGTCCCACATACCCCTCGGCGATGCGTTGTTAACACCACTACGATCCGGACGAAGCGTTTCGCCTCCTCCTTTATACCGCGTACATCGAGGGACTGGAACAATTTGCCAGCGGCGGTGTTTCCGTCGGACTACAATTTGAGTGTCTTCAAGGCTAGAGTGAATAGGCTCTTAATAAACTAGTGCGCTTTACCATCAACGATTGCGTCACTGCTTACCATCAGGCAGGATAGCGGTCAAGCGCTAGTTTATAATATGTAAAAAAAAAATAATAATAATAGTCATATTCCACAGCGACAAAAAAATATACCTACTTGGCCGCCATATTTTAATCACGTCTATTTTGTCTATATCGTATAATAGTTTGACAGGACTATACTAATATTTATCTTCTGTCCTTTTCTTATTCAAATAGAGAGAGAAAGATGCCCTGAACTTACATTTAGTTCAGTTTGTGGACTCTTAAGTATCAGCACCTTCAACCAGTACTAAATAAAAAGATTACGTCCCAAGCCTTTTTTTTGTTTGGAAGCGGTAATCATCAAATGACCTCTCCCGCTCTGGGCGGTGCGGAAGGGCGTGTCAGACTTTTACTGACTAAAACCCACCCCTGTTTCTTCACCTATCAACCGCCTAAAGTAAAAGTAGTAAAAAGTAAAAGTAGTAGTAGGTTCAAGGAAATTTCAACTCCTGTAGTGCAACATTCGTACGCTCTACCATAGCCTCTCTTTCGGACCGGATTAAGTCGCTTGGCGGTAAGACTTTGTCTGGTGGGTGGTAACTTCTGCCGGCAGCCGATGTAATGGCCGCCTTCCTTCCTATTCACTCTGTGCTTTTGAGTGAATAGGCTCTTAATAAACTAGCGCGCTTTACCATCAACGATTGCATCACTACTTACCATCGGGTGGGGTTGCGGTCAACCACTAGTTTATAATTATATTTAAAAAAAAGAATAGAACCCAATGTGGGCCGAATACACCCCAAGATGGAACGCATGAACCCCGGAGTGGGTCGTATAGACCCCATTCAGATATAAGCCAACATGCTAGCATTAAAAGTATCTATACTAACCAACAAGCCATGCACCTTCAACCAGTGCTGCACAAAGACGGTGTTAGCATCAGTGACCAGCACTATGTCCCATCCCTCGGCCGCTAGTGTTGTGATCAGCTTCTCGACCCCTGGCGTGGGTCGCATGGAGCCGATGCAGTCCAGGATATCATCCTGACTGAGGCCTGCAGAATACGCGTGTTCGAATACCTGGGGAAGAAATAGGATTGTTACATTTATTGAAGTTTAGAAAACCAGAGGGGTAATTGAGTAACAGAGTAACAATGGGTTTCAGTTTGACAGTAGGGGTGTTTCCTGGGTAAAAAAAATGATTCTATTTAGTCAATCATTCAGATTATTGAAAATATTGGATACTTATATTTTGTTTTATCAAATCAATAAATATTGACAAATATAAAAGGCATCAAAGATCAAGATTAGTGGCTGGTGACGTCACTGCTCGCTAAAAAGTGTAGCGTGCAGTGACGTCACACGAGTTTTCAACGCAATGTGTCGTCTTCATTTTTTGTTTATAGGAAAAAAGAAAAAATACGTGTCTAGTATTTTTTGGAAATCTGACTGTCGGACTAATTAGTTTTTTTTTTTAGGCAAATGCCCTATTCAACAACATTTATTGCGTTATTTAGGCGCATTTAGCGTTGAGCAAACAATTCGAACATGGCGGTTAATTAGCAATTTCGTTCAAAACCTATAAAGCGTCCCGTTTTGATATTATTTATGTGACATTATATTTTTTAAAGTTACGCATACTGTGCATAGATGTTTGAAATAATCACTTACACGCAATTACACACAACACCCAAATTATAGGCTATACACATACAAGTTAAAAAAATATGGACATCGCGTGATCAACTTTCAACGTTAATGGCGGCAATTTTCTCGTTCTCAAATTAAGTTTAATTTTTTTTTTTCTTTCATTACGTGAAGCCTTTTGCTGACCTATGTTTGGACACCATTTTTTAAACACGTCTAAACTGCCTATCTTCTTCTCAGTCTATAGAGGTCCACTGCTGGACAAAAACCTCCCCCAAGGCTTTCATTCCATTAAGTTACCATAATCCCCACGCTTATCCGTCGGGTTGGAGATCGCCGTAATTTGATATTCCACAGGAGAAGCGCTACTGCCCGTTTCCCAGCTGAGAAAACCGTCTATAGAGTATCTTAATTTGACAGTACCAAACTTTAACACAATGGGCCTCATACGAAGGCTCAGAGTCACACAAAGGGCAATGGAAAGAGCTGTGCTCGGAGTTTCTCTGCGTAATCGAATCAGAAATGAGGAGATCCGCAGAAGAACCAAAGTTACCGACATAGCTCTTCGAGTCGCTAAACTTAATTGGCAGTGGGCAGGGCACATTGCTCATAGAACCGATGGCCATTAGGGCAGTAAGGTTCTGGAGTGGCGGCCACGTACTGAAAAACGCAGCGTAGGTGGACCGATGACCTGGTGAAGTTCGCGGGAAGCCGATGGATGCGGGCAGCACAAGACCGGTCATCGTGGAAAGCCTTGGGGGAGGCCTTTGTCCAGCAGTGGACATCTATAGGCTGAAGAAGAAACTAATAATTGATCTTCTGTCCTTTTTTAAATGAAATAGAAGGGAAAAACGGGGTTTGAACCTACGACCTACATCATGAATAACACTAGGCCACCACTTGATAACACTAGGCGCTTCTGAGCAGTGGTGACCTATCACCACTGCTCAGAAGCTTTACTTTGTGTAAATTATTTCATCACGACTGCTCTCAAAACTATGAAGGAAAACATTGTTATAAGGAAACCGGCATGTCCTAGGGCAGAAACTTCGAAGACATCTACCAACCCGCACTGGGCCCGTGTGGAAGAGCAAGGTTCACTCCCTCTCACCGTGAGGAGGCCTCTGTCCCAAGATAGGAAACATTAAAGGCTGATTACATGTTTAATAGCGAGTTCAATACTAATTAGAAATAAATAGGCGATGCATGCATATATTCTGACGTAAGACTGCATAATCTTGATGCCTAAAAACTACTTAGAGACAGTCTAACCGGGGGTATGCGCAGGAATTTACATAGCAGTGGTGTTTTCTGGTCTGGTCGTGCCTCGGAAAGCACGTTAAGCCGTTGGTCCCGGTTGCCATACGAACATCTACTTAGTGGCACTCGTTACGGATTGTTGGAGCCCTCAAAAGTCTAACAATTGATAAACTGCAATGCTTAGATATCGCCTTCGGGTTGTGGAGGTCAGGCGGCAATCGCTTCACGGTAAATATCGAAGTTTAGTCAAAATCAGCAGTTAGACTGGTAAAGCGGACCCCAGACTCCAAAGCTGAAAGCTACGGATGCGACTGGGATTAACGCTGAGGTGATGATGATGATTGGACATATGTATTTTATTTTATCAAATCAATAAAAATTGACAAATATAAAACGCATCAAAGATCAGGAGGGGCCTGGTGACGTCACTCCTCGCTAAAAAAGTATAGCTAGGAGTGACGTCACACAAGTTCTCAACGCACAGTATCGTCTTCATTTTGTATTTATAAAGAAAAATTACATATCTAGTTTTTTTTTTGTAAATCTGACTGACGGACTAATTAGTTTTTTTAGTCAACTACCCTATTAGAATTTGTTCAATCACCTATATATTCCCAAACGAATAGATGGTGATTAATAACTAATTAAACCAAACGTACTCCAAAGCTTGGCACAGCTTCCGTTACAGGTAATTTGCTACCTGTTATGTATGGAACGCTGCCAGGGAATACAGTGTTTAGATTTCAGAGTAAAAAACCAATAAAAGGTAACCTTGCATTCAATTGAAACTAATTTTATGCTAAGCGCTGTCAAAGTTTTATCATGACGTGCTACTGGTATGGGCTTTATATTTCTTCATAAAAAGGACAGAAGATATATCAGTTTAAACCTGTCAAAATAGTCCGCACCTGACATTTTTAATCACATCTAAAGTGTCTATCTATGGAGTATCTTAATGTGACAGGACCTAAAAGTCCTGCGCGGCTTCTCTGACTTTAGTCAGTTTATGTATAAGAGAAGCCGCGCCAGTACGAGATTCAATTTCTTTTAATATGCAACGTTGTTTTTTTCTTTAAACGAAACCTGCCCCCTAATTGGCGAACACATTTTTGTCAAATGATTGCGACTAATTGGGATCAGTTGGTATCGGGTCGCCCATTGGTCCGTTCTGTCCAAACGATCCCAACTAGTCGCAATCATTTGACAAAAATGTGTTCGCCAATTAGGGGGCAGAATATAGTTGGTTCAAAATAAGCAACTGAAAACTGAATGAAATTGTTGCAGTGTGATTAGCGAGCGCGCAACACAGCTGACGGATCACACAGCTGAGAATGAGATCACTGTACATACTAGGCGCGTGAGACAGGTTAACGCACCGGACCCCGAGCCGCGCCGCTGTAAGCGCGTGCGGGCGAACGATGCGTTGACCATATTTTTGTAGGGACAACTAGGTAAAATAACAAGCTCATAACTTTGAGGTTTTTCATGATATTTTTTTGAAATGTTGTACATAGATTCTTTACTTAAAAATACTGGACACGTGTCTCGGGTTTTGCATAAACAGATAATGACGTTGTATATAAATTGAGATGGTAAAGGTACAAAGACTTATTCATGAAATATTTTTAATTGTTATCCTTTGTTACATTCAACAAATGCTTTGTTTGTATTGAGGACTACTTAGCACATGTACGAGATTGCAATCTAATAGAGATTCCAACACATGCATTATGGGGCTATAACAACGCTCAAAAAATACTGTTTATTTGGTGAAGGCCAAGATAATTTATATGTAGGTAAAAGGAATAATGAAAATCATATACACTTTACAGCTTGCACATAAAAAAACTAAATTTAAACAATGCACTCTATCATTATTTTTTTTAATAATTCTAAACTAGTGCTTCAGCGCAATCCCGCCTGATGGTAAGCAGAGATGCAATCATTGATGGTAAAGCGCGCTAGATTATTAAGCCTATTTACTCAAAAAAAAAACTGACTGAATAGAAAGGAAGACGGCAGTTGAGTGAGGTGATACAATGTTAAACCCAACAACACAAGTAACGATGCTGCGCCAGAGGGAGATTGTATGGAGATCCTCTACGACCAAACTCCTGACAGTCCCGACACAACAACATTTGGCGCATCGTATCCGGCACACATCGCAACACAACTGCTCAGACCCTTCCTCCGTACGGCTTACTATGGAGACCCTCCACGACCAAACTCCCGACACAACGACATTTTGCGCATCGTACCCGACACACATCGCAACACAACTGCTCAGACCTGTCGCGTCGTCGTCCGTACGGCTTCACCAGACATCATGTCGAAATACGACGAATCGCTTGGCGACAACACTTTGTCAGATGGGTGGTAACTTCCACCGGCAGCCGATGTTATGGTCTACCACCGAGAGGCCATAACATTACCATTTTTTTTATAAAAGCCGTGTATAATATACTAAATAAATGGTAAGTAAATATGGAGTACGGACGACACCAGGTAGCACAATGACAATGAAATGACAATGGAATCGTGTTAACTAGGGCCTCAGGTCAATTTGACAGATTAGGGTAGCTCTAAATCTGTCAAATATTCCCAATCAGCCTTAATGATTTAGAGATAAAGTTGAAAAAGTAATAAAGACAAATTGTAGTAGCTTGATGTCCCGTCGCCTGCGGGTACATGACTTTTATCATTTCGGATATAACGATCTATGGATATAGCGACGACTTTAACGCCGTGGTCCCGTGCCGTCGTTATAACCGAAATTTGCTGTACATGACGTATCGCTGTTTCCGCGCCCTCGTCTCGTTCTTGTTGACGGTGTCGATGGTCAAAATGTTCTATTTAACCATGCATGCACGTCAATCTACCCACAACATACCGGGGGATACCCACGCATTCCTAGAAGTGTACTTTATTTCTAAATATATCTTATAGCACATGACGATAACATATAACGACGTATATTGGAGTACTAAAGCTTCGATACATAGTATTTGTTTATTTATAGACGTCGCGTGATGAGTTGGTGGACACCGAATCATTTTGTGTATAAAAAGAATGCCGTTGTTAGCAAAATTCAATAAAAATCTTTTCAGTTTCAGTGCATCTTATCTTTCTTTCTTTTTATTATCAAAAGGACAGAAGATAAAAAGACAGTTTAGACCCGACAAAATAGTCCGCGCCTGACATAAATTTGTGTATTCAGGTCGTTATATTTATAATCGCATCTAAACTGTCTATGGAATATCTTAATTTGACAGGATTCAACTACAATGTTATCTTCTATCCTTTTTTTGGTGTCACAATAAGACTCTCCTCTATCTGCCTTCGAAGAATTTTGGAGTATTTTGGTCATATTGCCAGAAAGGATGGAGACAACCTCGAACATCTGATGGTTACTGGGAAGGTGGATGGACGACGTTCCAGAGGTCGCAGTCCAATAAGGTGGACTGACCAAATTCGTTCCTCTCTGGACACCGGCCTGCATGATGCTATACCCGCGGCCAGGGATCGTAACAAATGGCCAACTATTGTGAAGAAGAGGATAATTCCACAGGGACATCACGACCCTCAGTAATGAGGAGAACGACTTGAGGAGGGAGGGATCCTTTTTTTACTGAAATAGAAATAAAAAGGATGCTAAGTGTAATACTATAAATGTAATGGTGTAATACTTAATTTCTTTTTTTTTTTAAACATTATAAACTAGTTCTTGACTGCAATCCCGCCTTTTGGTAAGCAGTGATGCAATCGTTGATGGTAAAACGCACTAGTTTATTAAGCCTATTCACTTAAAAAACTTAGGAATAGGAAGGATGACGGCAGTTGAGCGAGGTGATACAATGTTAAACCCAAGACCAACACGACCAAACGAAGCTGCGCTAGAGGGAGATTGATCTAGACACTCTCCACGACCAAACTCCCGACACAACAACATTTGGCGCATCGAAGCCGCCACACAACACAACACAACTGCTCAGACCCGTCCTCCGTACTTCACCAGACATTATGCCGGAACACGACGAATCGCTTGGCGGCAAGACTTTGTCTGGTGGGTGGTAACTTCTGCCGGTAATTACTTATTTAGTTTGCGTCAAGAGAGTCGGTGCCACTGTGTGTTCCAACTCCTGGGACACAGGCCTCCTCTCGATGAGAAGGAGTGGGCCGTAAACCCACGCGGGCCCCGTACGGGTTGGTAAAAGTTACATGGCTTCGAAGTTTTGGCTCTAGGACATGCTGGTTTCCTCACCATGTTTTTCCTTGAGAGCAGTGATGATGAAGTAATTTACATAACGGAAAGCGCGTGATGGGGTTCGAATCTACAACCTGCAACTTGTAAGTCGCGGACAATAACCATTAGCCATTAGGCCATCGCTGCTCTCTGTTACTGGCACGGAGGACGGGTCTATGTGGCTATCATGAGTTTTCATTACGAGACTCGATCGTCGATATCGAGCGCGTTTGGCGCTCTCATTGGTTGAGAGTTCTTACAACCTTGAAGCGGGACAAGCGATGAGTCAAACACGCTCGATATCGACGGTCGAGTCTCGTAATGAAAACTCATACTAAGCCTAATGGGGTGATGAAATAATTTACATAAAGGAAAATGCCTGATGGGGTTCGAATCTACAACCTGCAACTTGTAATGGCTAATGGTATCGCGGACGATACCATTAGCCACTCGGGCATCGCTAATCTCCGTTACTGTTACGGAGGACGGGTCTGAGCAGTTGTGTTGCGATGTATGCCGAGTACGATGCACCAAATGTTGTTGTGTCGGAAGTTTGGTCGTGGAGGGTCTCCAGATCAATCTTTCTCTGGCGCAGCATCGTTGGTCGTGTTGTTGGGTTTAACATTGCATCACCTCGCTAACTGCCGTCTTCCTTCCTATTCCCTCAGTTTTTTTGACTGAATAGGCTCTTAATAAACTAGCGCGCTTTACCATCAACGATTCTTCTTCTTCTTCAGCCTATAGATGTCCACTGCTGGACAAAGGCCTCCCCCAAGGCTTTCCAGGATGATCGGTGTTGTGCTGCCCGCATCCATCGGCTTCCCGCGACCTTCACCAGGTGATCGGTCCACCTTGTTCTGGGCCTCCCTATCTACCATCAACGATTGCGTCACCGGTTACCATAAGGCGGGGTCGCGGTCAAGCACTAGTTTATAATTACTTATATTATGTTGAGGTTATGACCATAACTGACTGACTGCGGAAGAATCAAGATTTCCTTAAGCGTAGTGTTTTATTTCCGGAATAGTTTTCCTTCCGCTGATATCTTAGTACATCAGACTGATTAAAAGTATTCATTTAGGAACTGGTAAATCAACGTAGTATATGAAGAGCACAAATATACGAGGTGGGGCAAAAGAGCGACCCGGTTGAAGAAGTGGCTGAACGATGACTGCTGTGTTGCGTGCCGCTAGTTCGAGACCCGCACGTAACAAATATTTGTATGGTCTACAGTTAGTTGGTCCAGCCCCTAATCGGCGAACACATTTTAATCAAATGATTGCGACTAGTTGGCATCAGTTGGGATCGTTCGGGCCGCCCATTGGTCCGTTCGGTCCAAACGATCCCAACTAGTCACAATCATTTGACAAAAATGTGTTCGCCGATTAGGGGGCTGGTCTGGCTGTTTGTGTATGTCAGTTTAAATGTTTATTAACGCACCCACGATACAGGAGTAATTTCTAGTGTTCGGCAATGTTTTATTATAAGGATAGCCTATCCTATCAATTAGTAGAAAAAAAAATGAAAAAAAGTGGCTCTGTTTTAACGGAAAGGCTGTTAATGGCTGATTTTCCCACCAGATAACTTTAACAATTTCCTTCTCTGTATGAGAGGAGACCTTTGCCCAGCAGTGGAACGATAAAAAAAAGATTAATGATGATGATGATGATGAACTTTAACGGAATATTAATTTTGAATTTTTGACAGTTCTATATCGCGTCCGTTCGTGTGTGGAGTACTGCAGCCACATTTGGGCTGGTGCTGCCAAGTGTCACCTGGCCACTTTGGATTCAGTGGAGAGACGTGCAAAGAGGCTGATTGGTGACCCTGATCTAACTCGAGTTGGTCTCCAAAGCCTAGAGCACAGGCGTAGAGTAGCCAGCCTTTCGGTGTTCTATAGGATGCATTTCGGGGAGTGTGCGATGGAATTGCATGATTTAATTCCCCCATCTCCGTTCCACCAGCGGACGACCCGTCGTACGGCTGGTTTCCACCCTTACGTTGTTAACACCTCTACGATCCGAACGAAGCGTTTCGCCTCCTCCTTTATACCGCGTACATCGAGGGACTGGAATAGTTTGCCAGCGGCGGTGTTTCCGTCGGACTACAATTTGAGTGTCTTCAAGGCTAGAGTGAATAGGCTCTTAATGAACTAGTGCGCTTTACCATCAACGATTGCGTCACTGCTTACCATCAGGCAGGATTGCGGTCAAGCGCTGGTTTATAATATGTAAAAAAAAAACTATTTGTCGATTGAAAAGTCTGGTGGAAGTAATACATAGTTTAATACATAATACTCGTTTTGCGTGGATGTGACGCATGTTTCCGTGAACTATTCCTTATTTTTTGTGTTTTTGTAAAATATTGCGTCATGTTTACTGCAACGTTTTTTCTTTCTTTCTTTCTAATCATAAGGGTGTCAAATATATGACGTGGTTACGAAGACCGATGCCTGCAGGACCAGGGATAGCTTGGAAGAGATACCGTGACCTCTGGCGCACCGGTAAGGGAAGGAACACGGGTAGGTTTTAGTCAGTAAAAGTCTCACACGCCCTTCCGCTTAGCTTTCCTAGGTGGTAGGCCATAATATCGGCTGCCGGCAGAAGTTCCCACCCTTTCACTTGCACAAAATCGGGGACAGCATCCACCCACCAAATCCAAGGATGCAGCACACTGTTGGACATAACCCTCTCCCATGCTGCACCACTATATCCGATCCTCCACCTTCCACATCCAGTGAGTCCCAGCCACCTTGGCCTAACCACCAGGTAACGTGGCTTGGCTAAAGAAAGTCATATTTATAAATAAACTAAGGGCAAGGTTGGCAGATACCTCACTAGTCTAATTTGCAAATATCCGAAATATATCTAGCTTTCGTTTTTGGCAGCGAATCAATTTGGCGACCGTGGTGCTTTGACACGCTTGCCAGTAGAATTGTGATTGGTAAAGGCAAGAGATGTAGCGAGTTTCATTCTGAAGAGATCTGTAGAATTCATTCTTTTTATCTTTTCTTTTTGGCGGATGGGAAATCGTAAAATGACCTCTCCCGCTCGGGGCTTTTTTTTTAAATTATAAACTAGTACTTGAGCGCAATCCCACCTGATGGTAAGCAGTGATGCAATCGTTGATGATAAAGCGCGCTAGTTTATTAAGAGCCCATTCACTCTTAAAAAAAAACACTTAAAGAATAGAAAGGAAGACGGCTGTTGAGCAAGGTGGTGCAATGTTAAACCCAACAACACGACCAACAATGCTCCGCTAGAGGCAGATTGATCTGGAGACCCTCCACGACCAAACACCCGACACAATAACATTTGGCGCATCGTACCCGGCACACATCGCCACACAACTACTCAGACCCGTCCTCCGTACGGCTTCACTAGACATCATGCTGGAACACGACGAATCGTTTGGCAGCAAGACTTTGTCTGGTGGGTGGTAACTTCTGCCGGCAGCCGATGTTATGGCCTACCACCGAGAAATGCAAGAAAAGAGAGAAGAAGAGAAGGCTTTTGGAATGGTTGGGAAATAATTTCGCAAAAATAGCTTTCATAGTTTATATACACGAAATTTACAAGTATACAGACGGTCGAGCCATCTATCTGCAGCCACCATCCGAGAATGCGCGTAGAAGGCTGTAGCACAAAGACATTGACCAACTCAGGCAAGCACCCTGCGCAGCTTTAACGAAACAGCAGGAGCAGATATAGATTAGTGTGTTATTATTCTAAGAGAGCGGGCATATATTTGCGTCGACCGGTAGAAAGGAAGGAGGATGATACGCCTCACGGGCAATCTATTCATTCTCCCTTCGTCGTTCCGTCTTACGAATTCACGATCAGGGCCACGTGTCCTGACGCAAGTTTATCATTTTTACCCAAAAAAAAAGTGCCCAACGCCGCTAAAAAAAGTTTTTACTTCAAAAAATTTGTAAAAACTTGTCTATTGTGATAAGTATAAACACAATCACACTATAACGGTCCCACAGGAACATAACGCCGCGTTTTCACGGAAGCGGAGCGGAGCGTAGAATCTGTTTTGATACTTATGCACCTAATGACGTAACGATGATAACTGAGGCATAGAATAAAGAGAGGGAAGTACGTTATCTTCATACAAACGGACCGCGCGCGGCTTGTATGTTTGCGCCATAGTATCTATGCGTCGCCGCACGCACACCTAAACACAATATTAGAGTGCCTATGACTGCGCTAGTCGCGGCTAGCACGGAACGAAGTTCGCGCGTCACGGCTTTTCGCCACATTAGCTTTTAAAAAATGATCACATAAACTGCAAAGTTGGTATGTCTATTTATGAACAAATAAAAGACTTATATTTTTCAAATTATATTTCTAAAAGTTATTTACAAGGATACGGATATATTAAACATTAAAGTTTAATAACAACGCGTTTCGTAATAGTCGAAACCGAAGAAAGTAGGTATTTTTGTGTAGCTAATTTGTAATTTTGTATTAAATGTGTGATTCAATAGATGTTATGTTTGTATTATTTATATTTGTATTAATTAAAAATAAAAATAAATATGGTTCTTTATGTGTACAAAACTAAAAATAAAAATTACAAAAAAAAAAAACTGACTAGTATATGTAAACTAAATACTAAGCAAATAATTTAAACATAAGCTCTAGTCTATAAATATTTGTTAGCGGTTTGGGCGACAACCGTAACCGACGAAGCGCGGACAGTCGTCAACCCTAAGACAGTAGGCAATTAAATCGCGGATTGGGTCGCAGATAACCTACTTCCCTTCTTTATTCTATGACTGAGGCGCAGTGCGTGAGTTACGCACCGCCCCGCTGTCTTCCGCTCTGCACCGCAATGCTCGTTATCCTCCGCACCGCATCGCCTCGCTGTATTTTTGTTATGAATATCTGCTCAGCTCTGCTCCACCCCGCTCGTGCTGTTTCCATTGAAGCGGAGTGGAGAATTCGAGCATAGTGGTTGGTCAATTCATGCACCACTAAGCTCCTCTCAGCCCCGCTCCACGTCGATGGAACCGTGGCCTAAGTCTCGTCTCTTCTTGAGCGAGTAAGCTGTAATCCACGATGCAACCGTTTTCCGAGTTGGTAGGTAGATATAACGTCTTTGAATTTTTAGTTCTAGAACATGCTGGTTTCCTCACGGTACTTTTCTTCTCTTAAAAATTGTCATCATCATCCTCAGCCTATAGCAGTCGACAGCTGGACATATACCTCTCTTATTATACGCCACTCAACTTGATTTTCGACAACTCTCATTCAGTTACTACCAGTCATCCTGCGAAGATCGTCGCTCCACCTAGCCTGAGGGGAACCCGCCTTACGTTTTCCGGTTCGCGGTCTCTACTCAAGAACACGTCTTCTTCTTCTTCTTCTTCCTCAGCCTATAGATGTCCACTGCTGGACAAAGGCCTCCCCCAAGGCTTTCCACGATGACCGGTCTTGTGCTGCCCGCATCCATCGGCTTCCCGCGACCTTCACCAGGTCATCGGTCCACCTTGTTGGGGGTCTCCCTACGCTGCGTCTTCCAGTACGTGGCCGCCACTCCAGAACCTTGCCGCCCCATCGGCCATCGGTTCTACGAGCAATGTGCCCTGCCCACTGCCACTTAAGTTTAGCGACTCGCAGAGCTATGTCGGTGACTTTTGTTCTTCTGCGGATCTCCTCATTTCTGATTCGATCACGCAGAGAAACTCCTAGCATAGCTCTTTCCATTGCCCTTTGTGTGACTCTGAGCCTTCGTATGAGACCCATTGTGAGCGACCACGTTTCAGTTCCGTAAGTCATCACTGGCACCACACACTGGTCAAAGACTTTAGTCTTGAGACACTGTGGTATCTTGGACGACGAGAAGATGTAGCGTAGCTTCCCGAACGCTGCCCAACCGAGCTGGATTCGCCGAGACACCTCTTTCTACACGAACACGTCTACTATATAATATTTTCATGTTAACTTACCCTATGTGTCTGGTCTACTTGCATCCATTATTGTATCCAGATTTGATATTGTTGGAGACGACTGCGGTATTTACTTGGCAGTGAAATAAAATAAATAGGTGGTAATGCCTGCGCGCCTGCGATACCGCCGCGTGTCTCCAACCAATTGTGGGTATGACAGCTACCTATTTTATACACTGAACACATATTTGTTTATGATTTATGATTTTTCACACAAGCACAATATTAAATAATTAAACACTCCTAACAAGGTTCAGTTGAAAACCAGCGTCAGGCAACTGCTACGTAGTTGTCTGACATTTATGCTGAACTGGACCTATTTGGCGCAACCGTTGGACTCACATTTGTGGATTGTCTTTTTTTATCTGTTTTTCTTTTTTATTTTTTGTTATGTTTTCTTTGTTTGTTTAAAATTATTATTAGTGTACTACTAGCGTTACTACATATATACTGTATGTATTTATAAGGGTGTCCCTGTGCGCCAAATAAACGGTTTCTTTCTTTCTTTCTTTTCTTTCTTTACTACAACGATGCTCGGTTCTATAGCTTATAACCTAGAAATTGTAAAAAATCATAATAGGCGTAAACATTATCTAGCGCATAAATATACAAGTTTCGGCCATACGAGGAGACGGAAACCGAATAATAAGCTCGAAGGGAAGTCTTGGATTTGAGATTCGCATATAAACTGCTCAATAACGCCATTGACTGCCCACAATTGGTATGTAGGTTCAACTTCAGAGTACCACGTAGACCACCTCGTAAACCCATAACACCCTTAGCTCCACATCTTCTCCATACAGTCATCATCAACATCTCAGCGTTAATCCCAGTCGCATCTGAAGCTTTTTCAGCGTTTGGAAGTCTGGGGTCCGCTTTCCCAGTCTAACTGCTGATTTTGGCTAAACTTCGATATTTTCCGTGAAGCGACTGCCGTCTGATTGATTGAACCAGCGCCTCCTTGCGCAGCGGCCGCGTTCGCTACGGAGGCTGTCTTCGCCATACAGTGTCTGTTGCTAATTCACCTGTACCTCGCATGTGCAAACTGGTAAACGAGCACAGCTGGTTGACTTCCACGCTGACTCAATAACGACATTTGTCAGACGTCATTATTGTAGTAGTTATTTCGAATCCAGTGCAGTTAAAATATAATCACACATTGATAAAACTACAAAGAGAACTTAGCATGTGGTGTTTGCCTGTAATTGGTTGTGCAGTTAGATTTAAGTCAATCATTTGTATGTATTTGTAATGTGTGAAATATCTGTAGCAACTGTTGGTGAACCTTAATTAAATAAAAAAAACTTTTTTACAAAAAAACAACCGACTTCCAAAAACCACTACAAAGTGAAAAATAACTAATTTCGGAAGTCGGTGTCTTTGGTTTTGTATATTCGTTTTTTGACACCGACTTCCGAAATTAGTTATTTTTCACTTTGTAGTGGTTTTTGGAAGTCGGTTATTTTTTTGTAAAAAAGTTTTTATTTTACACTGTTTAGTTGTTAAAAGTACTATATATTCAGTTGCATCCGGTCAGACTGGAAGCTGACGCAAATATAGTTGGGAAACGACGTAAGTACCTAATTTTGTTTACTTTAATTTTTACCCGTACCCAAGTACTTATTCCCTCAACTGCCTATGGTCTTCATCATCAAATTTACTGCAGACCATTATTTTAACCCAATCGTACCCGGCACACATCGCCACACAACTACTCAGACCCGTCCTCCGTACGGCTTCACCAGACATCATGCTGGAACACGACGAATCGTTTGGCAGCAAGACTTTGTCTGGTGGGTGGTAACTTCTGCCGGCAGCCGATGTTATGGCCTACCACCGAGAAATGCAAGAAAAGAGAGAAGAAGAGAAGGCTTTTGGAATGGTTGGGAAATAATTTCGCAAAAATAGCTTTCATAGTTTATATACACGAAATTTACAAGTATACAGACGGTCGAGCCATCTATCTGCAGCCACCATCCGAGAATGCGCGTAGAAGGCTGTAGCACAAAGACATTGACCAACTCAGGCAAGCACCCTGCGCAGCTTTAACGAAACAGCAGGAGCAGATATAGATTAGTGTGTTATTATTCTAAGAGAGCGGGCATATATTTGCGTCGACCGGTAGAAAGGAAGGAGGATGATACGCCTCACGGGCAATCTATTCATTCTCCCTTCGTCGTTCCGTCTTACGAATTCACGATCAGGGCCACGTGTCCTGACGCAAGTTTATCATTTTTACCCAAAAAAAAAGTGCCCAACGCCGCTAAAAAAAGTTTTTACTTCAAAAAATTTGTAAAAACTTGTCTATTGTGATAAGTATAAACACAATCACACTATAACGGTCCCACAGGAACATAACGCCGCGTTTTCACGGAAGCGGAGCGGAGCGTAGAATCTGTTTTGATACTTATGCACCTAATGACGTAACGATGATAACTGAGGCATAGAATAAAGAGAGGGAAGTACGTTATCTTCATACAAACGGACCGCGCGCGGCTTGTATGTTTGCGCCATAGTATCTATGCGTCGCCGCACGCACACCTAAACACAATATTAGAGTGCCTATGACTGCGCTAGTCGCGGCTAGCACGGAACGAGGTTCGCGCGTTACGGCTTTTCGGCACATTAGCTTTTTAAAAATGATCACATAAACTGCAAAGTTGGTATGTCTATTTATGAACAAATAAAAGACTTATATTTTTCAAATTATATTTCTAAAAGTTATTTACAAGGATACGGATATATTAAACATTAAAGTTTAATAACAACGCGTTTCGTAATAGTCGAAACCGAAGAAAGTAGGTATTTTTGTGTAGCTAATTTGTAATTTTGTATTAAATGTGTGATTCAATAGATGTTATGTTTGTATTATTTATATTTGTATTAATTAAAAATAAAAATAAATATGGTTCTTTATGTGTACAAAACTAAAAATAAAAATTACAAAAAAAAAAAAACTGGCTAGTATATGTAAACTAAATACTAAGCAAATAATTTAAACATAAGCTCTTAGTCTATAAATATTTGTTAGCGGTTTGGGCGACAACCGTAACCGACGAAGCGCGGACAGTCGTCAACCCTAAGACAGTAGGCAATTAAATCGCGGATTGGGTCGCAGATAACCTACTTCCCTTCTTTATTCTATGACTGAGGCGCAGTGCGTGAGTTACGCACCGCCCCGCTGTCTTCCGCTCTGCACCGCAATGCTCGTTATCCTCCGCACCGCATCGCCTCGCTGTATTTTTGTTATGAATATCTGCTCAGCTCTGCTCCACCCCGCTCGTGCTGTTTCCATTGAAGCGGAGTGGAGAATTCGAGCATAGTGGTTGGTCAATTCATGCACCACTAAGCTCCTCTCAGCCCCGCTCCACGTCGATGGAACCGTGGCCTAAGTCTCGTCTCTTCTTGAGCGAGTAAGCTGTAATCCACGATGCAACCGTTTTCCGAGTTGGTAGGTAGATATAACGTCTTTGAATTTTTAGTTCTAGAACATGCTGGTTTCCTCACGGTACTTTTCTTCTCTTAAAAATTGTCATCATCATCCTCAGCCTATAGCAGTCGACAGCTGGACATATACCTCTCTTATTATACGCCACTCAACTTGATTTTCGACAACTCTCATTCAGTTACTACCAGTCATCCTGCGAAGATCGTCGCTCCACCTAGCCTGAGGGGAACCCGCCTTACGTTTTCCGGTTCGCGGTCTCTACTCAAGAACACGTCTTCTTCTTCTTCTTCTTCCTCAGCCTATAGATGTCCACTGCTGGACAAAGGCCTCCCCCAAGGCTTTCCACGATGACCGGTCTTGTGCTGCCCGCATCCATCGGCTTCCCGCGACCTTCACCAGGTCATCGGTCCACCTTGTTGGGGGTCTCCCTACGCTGCGTCTTCCAGTACGTGGCCGCCACTCCAGAACCTTGCCGCCCCATCGGCCATCGGTTCTACGAGCAATGTGCCCTGCCCACTGCCACTTAAGTTTAGCGACTCGCAGAGCTATGTCGATGACTTTGGTTCTTCTGCGGATCTCCTCATTTCTGATTCGATCACGCAGAGAAACTCCTAGCATAGCTCTTTCCATTGCCCTTTGTGTGACTCTAAGCCTTCGCATGAGGCCCATTGTGAGCGACCACGTTTCAGTTCCGTAAGTCATCACTGGCAACACACACTAGTCAAAGACTTTAGTCTTGAGACACTGTGGTATCTTGGACGACGAGAAGATGTAGCGTAGCTTCCCGAACGCTGCCCAACCGAGCTGGATTCGCCGAGACACCTCTTTCTACACGAACACGTCTACTATATAATATTTTCATGTTAACTTACCCTATGTGTCTGGTCTACTTGCATCCATTATTGTATCCAGATTTGATATTGTTGGAGACGACTGCGGTATTTACTTGGCAGTGAAATAAAATAAATAGGTGGTAATGCCTGCGCGCCTGCGATACCGCCGCGTGTCTCCAACCAATTGTGGGTATGACAGCTACCTATTTTATACACTGAACACATATTTGTTTATGATTTATGATTTTTCACACAAGCACAATATTAAATAATTAAACACTCCTAACAAGGTTCAGTTGAAAACCAGCGTCAGGCAACTGCTACGTAGTTGTCTGACATTTATGCTGAACTGGACCTATTTGGCGCAACCGTTGGACTCACATTTGTGGATTGTCTTTTTTTATCTGTTTTTCTTTTTTATTTTTTGTTATATTTTCTTTGTTTGTTTAAAATTATTATTAGTGTACTACTAGCGTTACTACATATATACTGTATGTATTTATAAGGGTGTCCCTGTGCGCCAAATAAACGGTTTCTTTCTTTCTTTCTTTTCTTTCTTTACTACAACGATGCTCGGTTCTATAGCTTATAACCTAGAAATTGTAAAAAATCATAATAGGCGTAAACATTATCTAGCGCATAAATATACAAGTTTCGGCCATACGAGGAGACGGAAACCGAATAATAAGCTCGAAGGGAAGTCTTGGATTTGAGATTCGCATATAAACTGCTCAATAACGCCATTGACTGCCCACAATTGGTATGTAGGTTCAACTTCAGAGTACCACGTAGACCACCTCGTAAACCCATAACACCCTTAGCTCCACATCTTCTCCATACAGTCATCATCAACATCTCAGCGTTAATCCCAGTCGCATCTGAAGCTTTTTCAGCGTTTGGAAGTCTGGGGTCCGCTTTCCCAGTCTAACTGCTGATTTTGGCTAAACTTCGATATTTTCCGTGAAGCGACTGCCGTCTGATTGATTGAACCAGCGCCTCCTTGCGCAGCGGCCGCGTTCGCTACGGAGGCTGTCTTCGCCATACAGTGTCTGTTGCTAATTCACCTGTACCTCGCATGTGCAAACTGGTAAACGAGCACAGCTGGTTGACTTCCACGCTGACTCAATAACGACATTTGTCAGACGTCATTATTGTAGTAGTTATTTCGAATCCAGTGCAGTTAAAATATAATCACACATTGATAAAACTACAAAGAGAACTTAGCATGTGGTGTTTGCCTGTAATTGGTTGTGCAGTTAGATTTAAGTCAATCATTTGTATGTATTTGTAATGTGTGAAATATCTGTAGCAACTGTTGGTGAACCTTAATTAAATAAAAAAAACTTTTTTACAAAAAAACAACCGACTTCCAAAAACCACTACAAAGTGAAAAATAACTAATTTCGGAAGTCGGTGTCTTTGGTTTTGTATATTCGTTTTTTGACACCGACTTCCGAAATTAGTTATTTTTCACTTTGTAGTGGTTTTTGGAAGTCGGTTATTTTTTTGTAAAAAAGTTTTTATTTTACACTGTTTAGTTGTTAAAAGTACTATATATTCAGTTGCATCCGGTCAGACTGGAAGCTGACGCAAATATAGTTGGGAAACGACGTAAGTACCTAATTTTGTTTACTTTAATTTTTACCCGTACCCAAGTACTTATTCCCTCAACTGCCTATGGTCTTCATCATCAAATTTACTGCAGACCATTATTTTAACCCAATGTGGGTGCAAAGGTCTCATCAATATAAATGAATGAAGTCCAACCACAAAGTAGCTACTGTAAACCGTTGAGGAGTTCCTTGAACTGGCCTTTGTCTTCATTATCAGCTTCCTAATGACAGTCACCACCGTCAATACGAATTATTCAAGCACAAACACAAGGCAGCTGCTGTCAATTGTTGAGGAGTTCCTTCGATTGTCTCCCGGGTCCATCATCAGATCTACTCCAGACCTTTATTAAATTGTAGTGCTTTAAAATACTTAATGAAAATGCTAAGAAACGCACTAGTCGCCCCTGCAATTTTTGAAAATTCCCCTTGTTTTCTCTGGTCTTCCACCATCAAACCCTAATGTCCTTATCATGGGACCACCTTGGGAACGTCTTCGTTCCAACAAAAAGAATTATCAAAATCGGTTCATACACGACGAAGTTATGCGCGAACAAACATAAAAAAAAAACATATATACGGTCGAATTGAGTAACCTCCTCCGTTTTGAAGTCGGTTAAAAAATAAATAAACGTACATATAACTTCGAATATCAATCTCGCGCATGTATGTATAATGAAGTGTTCACAATGGTTTACGATAAGAGTATATTGCTACAGATTGCCGATAACAATACTAATACACTTTCGAAATTCATAACCATAACTATGTTGCCAGGTTGAAAAACAATTGACGTGTCGAAAACCTAACTCAGTGGAAAAACCCTCCATTATTTTTCTTTGCGTGTCGATAGCAATCTAAATGCGTTCGACCCAAAACACGATTACTTTATGGAGGCATGAGGATCAGGGTGTAAAGTTCACTCCCCCTCCATAGAATCCTCCGACCGGTTGATGTTACAATTTCGGTGTCACTTGTAATTGTTGGGTGACGTCTTTACGTCGTCGCCGGCTGTCGCTGACAACCAGCGGTGGTTGTTCTGCTTAGGGTCGCAAGTGTCGCAACATAATGCTGAGCTCTCAACTATTTATTATTTTTTGTGTTTTTGTAAACTTTTGCATCATGTTTACCGCAAATAAACATTTTCTTTCTACTTTTCATGGTGGGAAGTTGTAAACATGCTACTTGCACGGTAAACTCTGCTTGCGAGTTGCAGGATCAGTGTGGCGTTAGTATGAAGCTTTATTAGCATGTGGCGTTGGTTGACACCGCTACAACTTGTTTGGCGCCATCACCAGCGTTCATTACTTCCAGTAACTTGCAGCTGACAGGACACGCAGCTCACGATAAATGTTCCATCGTTTGAGGAACAGCTTCGCATTTATGCCTTAAGGCGGAGTCTTCTATCAATTTCCAACTGAACAGATTTTCCTTGTTTCAATCAACCTGGATCAAGAGTCTGTCTAGACACTTCCAGGGTATTCAAGGCTCATTTTCAGGCGGAAGGACGGCAGTCGCTTCACGGAAAATATCGAAGTCTAGCCAAAATCAGTAGTTATATATATATATTATAAACTAGCGCTTGACCGCAATCCCGCCTGATGGTAAGCAGTGACGCAATCGTTAATGGTAAAGCGCACTCATTTATTAAGAGCCTATTCGCTCTAGCCTTGAAGACACTGTCACACACACTGACAGTTAGACTGGTAAAGCGGACCCCAGACTCCAAAAGCTGAAAAAACTTCGGATGCGACTGGGATTAACACTGAGATGATGATGATGATTTTTCGGTGGGAGGTCTTAAGCATGGTTTGGGAAAGTAAGCACTGCCTCGTTCAGTCTCCCTCGTGATCATTCGGCAGTATAATAAAAAAATATATTACTTTAGAAACCCGTGCTCGCCTAGGCCTAGTTAAAAAAAGAGCTTCTAGTATAGAGAGAGTAACAGACAGTAGAGTTAATTAACCTCCATATCACCTCCATTGACCTTAGGACGTACGTATGTATGTACCCAACCAAATATCTCTTAGGGATGTTGGGATTTAATTTGGGGGTGACAAGAGGCCTTGACCAGCTCACTGTAGCTTGTGAGACATTGCTGAGACATATAGACTGCCCAGAGCTCCAAGATCTTTTCTGCCGATTATTTGTGCCTGACAATTACGTCAGTCACTGTTAGATCCGCCGGTATAATCTTTTTGCGCAACTCCCAGCGAAAACTGTAGTCAACTCTGAATCCCCGGATTGTAGTACTCTAAAGGTGGTCTTTGCAGAAGAATAGAATAAGATGATGCGTGTTTGTCTGGTGTCCTGTGAAAGAAAGTGTGCGAGGAAGTCCACTAGTCTATGTTGGTTTTTAAGTTATTATTTTTGTCTCTATGTTAATTGATTTTGTACCGTTTTAATAAACGGAATAACCTGTGTTCCAGGTTTCTTGGTTTTATTGTGTTGCTTGGTTTTTGAGGTCCTCAAAATATACTTTCTTTATGTTCTACTTTTCCAGATTGTTGTTTTTTATAAATTATAAACTAGTGCTTGACTGCAATCCCACCTGATGGTAAGCAGTGATGCAATCGATGGTAAAGCGCGCTAGTTTATTAACAGCCTATTCACTTCTAGCCTTGAAGTCACTTAAATTGTGGTTCGACGGAAATACCGCCGCTGGCCAACCAACGAAACGCTTCGTCCGGATCATAGTTAAGTCAACAACAGAGTTTTCCAATTTATACAACGATAAATCAATCAAACAGCCAGGCATTTTCCCAAATATGTAGGAGTTGACTCCAGTCTAACCACATGACGGAATTTCACAAGAAGTCGATAGGTTCTTCTCAACTCACTGGACTCACTGGATAACACGATACCACCTTAAGTAAGATAGCATCAAGACAAATGTTTATTACAATTGAATAACTTTAATTGGATTTCAAATGAATCATTGCATAAAAAACAATGGCATTAAATTATTTAAACAGCCAATGTTTTTAATTTGACATAACTCCTAACCGGAATACATCACTACTGTCGAGATTCATATCAAGTCTGTACCAGCCACCTTATCAAGGTCATTAGTCCATCTAGCCGAGGCGTTTCCCATGCTCATACCACGCTTGCGCACGCGAAATATGTAAGGCAGTTCTTTCATCTCTAGAATGTCGTTACAAACACAACTATTGGCCAGTTTCTGAGGCATTCTTAATAGTTTGGAGATCTTGACTCTTGAAGTCTTGACACTACATTTCTGAGCACTCAGAGTTAAAATAATATAAGCCTTTGAAACTTTATCTAAGGTCTTCGGAAACCGAGGTCGGGGAGGGTAGTAAGACAGGATAGTATCTGGGAATAACAGTAGATGCCAAACTTTAGTGGGGACCACACTTATCAACCCTATCAGGAAGGCTCAGTTCGGCCGCCTACGACGTCAGGAAACTAAGACAATATACTGACATTGATACAGATCGTTTAGTCTATTTTAGTTATTTCTGCTATCTCTAGCTATGTCTGCTTCGCTGCAAGACGCTGTCCGCCGCCTTAAGCATCAAGTCTGTACCAGTCACCTTACCGAAGTCGTCAGTCCTTCTAGCCGAGGCGTTTTCCATGCTCATACTGCGCTTGCTAATACGCGAAATATGTAAAGGCATTACATAAAACCTCACAAGAAGCTTAGATACCTGCAGACTACTCTTAAAAAATACATAATTCTAACAGATAATCTCTAAGGGACTATGGAATGAATTCCCATGGTGACATACACAGACGAGGAGCTATATATCCCACATAGTCACTAGGGAATTTATTCTTCTATTGTAACAAACAATGTCTTATATTATTAGGGGGCTTTGTAATAACAGCCTAATGGATCGGTTTTTTTTATAATAAATTATAAACTAGTGCTTGGCCGCAATCCGCCTGATGGTAATCAGTGATGCAATCGTTGATGGTAGAGCGCGATAGTTTATTAAGAGCCTATTGATTCAAAAGAACTGAGTGAATAGGAAGGAAGACGGCAGTAGAGCAATAATCTCTTACCACAGGATGCTAAAGATCGCGCGAAATGGAGAAGAATGTGCAGGAAAGCGGACCCCGGGCTCCAACGCGGAAGCCGCGGTTGCAACCGGAAACGCTAAGATGATGATGACGGCAGTAGAGCGAGGTGATGCAATATTAAACCCAACAACACGACCAATGATGCTGCGCCAGAGGGGCATTGATCTGGAGACCCTAAACGACCAAACTCCCGACACAACATCATTTGGCGCATCGTACCCGGCACACATCGCAAAACAACTGCACAGATCCGTCCTCCGTACCGCTTCACCAAACATCATACCGGAACATGACAGATCGCTTGGCGGCAATACTTTGTCTAGTGGGTGGTAACTGGTAACTTCTGCCGGCAGCCGAAGATATGGCCTACCACCTACAGGTCGTAGTGTAATATTAGCCTATAGCTGAGAGATGGTGGTGGTGCCTTCTTCAAAAATTTGGCAACCAAATGCTAAAAGATTTTCATTCAATCCAGCCGGTAGTTTCCGTGATTAACGCGTTTAAAAGTTGTTTATTTTAGCGTACTAATCTCAGTTTACCTTCATTATTAGGAGAGATATAGATAAAAATACGCTTAGACCAGAAGGCCAATTAGCGTAAGTAATTAAATCCGGTCATAATCTAGTCGAAATCTCATCCACAGAGATTTTTCATCTCAGCAACAATCGAAGTCAAAAACTTGTCAAAAATATATCGACGCTTGAAAGGCAATCATATCTAAGCGACAAAAATTCGTAAATTGAGTTATATACACTATTCGCCAGATTATTCTGCATCGTTTGGTGTATATAACTCAATTTACGAATTTTTGTCGCTTAGATATGCTTGCCTTTCAAGCGTCGATATGAACATTACAACAGCCAGTTTTTGACATTAAGACTGTCTTAAAATTATTATTATTGCCCATCTGGTATAGGTGTGAGAGAATATTAATACTCAGTCAATCAATTCTTCAATCCGTTTTTCGTTTATTTGATGTGTGTCATTAACATTTTCTTTGACGTTCGCAAGACTGCCAAGTTCCTAAGTGCGAATATCAGCAGCCTGTTGCTTCTTTTTCTTTAGAAAAAACATGAATCAAAATAAATCCTGGCAGTTAAGAAATGCGCACAGTACATGATAGCACGCAGCCATGTAATCTAGAACCTTCTCCGTACGATAGTTTCGTCAATGTCAAAGGGACGACCGTTGCGTCATGTGTAGTAAAATTCCAATTGGAATGAAACCTTACGTTGCCACAAGTCTAATTAGCGGAACTCTTGTGCAAATTTTCAAACTTTATCGACACCGTGGTTTAGGGCACGTTGTTTGCCAATGAATTAATTATTTTATGATCATCGTCTTGAATTTTATAAACTTTTTCTTCTTCTTCAGCCTATAAAGGTCTACTGCTGGACAGGACACATTAAATTGGGGGGGGCTTGCCATAATCCCCACGCTTGGCAGGCGGGTTCGGGATCGCAGTATTTTGATATTCCACAGGAGAAGCGCTACTGCCCGCGTCCCTGGTGAGAGTTCCCTTAGTCGCCTCTTACGACACCCACGGGAGGATATGGGATGGTACTATTCTCAGCCCGGTACCACACGGGGCATATATTACACGATTTTTTTATTTTATAAACGACTAGCTTTCCGCCCGCGGCTTCGCCCGCGTGGAGTTCGGTTATATTGCGCTTTTTAGATTTCCCTCGGAAACATCATTTTTTTTTTTCGGGATAAAAGGTAGCCGGTAGGTAGAGTGTTCTTTCTCAGGGTCTAAAGATTGTCTGTGCCAAACATTGATAAAATATTAAACTAAGGTAGATATGTCACTAGCGCACTAAAAATGAAGCGTACAAAAGGAAGTAAGTCCTGTATCTCGCTTTAATCACTCTCGATACACTCGTAAAAACAAACGACAAACACTAACAGCGCAAACGTCAAACACTAGCCATCTTTTTCTTCTCTATGCTTTATATTGCGCCCCATCTCACTCACACTGTACCAATGTATGCCGAATAAAAATATGCATGTGTGCTGCTGCTGTGTTCGGCACATTTTTTTTGGTCAGTTTGTTAGAAAATATCGTATCTGTTTAATATTTTATCAATGGTGCCAAAGTTCATCAAAATCGGTTGAGAGGTTTAAGCGGGAAAGCGTAACAGACAGACAGACAGAGTTACTTTCGCATTTATAATATTAGTATGGATGGGTACCTTATATATTATGGCAAATAATTATATTTAATATTCTGTGTCTTCTAATGACTAACAGACAGCTGTACTGCTAGGCAGTTTGTTGCGCCATTTCTTCCCAGCGAAAGCACCAAGAAGTTTTCGACGACGCGCGTTTTTAAGACGCTGTCTTTTGAAAAGTGCTAACTCTCAACCTAGCTTGGATAAATTATGATGATTACAGTTAAGTGACATTTTAACGGCAAAAATGTATGGTTATCAGTCGCTAATCAGCCTGTAAGCAACGTTTATGGCGGTATAAATTAAAGCCATTATGAACGAAATACAAACAAGCTGTTCTTTTCATCTCTAGGCTGTCGATACAACTCATACAACTGATACAAGTAAGTATTGGCCAGTTCCTGAGGCACTCTTCAACGTCCTTTATCTATTCGTTAGTAGATTGGAGATCTTGACTCTTGACACTACATTTCTGAGCCCTCAGAGTTAAAATAATAGAAGCCTTTGAAACTTTATCTAATGCCTTCGGAAACTGGGGTCGGCGAGGATACCAAGCCGAGATAGTAACATCATTCATGGAAGAGGAATGTTTTTGAGTTCGTAAAACTTCTACATTGCATAATAAGAAAGTGAAAATGATCTATAGTGAACTTTTCTTTGGATTAATTATGTTACAGAGTGAAGCAATTACAATAGGACAGAAAGAATAAATAAAACACATAGGATACGATACCTATAATACCTAATAGGTTAAAAGGTGGCTCAGCGAGCTATGGAACGGGCTTGGAGTCTATCTGAGGGATCGAATCCGCAACTAGGTGATCCGGCAGAGAACTAAAGTTGTCGACATAGCTCACAAAATAAGTAAATTAAAGTGGCAATGGGACATCCATATTAGCCGTAGGAGCAGTTGGAGTAGACGTGTTCTTCAGTGGAGATCGCGAATCGGTAAACGTAAATGAGATGCCCTCAGGCTAGGTGAAGCGACGATCTCCGCAGGATGGCTGTTAGTAACTGCATAGAGTTGTCGAAAATATACTTGAATGGCGTGAAATAGGAGAGGCTTATGTCCAACAGTGGAGTACTACAGGCAGTTTTTGAATGCTAGAATTTTCAGATGTCTCTTTTAATCTATGGACAAATGATATCTATCTGACTTTGGTGAAGTTAGGCCTCTAGAGTAGTCTGATAGGAAACGTTGATTCATCTTGTTTAATAATATGACGTATAACAGTGCAAAAATATAACCAATTATCAATAAACGGTTGCATTTCTGCACTTTTGCAGCTAATACTTTTTAATTAATGGCCCAGTAGAAAACGCAAAACTCGTGGAAAACATTCGTAAAACTTTTAATTCATAGGTAATAAAATTGTTATGGCAAACAGATGATTGCGTTTTATGGCGTGAAAATAATTGGGCCCTACGTTCAGCCGTGGTCTGGTATAAGCTGGCGGTGAAAGAAAGTGAATGAGTTTATTAATTCAACAGCACGTAAACTCTTCAAAATGTATCTTCTTGGCGATAAATTGTTAATACATTCCTAAGCGAACTTTATCGCTAGTTGTATAACTAATTTCCCGGTAATTCACTGAATAAAAATAAATACCTAGAGTCTATTTCTAAATTAAAAATAAAACTTTACGATTTTTTTTTATATCTACTTATGCAAAAGCAACAAAAATTTAAAGCCAAGATAAAAAAAAAAACAACTTACATCGCTCATGTAAGGAGTCCAGTCGTGATTGCCAGCTTCCCACTCTGGAGGAGGTTTCTTTTCCCTCAATCTATTTATTATTGTAGCGTCAGAATCATCGTCGACAATAGTCCGATCGAAATCAAATACGGCTAACGACGAGTTCGCCATGTTTGAATATTACGCGCGCTCACACACGACAGCGCTCCGAAACACACTGAAGTGATGAATTCGGTCGGTAGTGTCTGTGTCCTAAGCGTGGTCTCGTGAACTTGAGACACAATATCTGACGTCAGCGGACATCGAGACAAGAAATGGAGGAATTGTGGATGATGCAATCATTTTCATGTGTGTTTTTGCGGAAACACAAAATACTTGTGAATTTTGACAGTTATCAGTTGTTTTGACATTATTGATTTGAGTTTGATATAATGTTGAAGTTTTGCTCGGATACGTGCTCAGTATAATATGTTCCGTTTTGTAATAATATAATAGAAATAAAATTATAATGATGATAACTTTTATGTAAAATAAAAATAGGTCAGTACAAGCGCCGGTCTACCTCTGAGAACAGCAACCCTATAACTACCTGATTGTGACTTAAATTTCACCGTGATTTTAACAGTGATGCAAAATTAGAAGTAATGTTGCTTTGAAAGGACTGTAACTACACTACTTATGGAGTTAAATGAAAAACAATTTATTTTTCCATTATTTTTCACATTTTTTCATATTCTGATACACCTCAGTAAATTATTTAGATACATTATGTATTTACAATAGAACTTTTACTAACTGTATCCAAATTCTAAACATCAGTCAACATGACATCCATACTTCTTGGCTGTCAGTGTCAGACTTTCATGGAAGTCACAGAAGAATTAAAAAAAAACTTGACAGTTAAGGAATTAAGAATTGTAGCCTAACCTTTTTTTATGGGAATTTATTTTACAAACTGCTATAAATTACATAATACAAATTGCAATGGCTTCACTAAATGTGTATTCAGTGGGTAGACTCGCCAAATATGTTTCTGGAGCGTCAATGAGGACCCTTCGAGCAAATATATACAGGTGAAATTGCGCAATCAATTTTGAGGTTATAATCCGAAATAATTTTCGAATTTCCGAATAAATACTGTATGAAAATGTCAAATATTGGTATAGACAGGAACATTGAAACTTATCCATTTTATTTTTGAGAAGTTCTTAGGCTAAACGCTTTTTGTTTAAAGCTGATGTAATATTTACTCAAACTCTATATTCAATAATTTTACCTAGTTACTAAGTCAAAACTGCTGTTTTTTTTATTGGCAAACAAAATTTTATTGTGCCACCTGTATGTTTCTACAGTTCCATGTCCTTTAAACTTGGAGATATGGTCCTAATAAGACTCTTCAATCATGGCAAATTTTAGCCACTCAAGTGTCCGGGCCACCAAAGTTGCCTAAAAAATTTTCCAGTTAAGCGTTCAGGCAACCATGGTGGCCTCACCGACCTGTACAATTTAAACGAGTTTTTTTTATGATACGTATCAAAGAGCTTTATGAACTTTTTACTAGATGGTTCTGCATTAAATAACGATTCTCGGGTCGATAAAACAGTGCCCCACCGGAAAGATAATATCGGAAAAAAAGTTGTTTAAAAATGGTGACTGCAGTTTTGTACAGTGGCTGTGAGTTCTGCGATTAAAATAAGAGTAATAAACTATGTATTTTTATTAGTGTTACATATTAAAATAATTATCGAGACTTATTCTTTCTGAATATGTATAAATACTTTGTAATAATGTGTGATAAGTTGACTTTACGAGTGTTATAGTGGACGATTAAATTATTGCTCATTGCTCATTGTGTGCCGGTTTTTCGTCAAGTTTTTGTTTAATATAATATCTTAAAATATGACAAAATAATCCCTGAAGGAAAAATTGTTCATAATAAGTAATTAATTAGACTTCTGCTAAAAAAATACGAAGAAAATAACGAGGATTTTACGAGCGCTCGGCGCGGCTTGATCCCGATCGCGCGCTGGGACGTACAACGTTTTCCTAGCTGTCAAATCGGGACATTCAAGTGGTTAGGGAACTCTCTAAAAGTCTACAGGTATACAACCTCTTTCGAAAACTGCCTGTAACATGGATAGTTGATGCAAATTTAATAGTTTATGTTCAAAGTTCAAGCCTTGCCATATCTTTATCTAAAGATAACAAACACTCAATTATGTACTATTCTATAATCCCATACAAAATAAGTTTAAAAAAATACTCCATTATTGAAAAGCCAATTTTCAATAATGGAGTATTTTTTTATGGCCTTATCCCAATTTATTTGGGGTCGGCGCAACATGTCTTTTTCTTCCATGCATTCCTATCAGAAACCATCTCGGCAGTCACCCCCTTCTTAGCCATATCATCCTTCACACATTCCATCCATCGTTTCTTTGGTCTTCCCCTACTCTTATAGCCATCAACATTCATAATTAAGACTCTCCTCACGACATTCTCCTCAGTTCTCCGTAACACATGCCCGTACCATGACAACCGATTTCCACACAACTTTTCAGCTACCGGTGCCACTTTTCAGACTTCCTCTTATGTACTCATTTCTTATTCTATCCATTCGTGTAACACCACACATCCCTCTTAGCATTCTCATCTCGGCTGCATGCAATTGCCTTTCATTCATCCCTTTCGTAGCCCAACATTCTGATCCATACAAGACAGCAGGTCGGATCATGGTTTTATATATTTTCCCCTTAAGTTTAAGGGGAATGCGGGAGTCGCAAATTGTTCCCGTGACCTGCCGCCATTTCATCCACCCAGTGTTAATTCTGTGCTTAACATTATTATTATTATAAAACCCATCAGTAGAAATGATTAAAAACTTATACCTACTCAACTGGAACATTTATTACTTTGGAGTGGAGTGTCAGTGATTGACCACTGGAAAGTCGTAATGATGCAATTTTGTTAGTAGATTACGAAACTTGTCAAATTCGATCATTATGAGATCACTGATCGACCATTCTGAAACTATTGAAATTACAGACTAGGGCCCCTGTTCTGTTAAATCCGATCCATCCACTTGGGAGATCTTCTTGAACAGACAGAATACATTATTTATTTATCAGTACCATAATTTAGTAAAATGCTGATATTTCAACATTATAATGTTTATACGCTCCATTATTTACAGTCTAATGTGTTTTTTTTTTAGCACAAGCAAACTCCGTGCATACAGTACAGAAGAGAAAGCGAAACTTGAGGAAGACAGCAAGTTACCTGCCAACATTGAGGAGTGCCACAAACGGATTGAGGCACTTAACAGTGACTTGATCACGCTTAAGACCCAAGTCAAAGATCTTGAAGTGAGTATTTGTCTACACTGCCTAGCTGCACTATGCTATTTCACCTGTGGATGTTTCAATACTTGGAATATTGGGGTAAAAATATCAACCTTTTTATCTTCCCACTGCAGGTCTCCTCTCATACAGACTAAAAAGTATACCACATGTTATTCAGGGCGTAATCTTGCCTCCGTGGCGTAACGGTAGCGAAGGCGGCCGCTGCGTAACGAGGCGCGGGTTCGTTCCCAACGCAGTGCAAATATTTGTATGCATGAATATATATGAATATGAATATTTGCACTGGTCTGATCGTGCCTCGGAAAGCACGTCAAGCGGTTAGTCCTGGTTGCCATACGAACATCTAATGGCAGTTGTTACGGGTTTTTGAAGTCCAACAATTGGTCTAACTGCAATTCTTCGTTATCGCCTTCGGTTTCTGGAGGTCAGACGGCAGTCGCTTCATGGAAAATATGGAAGTTTAGCCAAAAATCAGCAGTTAAACTGGCAAAATGGACCCCGGACTTCAAAGGTGAAAAAACTTTAGATGCGACTGGGATTAACATTGAGATGATGATCTAACAATGTATTATTTCGCAAACCGAGCCATTTTATATATTCATTGTGACCTATATTCCTAATGTTTTTTTTTTTTTTACTTCTGTCGTCTTGATCACAAACATTATACTTCTAGGACAAATACAAGCGAGCGCTAGCTGACGGTGAGAATGTTAGGCGTCGTATGCTGAAGCAAGTTGAAGATGCCAAGTCATTCGCCATACAGAGTTTCTGCAAGGATCTGCTTGATGTGAGTAGTATTTGAAAATTTGTAGTAGTAGACTTTTGTACCGGTTCGGTGTCAGCTGTGATTGTTTGCTGCACCAGGTGACGTCTTTACGTCGGCACCGGCTGCCACTGAAAACCAGCGCTGGACTCTGTTTTGCAAAGGGTCGCAGCATAATGCTGAGCGATAGCCGTTTTGCGTGGACGTGACGCATGTCAACTATTATCACTCAATTGGTTTTGTACATTTTTTCGTCATGTTTACCGCAAATAAACGTGTTTTCTTTTTTTCAAAATTCTTGTTCTTCTATCTAAATCTACGGCTTGTAGCCGTGGCTGCGTATCCTTGGTTCCCAAACTAAACTGAATTAAGGTTCACTGCATCGTGTTCTATCTCTTTCTTGCTCTCGGCATTCTCGGTTACAAACCCAACCGAGAATTTTGTCTTGGTTCTCGACTAATAAGGATGTAAAAAAAATTATTGTATGTATCCAATATTATAGAGTTGTATCCAAGGTATGAAAATCAAAAAAATAATTAGTCCATCTTATAAATAATAAAAAAAATGAAGACCCGTATTTTTTATTTTGTCTAATTTACCAAAAACTACTGAGATATAGCGTTTTAAAGTTAGACCCTGTCCAGAAAGCGCGTTTTACGCGCGAGTCCACTCGCGCGTAGGCACTCGCGCGTTCTCGAGTTACTAGAGCTGCATACATTCCGTCCAGATGCTCTCGCGCGTTACCTCACTCGCGCGTAAAACGCTTGCAATGAGCGGGACTCTCGACTCGCGCGTATTACGCGCGAGCGCCGCGCGAGTCGAGATACTCCGGCGCCGTTGCAGCGTCCAGTACTACGCGCGTGTCCGTGGCGAGTGGACGTATTCGTTTATAAAAATGGAGCGTGAAAACTTTGATGCGGAACTTTTTATTGACGAAATTGAGAAAAGGGTAGCTATATGGGATATGGAATCGTCAGATTATTCTAATAGAACTATTACGCGTAGGAACTGGGAAGAAATAGAATTTTTTTGTGAAGCTGGTGATTGCGAGGAGAAAAAAAAACTTGTAGGTCATTCTGTCACGTAGAATGGGATGCACGTTAAATCGTCGACTTTCTCTTCGTTTAGGACGTTTCCATCGACGGTATGCAAACCAAAACACAACCGCAGTATCAGAGTCCATTTTTATAACTGACCAAATCCGTCTCATCACATACGCGCGTGATTTCGCCGCATCTGGACGCAATACAAATCAAAACGCGCGAGTGGACTCGCGCGTAAATCGCGCTTTCTGGACAGGCTCTTACCGAGTGGGGGGTAATTACGTCACGCCGTGGTATATTTTGTACCACGGCGTAACGTCATGCGACATTTCAAATCAATATATCTTCCTAAGTATTTGAATGCAAGAAAAAATAAAAAATACGTGTTCAATATTTTTTATAAATCTGTCTGAAAGACATTAAATATTTTTTTAGGATACAACCCAATTCTATAATCTGAATGATGGACTAAATGAATCATTATTTTTTTTTGACCTTGAAAACACCCCTGTTGTATGACGAGAGGCGACATTCTTTAAAAGGCGAAAATGACGAAATATAAAATGCAGCTGACAGTGTAGCTACCTTGGGTTTTCATTACGAAGACTCGATCATCGATATGACCGCGTTTGACTCATCGATCGCTTCTAGGTTGTAAGAACTCTCAACCAATGAGAGCGCCAAACGCGCTCGATGCGTATGATCGAGTCTCGTAATGAAAACTGTCGATGCATATCATCAAGTCTCGTAATGAAAACTGTCGATGCATATCATCGAGTCTTGTAATGAAAACTGTCGATGCATATCATCAAGTCTCGTAATGAAAACTGTCGATGCATATCATCAAGTCTCGTAATGAAAACTGTCGATGCATATCATCAAGTCTCGTAATGAAAACTGTCGATGCATATCATCGAGTCTTGTAATGAAAACTGTCGATGCATATCATCGAGTCTCGTAATTAAAACCCATGGTGGCCACACAGGACAGATTACTAAGTGTGGTATCGTTTGTCAGGTTGCCGACACCCTAGCGGCGGCGGCGGAGAGTGTGCCGGAGAGCGAGGTGTCGGAGGGGGGCGGCACGGAGGCGGGGGCAGCGGCCGCTCTGCGCTCGTTACACGACGGAGTACGTCTCACGAGGGCACAGCTCACACAGGTATGTCTAATATATAAAATTCTCGTGTCGCGGTGTTTGTGGTTAAACTCCTCCGAAACGGCTTTCCCGATGGTGTGCATATTGGGTAGGTCTGAGAATCGGACATAAATTTTTTATCCCCCTAAATGTTAATGGTAACCTAAATGTTTTTGAATATAGATCTATATCGCCCTTTACAGCATATGATTTAAATAAATAGTTTCGAAGATATTAAAAATTTAAAAACTGTGGGGCGTCGCATTTGCGGCGGTACCAGCCGGTTGGGTGGCGGGCCGCTATGTTTTTTATACAACGTTAACAGTTTTTTTGTAATGTATTTAGTATCAGCATTGCACCCGTGCGAAGCCGTGCGGGTCGCTAGTCTTATTATTTTGTTTTATCAAATCAATAAAAATTGACAAATATAAAAGGCATCAAAGATCAGGAGTGGTGGCTGGTGACGTCACTGGCCGCTAAAAAGTGTAGCGTGCAGTGACGTCAAACGGGTTTTCAACGCGCTGTGTCGTCTTCATTTTTGTTTATATGAAAAAAAAATACGAGTCTAGTATTTTTCGGAAATCTGACTGACGGACTAATTAGTTTCTTTTTTTTTTCAAATACCCTGTTATGGCCCCTGATAGATTGAACTGCACAGCTAGTATTTCTTGATCACGGTACCCTCACAAAGACAGGTACACTTATAAATTTCATTTCATGTGTTCATTTGCAGGTTTTCAATAGACACGGCTTGTCTGCGGTGTCGCCACTCCGAGAGAAGTTCGATCCTAACTTACATGAAGCATTATTCCAACAGGTGAGTTTTTATCATTAGATGATGGTAAGCAGTGATGGAGGAGATCCGGTTCGCTCCAGGTGTCACCTTTTTTGGGGTGACACCCACCCAGTCTCTAAAAATACCTAAATCGTTAGCACATGTTTTTTTCCAACGATTCCTCCACTGGCACTAGCTCAGCTCTATTTATAAATCGGGGATTCCCGCAAAAGAGCCTGACACTGTCATGGGAGATTCCCCGTGGACCAAACTCGCTATTGTGAAGTATGTTGTGTTTGGTTGTCATAAATTGTTAAACGTGTATTATTCTATAATGATAGAGAAGAAAATATATTTTCTAACACCATATTTTTTAACATCGGCTGCCGGCAGAAGTTACCACCCACCAGATAAAGTCTTGCCGCCAAGCAATTCGTCGTGTTCCGGCATGATGTCTGGTGAAGCCGTACGGAGGATGGGTCTGAGCAGTTTTGTTGCGTTGTGTGCCGTGTACAATGCGCCATTTGTTGTTGTGTCGGGAGTTTGGTCGTGGAGGGTAGCGAGATCTAGGTATTTGGGGACCCAATTACGAAGGACGATTCGAATATTTGACCACCTCAGTGAAGCTGCTGACAATATGCTGCACCGGCACCTTGACGCACAGTATGTCGCTCTGGGGGACTTCAATGCCTGCCACCAAGACTGGCTTTTCCCATACACAGAGGATCGACTATGCTGCCTTTCCCAGCTGGTAGGACAAGCGACTAGGGTGCTTGATGTAGTTGGTCATACCGCCAATTGTTTTGACCTTCTGCTGACCACTAAACCGGACAGATGTGTTGTAACAGTTCCCTCACCGTTAGGAACTTCAGACCACTGTCTGGTGAAGTCTGTATCATCCTTCGCCCTACTAGATTGCGACTCATGTAGTGAACGGCGAATGTGGCGATACAACTCGGCAGATTGGGATGAGATGCGCCACTTCTTTGCGTCTCATCCCTGCTTGCTAGTTCGCTTCTCTTCTGACAATCCCTCGAGCTGTGCGGACGATATATCCGATGTGGTGCGTCAAGCTATGAAGTATTTTATTAGGTCCCTTCAGTGATGTTCCCGTCGGTGGCTCGGCTCGCCTATGGCTCAACGCCGGCGGTATTCAAGCGGAACAACGTAAGCACATGGCATTTCTCATCTGGGTTAAAGCTCGGGACCACAGAGCTCCTGGCCACGGGGCCTTTGATCGTGCTGCCAAGTCCTACAAAACGTCGCTTAAGAAGGCTCACTTCGACCGCATTACTCATATTGACAATAAGCTCTCTGCGCAGCCATCCGTTAGCAGATATTTCTGGTCCCTTGCCAAATCGGTCGAGGCGAACTTCTGTTGCCCCATACTGCCTCCGCTGGTTAAATTTATGGAGCACTGGCTCATACGGCGAGAGAGAAAGCAGGTCTCTGCATCTTTGCCACAATTCGCGTTTCGAAACTAGCAGTGCTACTCCACCTAATTTTCCTCATTGCGGAACTTCAATGCCGGATGTTTGCATTAGGAACAAGGAGGTTCTGAGAGTACTATGTCGTCTGGACATGAATAAGGCTAGTGGCCCAGATGGTATACCAGCGATTGTTCTTAAGGCATGTGCGCCCGAGTTGTCTCCTGTAATGACGCGCTTGTATCGCCTCTCATTTAGAAGAGGTATAGTGCCCAAGTCTTGGAAGCTTGCCAACGTGCAGCCTGTGCCCAAAAAGTGTAGTCGTGCCGATCCTACCAACTATCGGCCGATTTCAATAACCTCCATACTCTGCAAGATTATGGAGCGCGTATTGAACTCGCGCCTCTTGGCTTACCTGGAAGGTAACGATCTTCCCAGTGACCGACAGTAAGGGTTTCGCCGCAATCTGTCAACTGGGGACCTACTAATGTATGCCACTCATTTGTGGGGCGAGGCCCTCGAGAGAAATGGGGAAGCGATTGCTGTCTCCCTTGATGCCTCGAAGGCCTTCGACCGGGTATGGCACGCTGGCCTTTTGAGTAAGCTTCGAGCGTACGGCATTTGCCCTGGCCTGACTGGCTGGGTAAAAGACTTCCTGACTGAACGGTCCCTCCGAGTTGTTGTCGACAGATGCTCATCTGAGCCCATATCGACTAATTACCCGGTACTGGACTCTGTTCTTGCTGCATATTAACGATCTGCTGATGCCCGGTATCTATGGGTATGCAGATGACAGCACAGTTGTGGAGAGATACCTGCTAGTTTTTTACTTTCCATGCGGTGACACCACCAACTTCCGCCCCGGATGCCACCCAAGCTAGCTACGCCACTGCTTGATAGGCTGGTGTTTTAACCACTAGGCCATGACGTCTTTCCCCTCTCCATATCACAAAACTAATATTCCTTTCTCTTCTATTTACAGGAAGTAGAAGGCGCAGAATCCGGTACAGTAGTAGCGGTCAGCAAAGTAGGCTACAAGTTACACGAGCGGTGTGTCCGGCCCGCGCTAGTGGGCGTCGCCAAGTGATGCGCACGAGTCGCTCAGTTGAACGGGAGTGAGCGAGATGACTACTTGTAGCGAATTATGAAGAATTGTGTGTGTGGGATGGTTCTTGAAGCTGTGTGTTGTTGCAATAATATATAATTTTAACGTTGAATACATTTTAATTTTGATTTCATACTTGGGTGTGGCAGGGGGGGGGCAGCTGCCCTCCCCTGAAAATCTCGCAGAATATGTATGAACTCTCCTAATTACTAATTAAACTATACACGGGGACATATACAGGATCATTTGTGTCTATTTGCTAGTGATGTGCCGAGTACGGTTTGACTCGAGTCAGACTGGATTCCTGCTTTGGACTCGCCTACTCGAATACCAATTTATTTTGATTCGAGTACGCCAGACTCGATTCCAGTACTCGAGTCAGGAAGAATCGATTCGTACTTTGCTAACTCGATTCTATTTATGCGAGTCCAATTGACTCGAGTCTTAGTATAGGAGTTTTGTGAACTCGCTCGTACTAGCAAACTGTTTACTTCGGCAATAAAGTGGCGCGGGTCTAACAATACAAACAAGTGTGAAACTGCAACTTTTTTTTATATAAATTATAAACTAGCGTTTGACCGCAATCCCGCCTGATGGTAAGCAGTGACGCAATCGTTGATGGTAAAGCGCACTAGTTTATTAAGAGCCTATTCACGGAAACACCGCCTCTGGCAAATTGTTCCAGTCCCGCGATGTATGTTTTGATTTTTTTGTTTTGTGTCAGTTAGAAGTTAGTTACGCTTTTCTTTGTTTATCTCTATAAAACTCCTACACTTTTTGTTTTATTCAATGTTTTTAATTATCAGTCGACTCGATCCACTAAAACAGCGACTCGGCACATCACTACTATTTGCCGTACTGACTACACTACAAATACCTAACGTTTCATGTAGATGTCTTGTGCAGTTTGTAAGCAAAATAGCCGGGGGTGATTCAACTGTAAAAATCTTAATTGGCCGCCCTAGTTCTGACTCCAATTCTATATTCCAAAGGTTTAAAATTTATGTTATTTCGAGTTAAACAAATATGAACTTTATTTCAATGGTGTTTAAGTGTATTTCAGAGTAAAGCTATTGATAACGTTCTGAAACTGTTTGTAATTACAGATTATACAATATGTAAAGAAAACCCTGTCCGATCCGTGTAGGTAGTGTTATGTATCGATAACACCTAAAAAATAAATATTATTTCGAAAAAGCGAGGTAACTTAATACATGCGTGGGCGAAGGGGGGCAGGGCACGCAGCACGTGGTCGCATCACTCATAATAATATTGCCTAAAACGGTGTTGTCACTTTTTATAAAAATATCAAAATTTGGAGAAGTTAGAACTAATTCGCGAAAAAAAGGATTATTTCAAAATTCATTAGTAGTGTTACTATGATGATTATGTAAAATTGTATATTATATTTGGTCAAGTGTTTACCTAAACTTTATTATCCTTATGGGTCGGACAGGGTTTTCTTTATATATTGTATAGAGTCAGTCTTGTTCACTCAAAAAATTAATTACACATTTCATAACACATACCCAAAATATAATAATAAAGTCTGTTTATTGAATATTTTTTTAAGATAACTAATCTAAATTTCTTAGATTTAATATAATAAAGGTCAAATTAAATTACCTAGCAAAACTTAAGAGGCCCTATCATTGTACTACTTTTATTAGAAATGTGTTGTAATACACACATTGTTCGGGGTTGGATTAAGATAGAGATAGAGGATGAGTTAAGAGGTAAAAGCCGGTTTAAGATTAATAAAATCACTATATTATCTGTTTCCACAAAGGTAAGATTAGGATTAATATAAACTAGGATGAATGGTGAAGGATATGGGATTATGAGTCACGCGCACGGTATGTCTCCGAATTACGTACTAAACTATTGCGGTGTAAGTGCAATAATATAAATGGTCGATACATACCGAACGTGTGGCGCAATAATGATGACCCAGGTAAACCTACTGTACGGTGATTGACCCGTACATGCTCCCGGGGGCAACGATAGGGGTTAGTAGGATAAAATGGAGATATACAAAAAACGCTAAACCCACTTGACAGAAGATAAACTATTCAATTTAATGTGACCTTTATAATCGCATCTAAACTGTCTATGGAGTATCTTAATTTGATAGGATTAAGTGTCGCGACACATCTGCGGAACGTACGGCGCCGAAAGTTCGGCTAAATACGCTCGCAGTGTATTTCAAGTACTCTAAGACACATCAGCCGCGATTACGCCGCGTTCGGCGTAGGGTCTAACCTTCATTCGGGCGGGTTTTTCAGCTAAAACGCATTTAATGTATTTTGCATAGGAAGCGACACATCACGCGATGCGTTGCGCGACCGAAAGTTCGGCGTGTGTTGTGCATCGCGCGCGTGGTGGTAACGAAGAGCGGCAACGTCTTCTAAGCCCTCTATAATAGCTAATATTCTAATTAAATCCAATTTTCTGGGCAATTCCGGTACATCACAAAAACCGCACACCATAAAGTGTGGACACAGACAGACTGACGATGACGCCACGTAACTTTCCGTCGCGTAGCGCGCTGAACAAGACGCCGCGTTTTGACCGTTTGGTTTGTCATAACAACTGAATATTGCGACTGACATTTCAGCGGCTAAGCTTTCGGCGCCGTACGTTCCGCAGATGTGTCCCCACCCTACACTAAAATGGAAAGAAAAATATGAACATAAAATTCGTTTACTTTGTGAACAAAGGAAAGCGCCATTAGCTCTAAAAACGTTATCCACGAAGAAAACGGCGCACCACGTTTGTATAGAGAAAGCGCCACTAGAGTCCCTCATCATCATCATTTCAGCCGAAAGACGTCCACTGCTGGACACAGACCTCCCCCAAGGATCTCCACAACGACCGATCCTACGCCTCCCGCATCCACCGGCTTCCCGCGACCTTCACCAGGTCGTCAGGCCACCTTGTCGGGGGCCTACCCACGTTACGTCTGCCGGTACGTGGTCGCCACTCGAGAACCCGTCGGCTCCATCGGGCATCGGTCCAATATTGTCTTACCCAGTAACTAAGTTGTGGCGGGCAGATTGACAGTCTTACCTGGAAGTGTGGATGCAGTCTTATGGCATCATTGGTTTGTGTGAGCTCCGTGCGCCTGCCTTCCTGTGAGCTCTCGCCTTCCGCTCTGAAACAATGACGGCAAAGGTTTAACTTTAAGGAGAAGAGTAGCCAGCCTGTCGGTGTTCTTTAGGATGCATTTTGAAGCGCCACTAGAGTCCCTCATCATCATCATTTCAGCCGAAAGACGTCCACTGCTGGACATAGGCCTCCCCCAAGGTTCTCCACGACGACCGGTCCTGCGCCTCCCGCATCCACCGGCTTCCCGCGACCTTCACCAGTTCACCGGTCCACCTTGTCAAGGACCTACCCACGCTGCGTCTTCCGGTGCATTGTCGCCACTCGAGAACCCGTCGGCCCCATCGGCCAACGGTCCTACGGGCAATGTGCCCTACCCACTGCCACTTTGGTGTTGCAATTCTTCGGGCTATGTCAATTACTCTCGCGGATCTCATTCCTGATTAGATCACGCAGTAAAACCCCAAACATAGCCCTCCCATTGCCTTTTGAGTGACCTTGAGCCTTCTTATAAGGCCCATTGTTAGCGACCACATCGCGGTGCCATAAGGCATCACTGGCAACACACACTGGTCGAAGACTTTTGTCTTGAGACACTGCGGTATTTCGGACGAGAAGATTCTACGTAGCTTCCCGAACGCAGCCCAGCCGTGTTAGATTCAACGCTTGTCCGAGCTTTCTCGAAGTTGGACTTTCACAACTAGATAGTTTATTCCATTGTAGAGTCCCCTCTTAATAACGAATTCTTTTTTCCCTTTTATTTATTCATCACTTCGAGTGAAAGGCAAAAGTGAAGCATTTTATATCGACGGGGGTAACACGGTTAGATTTCAGCAATAATTCTATATAAAACATTATCCAGAGATGTATGTTTGTGTACATATTGAGTATTGAGAATGACGCAAAGCGATTGGTTTTAGTTTTGTAATTAAATAGTGTAGAAATAAAATATGTGAGAGAGAGTTTGCTGAATGCATTTATAAATAGTTAAATTGTTCTGTTCTTCCATTTTATTGCTGCTGTTTTATTTATTCGTTTCTTTTTTTGTTTTAAAAGTACATATTTATATGTTAAAATACACAGTTCGTGCTCAATTTATGCAATTAATATTTGTTTTATTACATAATCTAATCGCGCCGTGTTAGGCCCTTTGTACACATGTTATTCTTGCTGTGAAAACCTACCAGACTGCTTCAAATTATTTAGGTTTTGTTTATAGATAACAACTGTTTTATATAGGCCCAGCGCACACCGCTGGAGGCGCGGCGGAGGCCAATTGAAGACAACAATTTAATATTGCCATAACTACCTTGACATACGGTCGCGGCGGAGGCCAATAAAGACAACAATTTAATGTAAACCTTATTAACCTTGACATACGGTCTACAAAGGCCCAGCGCATGCCGCTGGAGGCGCGCGGCGGAGCGCATTTCTTTGATTTTTCTTTTGTAGACCGTATGTCAAGGTAGTTAAAGCTAATAGTAAATTTTTATCTTCAATGGGGTAGTTGACTTAAAAAAAAAAGCTAATTAGTCCGGAAAAAATACTAGACACGTATTTTTTCTTTTTTCATATAAACAAAAAATGAAGACGATACAGTGCGTTGAAAAGTCGTGTGACGTCACTCCCTTGCTACACTTCTTAGCAACGAGTGACGTCACCTGATCTTTGATGCCTTTTATATTTGTAAATTTTTATTGATTTGATAAAACAAAGTATACGTATCCAATATTTTTCTATAATCTAAATGACGGACTAAATAGAATATTTTTTTTTACTAAGAAATCATCCTTATATGCCTCCGCGCGTCTCAAGCGGTGTGCGCTGGGCCCTAGAGTGGGTCCGTAGCTTGGTTAAGTTGCGAGTAGTTTATTATTCGCCGTCTATAAGCACGGTTACACTATTGAAGACTGGGGCTCTAGTCTACTATTTTTATAACTTTGTCATTCTAACACGAGTCCATTGTCATCGTAATAAAATTCGTAATCTGCTAAATTCATAATGATCGATCGAATCATTGGTCAGTCGTCTCGTAATGGAATGGTGATAGAATGAGATTGCCGTATAAAAATCGTTATTATAAATGATTTTCATAAACTACTACTCATTTTGAACATTTATTAATATGGAGTGGAGTGTCAGTGATTGACCACTGGAAAGTCATGACCCCATTTTGTTAGATTACGAAACTTTCAAAATCTACTACTATTCTGACACTATTGTATTAGCAGACGCGGGGGGGGGGGGGGTTGTACGGCAATGTATTATTATGTACTTATATCGGCCGTGTGATCCACCAGGCTGTATTTCAAGTATGGCGGACATTCTCAACGGAGACTTGTCTTCGCTGCGGAAGATGTTGAAGGTCATATCACACTTTAAACGACTATACTCCAACAACGCTCCTACTCATCACCGCCCTAAACTAAGACGACTGCTCGCAGTCCACGCGGAGACTGCTAGCAGGCACCCAGCAGTCCACGCAGAGACTGCTAGCAGACGGCCAGCTGTCCACCCGTCCACCGCTCTAGCTTTTCGCGATTTACACAGTTCGCGATCGGTTTCTATTGAAGCAACTCGTCTTTTTTACTATGTCCCGATAAACAACGCGCGAAAAATCGAGCGAGCGGATTACTTGGCAGATACTGACTGACTGGGCGTCGAGCGGCGACGGTGCGGCGACTGCTAGCAGTCTACGCGCGGACGCCGTGCTGACCACTCGTCTAAAACATGCTGCCAGCGAGGCGTCAACTACCGAGCAGTCTGTCTGCTAATTTATGATACCAATGTAAAATATATTTGAAGCCCGTATTTGTATTATATTCTTATTGTCGGGAGAGAGCAGAGTCGTTTAAGTGTGCTATAACCTCTACAGTGTGCAATTGGGTTGTCTCCTAAAAAATAATGTAATATCCCATCAGATAGATTTATAAAAAATATTGAACACGTATATTTTATTTTTTCTTTCATTCAAATATTTAGAAAGATACTCGTATATTGATTTGAAATGTCGCATGACGTCACGCCGTGCTATATTTTGTACCACGGCGTGACGTAATTAACCCCCACTCCGTAACTTTAATACGCTATATCTCAGTAGTTTTTGGTAATTACGAGAAAATAAAAAAATACGGGTCTTAATTTTTTTTTATCATCTGTAAGGCGGACTAATTACTTACTTTTTTATTTTCATACCTTGGATACATCCCTATTGCGTGCGCAGACACAGGTCCAGTCCTCCCCCCACTTTTCCCCTCTGTACTAAAGGCCTATATTAGTATTTTTATAATGAAATGTAATGTGTTTTCAGTAAATTTCAGCGTTATGTTAAAATCTCTCTCTTATAAGTCTTCTGTAGAATTCCATTGTATAGTTTGTTCAGACGCATGTGGTGAGCGTGGTGGTAGTTCCAAATATAGTTGGTTATTGTTATTAACGTGATTTATTTAATCGGATAATAAGCATAAATAATGACTGGCAAAGCCGTACGGAGAACGGGTCTGAGCAGTTGTGCTGCAATGTGCCGGGTACGATGCACCAAATGTTGTTGTATCGGGAGTTTGATCGTGGAGGTTCTCCAGATAAATCTCCCTCTGGCGTTGGTCGTGTTTTTGGCTTTTTAAACATTGCATCACCTCGCTCAAATGCCCTCTTCCTTCCTATTTACTTAAACTAGCGCTTGACCGCAATCCTGCCTGATGGTAAGCAGTGACGCAGTCGTTGATGGTAAAGCGCACTAGTTGATTAAGAGCCTATTCACTCTAGCCTTGAAGGCACTCAAATTGTAGTCCGACGGAAACACCGCCGCTGGCAAACTATTCCAGTCCCTCGATGTACGCGGTATAAAGGAGGAGGCGAAACGCTTCGTCCGGATCGTAGTGGTGTTAACAACGTAAGGGTGGAAACCAGCCGTACGACGGGTCGTCCGCTGGTGGAACGGAGATGGGGGAATTAAATCATGCAATTCCATCGCACACTCCCCGAAATGCATCCTATAGAACACCGAAAGGCTGGCTACTCTACGCCTGTGCTCTAGGCTTTGGAGACCGACTCGAGTTAGATCAGGGTCACCAATCAGCTTCTTTGCACGTCTCTCCACTGAATCCAAAGTGGCCAGGTGACACTTGGCAGCACCAGCCCAAATGTGGCTGCAGTACTCCACACACGAACGGACCTGTGCTTTGTATAACATTAGAAGCGCCTAGGTGTGAAGTACTGCCGGACCTTTGCGATAACGCCAAGTTTCTTGGCAGCCACCTTAGCCTTGGACTCAATGAACCGCCCAAAGTTAAGGTCCGAGGAAATCTCAACTCCCAAACAAGACACATTCCGAAAAGTAGGAGCCAAGGTGAACGGACTCCTTTTGGCGGTGAAAAGACACGCCTGTGTTTTGGCGGCATTGAATGCTACAAGATTGGCATTGCCCCATTCGGAGACTGCCTGCAGTGCAACACTCGTTCGCTCAACCATGGCCTCTCTTTCGGACCGGATTGATTCCTACTAGCCCGAGCACCCGGCAGGTATCTCTCTACAACTGTGCTGTCATCTGCATACCCATAGATACCAGGCATCAGCAGATCGTTAATATGCAGCAGAAACAGAGTTGCAGAGAGAACAGACCCCTGAGGAACACCGGCATTAGTTGACATGGGCTCAGAAGAGCATCCATCGACAACAACTCGGAGGGACCGTTCAGTCAGGAAGTCTTTTACCCAGCCAGTCAGGCTAGGGGAAATACCGTACGCTGGAAGCTTACTCAAAAGGCCAGCGTGCCATACCCGGACGAAGGCCTTCGAGACATCAAGGGAGACAGCAATCGCTTCCCCATTCTTCTCGAGGGCCTCGCCCCACTCACGTAGTTCACTCTTAATAAACTTAGCGCGCTTTACCATCAACGATTGCATCACTGCTTACCATCAAGCAGGATTGCAGTCAAGCACTAGTTTATAATTATTAAAAAAAAGAAAAAAACTCTTACAGCTATCGACATTCATTCTCAAAATTTCTCCATTCCTCCGTAACACATGCCCATACCATGACAAGTAATTTACACACTATTCTGTATCTGTAATATATTATAATTATTTATTTATTTATCCATTTATTTCAGGCATCAGGACCCATATAAACATATAAAATACTATATTAACCTTTTGAACGCCCATCTACATAACACGCGATGTGTCCTGCGCCACACTACAAATGTATAACGTATCTATAGTAAAACGTAGGGATGGGATTAATGTCCTATCGACAAATAATATTATAATTTGAAATTAATGTTTACTCGCCAATTTACGAAGCTAAAGTAAAAACTGTAACTGATTTTGATATTTTATTTTATTTCATAAAAAAATCAATATGAAAACCTGGATATATTCCTCATAATAAAGGAAAGAATTTTAAATTTATTAGACGTGTGTTCTAGAAGGCACATCCCTATTTGTCTCCGAATGTAATCCCTCTACTTCATATCAAGTAGTTGGCGCTCGTGGCACGTCAAAATCCTTCCTGATATAAGGATGTCTAGATTTCTATGATATTTATTTTTATATTCACTAAATACCTGGTTTTCTACGTTTTTTTTTTAAGTTATAATGGAGGGTAAATGTTTGTTTTACACAGGTGTTACAGACCTTTTTTTAATGATGTCGCAAAATCTATGTGCAAAATACTCGCAATTATTTTTCTGGTTTGTAGAAACTAATAGAAAACGGAAGAAAATTTCTGAAACGGAAATTAACGGCTTAACGGAAAGTCAAGACGACGAACTATTTCAAAATTCTGATTCAGACTTGAACAACTCGCAATAATTTGTCATATTCAGTCACAATTTTTTTTTATAAGAACACGTGTGCCAACTCAAGATGTAAACATTGCACTACACTAAAATGCACAAAGTCATTATGACCTTGAAACCCGTCCGCTTATGACGTCACAGATTTACTTCTATACAAGTCGGTGGCGCATGCGGACTGAAAACTAACTTTGTAGGGATGGGTTTTTCAAACGGTGTTTCACTATCGACAATAATTAGAACTTATTTATTCTTCATTTAGGTGAATAAAACCTAGTTTATAGTGTACAATATTTACAAAATTTTAATTATTTACGTCATTTTCTTGAAATAATAGTATTTATGATCATTTCGACGAGATGAAATATAGCGAGGTCTTCATCGTGTCCCATCACTGGGTTACTTGATATCAAGTAATTGGCGCTGGAGGCATTAAAATATTTTCTGGCGTTTTTGTTTCTATTGAAAATAAAACAAGAACTTATTATGTGAGAAAAAGTTAAAAATATGGCTGATAACAGGGCAAATTTCCGTAAAAACAAAATAAAAGGTCTTTTAAAAGTCGTAAATTTATTTTATACTGTGATTACTTGGCACGAAAATCTCGAACTTGTATAGAAGTGATTGGCGTTCAAAAGGTTAACAAAAATTAACCTTTAATATCCACAGATAAGGTTCAAATTGACTTGCCTGTCATTACACTTTCAATGAACTATACTCTGTTTTTTAATCTCGTAGAGTAAATTGACACATGCAAATGTCAAATTTACATTATTAATTTTGTATTATTACGTTTTTAATAAGTACCTACACATTATTTCAGGATAACTTAATGTAAAAAAAGATACTTGATTTTATGAACGCTAAGTTTCGGCACTATTGCACCTAATTGCAATAAACTGCCAACACTCGTAATGTCAATTTACTCTACGAGATTAAAAAACAGAGTATAGTTCATTCTGAAACCGAGATAATTGACGCTAACATAAAGTCGATATTTATTTGCTAACGAAGCAGTAGCGGGTTTTGGGTGAAAAATAATCGAGATTTAATTGTATGATATAAGTTTAATACAAATAAATTATTGACATAACCATTCCTAAGTAACTTATCTAAATAATGGTGAAAATCACATCAAAATCCGTTACACACTTTAATAGAACGACGCGAATACGAAAAGCTAGTTTAAAACTAGCGCTTGACCGCAATCCCACCTGATGGTAAGCAGTGATACAATCGTTGATGGTAAAGCGCGCTAGTTTATTAAGAGCCTATTCACTCAAAAAACTGAGTGACTAGGAAGGAAGACGGAAGACAAGCGAGCCACCCCACCCCCAGGCCACCCCAGGGCGGCGGACATCCATTGAGGATTACCACCCCGGAAAAAAAAGGTGATGCAATGTTAAACCCAATAACACGACCAACGATGCTGCGCCAGAGGGAGATTGATCTGGAGACCCTCCACGACCAAACTCCCGACACAACAACATTTGGCGCATCGTACCCGGCATCACAACACAACTGCTCAGACCCGTCCTCCGTACGGCTTCACCAGACATCATGCCGGAACACGACGAAACGCTTGGCGGCAATTTTTAATAAAACATACAACAAATATAAGTTATGAAAAAACTTTAATACTACATACATAGTAAACTTCAATCTGCGTTACAACACATTTTAATAATAGTCATTCGGAATTCAACTCAAATCTCATTACAATAAGGTTGATAGTTTTGATTAAGTGGAATGAAAATCAATATGAAAACATATCCAAAAAAAAATAGGCTATTTGACAGTATTAAATTTTTTGTGATTTTTTGCGTTAATTGCATAAAATGAGGGTTCTTTATGTCATTTACATGAATTTTAATAAAAAATAATAACAATTAATATATCCAAAACACAAAAATATGTTTGGCTTTTTGTATCTCGTGCCACACATTGTGAAACGATCCGGATTGGCTAATGTCGCGATGACGTCATACGCGCATCAGCACTTGTTTTCGGCAAACATATAAACTGTTTTTCGGGGGTTTTATAGATTTATTTGTACAACCCGGTAGATACAGCACACCACTTGTAAACCATTTTGTTAGATAACAACAACAAATAATAAATAAAAACAAACACCACTGAGAACCGAAAACCGCTTGTGACGTCACTTACGAAGCGCGACGCCATATTGCTGAATAAATCGTTTTCGCGGCTTAATTGAATTTTGAATTTTTATTTGCATATTTCTTACGAAATACGTATTTAAAATTTAAAAAAAAAAACTTTCTGTGAACTTCTTAACCGCAACCAATTCAAGATAAAAATTATAAATCTGTCAAATAGCCTATTGCTCCATACTTGGAGTTTCTCCTGTATCGTGGGCGAGTTTACAGACATTAAAAAAAACTCACATACACAAACAGCCACATCCGGAACAACTACTTGTAGGTCATACAATAGTTATTCCGTGCGGGAATCGAACCCGCGAGGCAGCACAGCAGCCGATAGGTCAGCCACTGTGCCAACCGTGCCGTCAATTATTTAGAAACGTATTCCTCGCGCGAGTTAACTGTACACCTCGTTGGAATGCGACCCTTCTCCCGCTTCTAAGCGCTGAGTAGCTATAGCATCTTTGTTACAATAGGGTATTTGACTAAAAAAAACTAATTAGTCGGTCGGTCAGATTTCCAAAATATACTAGACACGTATTTTTCTTTTTTCATATATACAAAAAATGAAGACGATACAGCGCGTGAAAACTCGTGTGACGTCACTGCAGGCTACACTTTTAAGCGGCCAGTGCCGTCACCAGCCACCACTCCTGATCTTTGATGCTTTTTATGTTTGTCAATTTTTATTGATTTGATAAAACAAAATATACGTGTCTAGTATTTTTTGAAAATCTGACTGACGGACTAATTCGTTTTTCTTAGTCAAATACCCTATTGTCTTACTGTTTCTGTTGAGTTTTTGGTTCGTTAAGTTTTTCTTTTTTATAAAGTCTGTTTTTGTTTTTTACATTTCCGACACGTAAGTAAAGCCGGTTGCACCAACATTATATTTCAGTCCATATGTATAAATTTCATTGCAAAACGTCACGAGTAAAATGATCTAGTATTATGACGCTTTATCATCAAAACCACCTTCCGAATGACGTCTCAGAACGAGGTGCATTATTAATTCGCGCAAGTTGTACATTCCCATTATCTGTATGGAGCCGACATCTGAACTCATATTGAATATCGTGACATCCCAGTCGCCCCCTCTTCCCTCCGTCTCCCTAGAAGCCCTCCTGATAAGCCTTGGACTCGAGCCTCGCTTGTAGCAGCTCGAGCTGCCGCCGCGCCTCGCATTGTGGGAAGTTATTTAGCTCGTAGTATTGTGGGGCTATTTTCAGGAGCCATTCCGCTGTGGAAGATAAAAATATGGTTGTTAGTTCATGTTCACATTTTGTGATGGTAAAGATTTTTAAGACAGTATTGTAGGATGAAAATGTGGGTGAACAACCCGCATTGAGCAAGGGTGATGATTACGCTCAATCCTTCTCTGTGTTCTCCAGCAGTGGAACGATAAAGATTCGTGATGTTGAAAGTGCCTGGTGGTATTCAAAGCTTTGATGGCCGTAACTTGTAAGTCACGGATCACTAAGCCCTAACCGATTCACATCCAATTAGACTAGAAGTTGGCCCTAACAGAGTCACATCCAGGTAGGCTAGAAGTTGGCCCTAACAGAGTCACATCCAGATAGGCTAGAAGTTGGCCCTAACAGAGTCACATCCAGTTAGGCTGAAAGTTGGCCCTAACAGAGTCACATCCAGGTAGGCTAGAAGTTGGCCCTAACAGAGTCACATCCAGTTTGGCTGAAAGTTGGCCCTAACAGAGTCAGATCCTGTTACGCTAGAAGTTGGCCCTAACAGAGTCACATCCAGTTAGGCTGAAAGTTGACCTAACAGAGTCACATCCTGTTAGGCTAGAAGTTGACCCTAACAGAGTCACATCCTGTTAGGCTAGAAGTTGGCCCTAACAGAGTCACATCCTGTTAGGCTAGAAGTTGGCCCTAACAGAGTCACATCCTGTTAGGCTAGAAGTTGGCCCTAACAGAGTCACATCCTGTTAGGCTAGAAGTTGGCCCTAACAGAGTCACATCCTGTTAGGCTAGAAGTTGGCCCTAACAGAGTCACATCAACAACAACAACAGAGTTGCTTCTGGTTAAATTGGAAGTCGGGGTCCCAATGGGGTGAAAAGTCAATACTCACGTTTGATATCGGTGACGGTCCTGATGTAGTTCTTGGTGGTGAGCACGAACTCGTTGTAAATGACCCAGTCGGGCTTGTGGTCGAGGCACGTGCTCGGGTGGAGCTGCACCACCTGGTTGTCCTTCACCGTCAGGTAGTGTCCCGTCCGCTCCAGGTGCGCTACCTGCAATGTGCAAACAGAATTATACAACGTGTAACATAAAGGGTATATACATAACAAAGGCATGGCATCTTTACATGATATCAAACGATATTGGAAGGGTTTTTTAATCCTATCTCTTTATGTTAGGAAGTTATGAGGAAAAACACCGCCAGTGATAGGCTACTATCATACTAGTCGCACAGAGATATTGAAGACATTTATCGGATTTTGGCAAGTAACGTGACGGGTAACGAGTAGTTATTAACGTAAGTAGTGTGCTGCCACGTTTGTTATGATTTGATTTTAAGAAACACGAAACCGAAAGTTTGGTACCAATTTTTTGAGTATTTTATTTTGAGTTGAAACCATTTCGATATCGTTTGATATCATCTAAAGATGCCATGCCCTTGGTATGTATATACCCTTTTTGTTACACCATATATCCATCATCATCGTCATTTCAGCCGAAAGACGTCCACTGCTATACATAGGCCCCCAACGATCCTGCGCCTCCCACATCCAACGGTTTCCCGCGACCTTCACCAGGTCGTCCGTCTACCTTGTCGGGGGCCTACCCACTCTGCGTCTTCCCGTGCGATTTCGCCCCTCGAGAACTCGTCGGCCCCATCGGACATCGGCCCTACGGGCAATGTGCCCGGCCCACTGACACTTTAAGTGTTGCAATTCTTGGGGCTATGTCGGTTACTCTCGTTCTTCTGCGGGTCTCCTCATTTCTGATTTGATCACGCATTGAAACCCCAAGCATAGCCCTCTCCATTGCATTTGAGTGACTTTGAGCTTTCTTATTAGGCCCATTCTTAGCCACCGATTTTCTTAGTAACCTCTGACGTGAAAACGACTACTTTTATAGAGCCATCATCAACCTTTTTATCGTCCCACTGCTGGGCACAGGTCTCCTCTCATACAGAGAAGGATTGAGAGTAATCACCACGCTTGTTCAATGCGGATTGGCGATTTCCGACTTGAAAGTAAAAGTTTCCTTAAGATGTTTTCCTTCACCTTGGTGTCCAAGATATACTTAGAAAGTACATATAACTTAGAAAAGTTATATTGGTACTTGCCTGACCTGGAATCAAACCCGCACTCATACTTGAGAGGCTGGTGTTTTAACGACTGGGCCACCACAACTACTTTATAAAGCAAGAAATATAAGTTACCTGCATGAAGAATCCATTAACTAGTGCTTTTCTTATATTAATATAATAGTCCTTGCTTGTGAACTCTGTACTTGTTCGCTTTAAGTTAAACCTGAAACAGACGTTTTCAGAAAGATTAAATATATTCAGTTTCACTAAGTCTAAAATCTCATCACATATCACCAGGGAAAGAATGGGAGGGAGTTAGTCAAAAACATCAACATCATCTCAGCGTTAATCCCGGTCGCATCCGAAGCTTTTTCAGCTTTGGAGTCTGGGGTCCGCTTTACCAGTCTAACTGCTGATTTTGGCTAATCTTCGATATTTTTTGTGAAGCGACTGCCGTCTGACCTCCACAACCCGAAGGCGATATCGAAGCATTGCAGTTAGACCAATTGTTGGATTTTTGAGAGAGACAAGAACACGTATCGACTACCATTAGATGTTCGTATGGTAACCGAAACCAAAGGCTTAATAAGCTGTCCGAGGCACGACCAGACCAAGTGCATCATTCATGTATAAAAATATTTTCACTGCGCGGGGATCGAACCCGCGCCTCCTTGCGCAGCGGCCGCGGTGTCTACCACTACGCCACGGAGTCAGTCAAAAATCCCTGGACATATCATCACCGAGAGGGAAGGAATAGTCTATAAAACCACCACATATTACCAGAAGCAGGATGGTTAGTCTAAAATCTCACCAAGGGGAAAGAGACTACCCTCTCTTTACCTTATGAGAGAGTTAGTCTAAAATCCTATCATGTATCACCAAGAATGGGGAGACGGTTAGTCTAAAATCCCACCACATATCACCAGGGAAAAGTAGGAGGACCTGATATCTGACCATATGTCATCAAGGAGATAGCCCCGCCTTTCTCCTTGATGACATATGGTGAGATATCATGGGAGTATGGGAGTGGTTCCCATCATCCTCCCTGATAGGAAGGAGTATGGGAGGGGGTTAATCTAATATCTCGCATGATCAATAGGCATGAGAACATGTGAGCGCAGTACACACCTATCCATTATCCTGCTGAGCTGCTGCCTGACGTTGTCTCCGGACTTCAGCGAGCGGTAGTTGATGAAGTTGTCATAGCACCAGTGAGGGTCTTCCATGTCTGGAATAAAATGGAATCATAAATAAGTTATCTCTGTTAAAATATTTGTTTTATTATGTGTCTATAATTACTGCTTTACATATACTCTATGGTAAAACTTCGCGCCTTTTCAATGATACTTTATGTTTACGCGGTGGGCATCATCAAAAGACAGTTGTTAAAGCTTCTATTATTTGAAAGTAAATTCCACTTCAATTTTTTTTTTAATTATAAACTAGCGCTTGACCGCTATCCCGCCTGATGGTAAGTGGTGATGCAGTCGTTGATGGTAAAGGGCGCTAGTTTATTAAAAGCCTTTTTACTCTAGCCTTGAAGACACTCAAATTGTAGTGTGACGGAAACACCGAAGCCGGCAAATTGTTTCAGTCCCTCGACGTATGCGGTATAAAAGGAGAAGCGAAACTCTTCGTCCGGATCGTAGTGGTATTAACAATGTAAGGGTGGAAACTCGCCGTACGACGGGTCGTCCGATGGTGGATCGGAGATAGAGGAATTAAATTGCACACTCACTCATTCAATAACTCTAACAGGTTATCTCCTCCAGTCTTTTTTTTTTTTTTATTCTACATTTTTACAAGGCTTCAGTACACATGGAGTGACTATGCCAGCCTCATGGGGAACCTCCAATACTAATAGGAATCATCTTAACCTCATTATTTCTCTCCACAAACGAAATACGGCCCCTGAAATACGGCCCCTGCCGCATGTGAACATTGGATTGCTCAACGCTATGTTCAGCAAACCATCCCACAGCGGCACCCCAGCCAAAAACCTATCCCGTAGAGTTGCATATTGACCACATTCCAGTAACACATGTATCAGGTCTTCCGTTGCACCACAATATGTACACAAATCGGTTTGAGTTACACGCATTAGTGAAAGTAACTTATTTACCGGAACATGGCCAGATCTAATTCTAAAAGCACAGACAAGAAGTTCCCTACAGAAGCCGACACAGCCAGACCAGGGCACCAGCATAGGTGAGTCTTGGATTGTCCTGTACCAAATCCCTTTTGTCTCCGAGCACTTGTCTCCTCCAGTCTTACTAAGGCACATTGTATTAACCGGTCACTGGGTAATGGAGGTCAGATCCGTGGATAGCAGCAGTGGTTAGAGTGAAAGTAGACCCTGATATAGTTGGTAAAATGCTAAGCAGGTGGTTAATAAAAGCTATTTATCTTTTGGGTAATTACGTAACACACTATCAGTAGCTATGTGTTTCATTTTGACATTTCAAACAACATTCATTGCGTTATTTACGTTGTTGAGCAGACATTTTTCGAATATAATGAGCAATGGATGGTGATCCATTGCCGCTCTCAGCTCGCGCGCGGTTGATACTATTCTAACCTAACCCATTTGAGGGACTGGAATAATTTGCCAGCGGCGGTGTTTTCGTCTGATTATAATTTAATTGTCTTCAAGGCTATGGTGAATAGGCTCTAACTAGCAAGCTTTATCATCAACAATTGCATCACTACTTATTATTAGGCGGGATTGAGGTCAAGCGCTAGTTTATAATATGTTAAAAAGTGGGTTAAACTCACTCTGCTTAAAAGCGTGGTAGACGTTGAGTAGCGTGAGGTGATCTCCATCGATGTGTGCGAACCTCATCTTGGCCTCGTCGGCAGCCTTGCGCGCCTCGTTGGGCCGAACGAAGCATTGTTGGACTGGAACATGAAGGAATAACATTTTATTAGCTAGAATCAAAATCAAAAGTCATTTATTCAAATTAGGCTGAAAATCAGCACTTTTTGAACATCAATATTATACAAAGTGGTGATGACAATACGACAATAAATTAAACATCGTGTACCTCAACACATTCTCAGTCTACCCATAAAAAATCATATAAATATGTCCATTAGTTTAGTCACAGGAAAATATTTTTCATTTTCCACATTTTCTACATGATGTACGTGTTAATAAGGAAGCGCTTACTAGTTGATGACCGCCGCATCCAGCGGTACTGAACTTTAACAATAATGGCGCAAAAAAAGCAAGTCGATACAGAACCGCGCCGTCGCCGATCAGAGGTCAGTGAACCAATATTTTAAAGGATGTTTTATTTCGTTTCCAATTTTATGCGATTTAGTTTGAAATCATAGTATTGTGAAAGTAGTGTTGAACATAAGCTTTGCAATAACTTACCCGACAGCATGGCCGTGATGGAGAGGATCTCGTTGGAGCAGTTGTGGTTGCAGCTCGCGATCAACATCTTAGCCAGCTGAGGGTCGAGGGGGAACTCCGCCATTACTGCGCCCAAGTCCGTCAAGTTACCGTCGTCGTCTGAAAGCAACATGACGCAAGTGTTAGCATGAGGATATGTCTTTTTTTTTTTTTTATTAGTTATAAACTAGTGCTTGACTGCAATCCCGCCTGATGGTAAGCAGTGATGCAATCGTTGATGGTAAAGCGCACTAGCTTATTAAGCCTATTCACTCAAAAAACTGAGTGAATAGGAAGGAAGACGGCAGTTGAGCGAGGTGATGCAATGTTTAACCCAACAACACGACCAACGATGCTGCGCCAGAGGATGATCTGGAAACCCTCCACGACCAAACTCCCGACACAACAACATTAGGCACATCGTACCCGGCACACATCGCAACACAACTGCTCAGACCCGTCCACCGTACGGCTTCACCAGACATCATGCCGGAACACGACGGATCGCTTGGCGGCATGACTTTGTCTGGTGGGTGGTAACTTATGCCGGCGGCTGATGTTGTTGCCTACCACCGACAACCTGGAAGGTCCACAGAAGCCGCGGGTTGCTCGAAATATGAAGATATACAAAGTGGTGATGACAATACGACAATAAATTTACATACACAACCTCAACACATTCTCAGTCTACCCACAAAAAATCATATATACAGGTTGTTAGTGTAAACACCGGTGCTCATGAAGTCAGTGGTTTGGTTTCACTTTCAGAACGTAAACTCAATGAAAAAAGAAAACTGGTTTTTTTTTAAGTAAAATGTCCATTTTTCCAGGAACTTTTTTTCACTCTAGCCGCTAGCAGATCATATGTTTCGTGAACGCTACCGGGTCAACGACCGGCACGCAAGCGTCGCGCGCGGCGCCGCCGGCCGCGGGCCTCTCCTATTTTTATTTTTGATGCTAGGTTTTTTACAATGGTTAAATTACAATAAGTATAATTATAATGAATTATTCCTATAAACCAGCATTGTTCGTGTTTTCATTTATTGTCGTATTATCAGCACCACTCTGTATCATGCTTCTGATGTTTCAAAAGTGCCCATGTTGTTTTATTTGAGATATTTTGATTTGATTCGCTCAATGAAATATAAAACAAGAAAAATAAAAGAAATATGTACAAAATGTCTTACCTAATGCAGCAAGATAATTCAAAAGCTCCAAAGCCCTCATCAGCGTCTCCGGGGCGGGTGGGTCCATGAAGTCAAAGTGTACCAGATCATCGATGCCAAGCTTTTTCAGCTGCAAAACTACAGAGCCTAAGTTTGATCTGCAACGGCAACAATTGGGCGCTGTGTTAGCTCAGACTGACTGCGGAGACTCTTCAGGGGTTTGTGATCTCTATAAACGAAGTATTGTTAAAGGGTCTTGATTTTAACACTAACCACCTTATCCATAAACGTTGCTTAAAGTTAACTAGTGATTAGCGATTGTTTTATCATACATTTTAGATGTTTGCACATCACTTAACTTTATTCATCGTTTATAAATAAACCCCTTAAACAGTGTGGTGTTTATTCATAAACGATGATTGAAGTTAAGTGACGTTAAAAGGTCAAAAATGTATGGTTGAAGAATTGCTAATCACTAGTTAACTTTAAGCAACGTTTATGAATAGGGGGGAATAATGTGTTATGTAGTGCAGTTATTATGCGACGGCGACTCAATGTTAAGTCAAAGTTAAAATATCATGCCGTCACTGGAAAGGTAAGGCCAAACGAGCGTAATTTCGGCAGCGAAAAATTAGTCACGTAATCTCGGCAGCAAAAAATGAGTCGCGTAATCTCGGCAGCAAAAATTTAGTCACGTAATCTCGGCAGCAAAATATGAGTCGCGTAATCTCGGCAGCGAAAAATGAGTGCCGTAATTTTGACAAGTCGATATAAATCTCGCACGTACATATAAATTAATTTAATTATTTTGTTTTCTTTTATAATTATAAACTAGTGCTTGACTGCAATGGTAAGCAGTGATGCAATCGTTAATGGTAAGACGCGCTAGTTTATTAAGAGCATATTCACTCAAAAAACTGAGTGAATAGGGAGGAAGACGGCAGTTGAGCAAGGTGATGCAATGTTAAACCCAACAACACGACCAACGATGCTGTGCCAGAGGGAGATAGATCTGGTGACCCTCCACGACCTAACTGCCGACACAACAACATTTGACGCATCGTACCCGGCACACATCGCAACACAATCGCTCAGACCCGTCCTCCGTACGGCTTCACCAGACATAATGCCGGAACACGACGTCTTTCACGTCGTCGGACACTTTGTCCGATGGGTGGTAACTTCTGCCGGCAGCCGATGTTATGGTCTACCACCGAGAAATTCGTCCATTTATCATTGTCCTGCGACTCACAAAAAAAAGGTTTATATATGAAACTGAATGCAACGTAAATTACGCGACTCACAGCTCACAAATCGCTCTTTTGGCTCTACCCTTTGGTGTATTATGATGATTCACAAAGACCCTCAAAAAAGCATGAAATTAGTTGTCGTTTGTGTATGTATAGTATATAACGCCAAAAAAAAAACTAGGCTACTGAGAAATTTCAAATGGAAATAAATTACCCCTAGCCAACCTAGGGTTCGAACCCAGGACCCCACACACTACACGCACTTACGACTCAACAAGACATGACCCATGTAAATAGTTAAATAAAAATCGTTTTCAAACTAAAAAGCAATAAAAAAAAAACTCGAATACCACCAAATACCTTAAAATCTCCGGATAAGTATTATCTTGCATTTCATTTTTGTATGCCTTTTCTGTGTAAAGTCTAAAGCATTTCCCTGGCCGTGTCCTTCCAGCTCTGCCGGCTCTCTGCTGGGCCGACGCCTTGCTTATAGGAGACACTAGTAGGGACTCCACACGAATCCTGGGATTATACACTTTTTGCTTAGCAAACCCTGGATCTATGACAAAAACTACCCCATCAATCGTCAGAGAAGTCTCAGCAATGTTGGTGGACACAACAACTTTTCGGCCTATCGCACCATTTGCCCGATTCGGCGGCGCCGGCTCAAAGATCCTCTGTTGTAAATTCGGCGGGAGTGTCGAATATAAAGGTATGCACTTTAATTCACCAGCATCAGGTCCCAAGTTATCAATCTCCCGTTTAATCCTCTTACAAGCATCTTCAATTTCCTCTTGTCCCGTCAAGAATAGAAGAATATCACCAGATATTTCTTCACAAATATGTATTTGTATAACTGTTCTAATAGCAGCTTCTAAATAATCTCTTTCCGGTTGTGGGGTATAAAAAATTTCTACTGGATGGGTCCTGCCGGGGACATTCATAAGAGGTGCATTGTCAAAATATTGTTGAAACTTCCCAGCATCTAATGTTGCAGACATGATAACTAGTTTTAGATCCGACCTCTGCTTTATGACTTCTTTTAGCACCCCCATTAAAATATCTGTTGCTAACGTTCTTTCGTGGGCTTCATCTAGTAATATAACTCTGTATTGTTCGAGCATCGGATCTGACATGGCTTCTCTCAATAACATACCGTCTGTCATGTATTTTAGTATAGTTTGGGGTCCAGAACAGTCTTCGAAACGGATGCTGTAACCAACTTGCTGGCCCAGTGCAACATCCATTTCTTCTGCCACTCTCTGGGCTACTGACATGGCAGCCACTCTCCTGGGTTGAGTGCAAGCAACACCTTTAGATTTGCCAGCGGTTACTGCAGCAAATTCTACAGACCATTGTGGGATTTGCGTGGTCTTCCCGGAGCCGGTCTCGCCGACTAAGACTACACATTGGTGTGTGTTAAGAAGTCTCATGAAATCGTTTTTGTATTCCCAAACAGGAAGGCCTAGTCGACGGCGGAGTAGTTCGTGGTAGCGTTGCGAGTGTGGGAGACCTGTGAACGAGAAAAGTTTCATTAAATTTACTACCATACTATTAATATAATAAATATCGAAGTTTGTATAGACTGTTACTTTCCACGCAAAGTGTAGAACAGATATGTAAAAACTGTAGCACAGAAAGTTTCTTCTTCTTCTTTCTCTTCCCAGCTTTTAAAGGTCCCACTGCTGGACAAAGGCCTCCCCCAAGCCTTTCCACGATGACCGGTCTCGTGCTGCCCGCATCCATCGGTTTCCCGGGATCTTCACCAGGTCATTGGTCCATCTTGTTGGGGGCCTCCCTACGCTATGTCTTCCGGTACATGGCCGCCTCTCCAGAACCTTACTGCCCCATCGAAAGTGTAACAAGTGTACCATTTTTTATATATTTTCATGGGCTCGAATCTTATGCGGGTGACCCTGCAGGGAGGAGCTAGTACCGAGGAAAATAGCGAGATAAATGTTGTTTAATTATATATGCGTCGAAAATGTAAAAAATAAAAAAACTTAATAAAAAAAACTCTAACACAGCAAAAACTCCACAGAAACAGTAATAACAACAGGGGATTTACAATGTATTTAGACAATTGTAACAAAGATGCTATCGCTACTAAGCCCTTACGACGAATGCGGGGCGCCGCGCGGGGGGAAGCGGGAGATTGGTCGCATTCCAGCGAGGTATACAGTTAACTCGCACGAGTAGTGCCCATAACTTCAGAGAAACAAGATATGATGTTATAATAAAAACCAAGCTTGTGTAGACTTACCAGTATACGGATTGATACCAGGAGTACTGGTAGCAGATGGGGGCATGCTGGTTGCTAGAGTCGCCAACGCGGCTTCAGACGTCTCCCCACTGGCGCCCGACTTGGCAGCCGCGGCCGCCTTTTCTTCCCTGAAGACAAAAGTCAAATGATTTAATTTATGTATCATGTCATCAATTTGTCTATATTTTGCCAAATATGTCGCAATGTTAAGTAATAGATGATACAGGCTGGTGTCCCATAACTCCACAAGAATTTATGAACTAACTAGCTTTCCGCCCGCGGCTTCGCCCGCGTGGAGTTCGGTTATATCGCGCTTTTTAGATTTCCCTCGGGAACATCAAACTTTTCCGGGATAAAAGGTAGCCTATGTTCTTTCTCAGGGTCTAAAGATTGTCTGTGCCAAATTTCATCAAAATCAGTTGAGAGGTTTAAGCGGGAAAGCGTAACAGACAGACAGACAGACAGAGTTACTTTCGCATTTATAATATTAGTATGTATTTCTTTCTTTAACCGAATGCATCAACGGGTGAGACTTTTTTTTTTAAAAGATGTACGATGTATGATACCAGGGTAGCACAAAAGTGTAGGAGAAGTCGAAACAATGAAGCTCATTCATCATTATTAATCTAATATTACATGGATGAAGTTTTATTTTGCCTACTTTGAGGAGGTGCAAGGTACCAGGGTAGCACAAAAATGTAGGAAAAGCCGAAACAATGAAGTTCATTCATTAATGATAAACGCACAGGATATTGTAATCGTTTGAACTCAAATGGCATATCAATTGGGATCATAGGGATACTCCGTAACATACAAACTTCTCATTTTGATATACCAGTTGAAATCGTAGATTCAATTAAATTTCGCAATAAGTTTTTCACTGTCAATCTGGTGCCATTACATAGTTTTGGTGGATTAAAAAAATACAAAGAAATTGGCATTGAATTTTATATATATAGAAGATGAGATTATGATCCACCGTTCATTGAATTCATTTGTGAAAACGTGATAAATGAAGAACCGCTCGGCGGATTTTATTCAAACTTCACACAAACCATCTACTAATTAGTCACAACAAAGCCTAAAAATTTGGTTTGGATAGGTGAGTCCGTTCCTGAGTTATAAAATTACAAAGAAAGTGGCAGCTGACCCGGCGAACTTTGTTCTGCCTTGAAGGCAATATCACATGATCCAATTTTTTACTTTTTAAATTAGGGTAACACAAAAGTGTAGGAGAAGTCGAAACAATGAAGCGCATCATTTCGGTTGAGCATAATCACCACGCTTGCTCAATGCGGGTTGGCGATTTCAGACGTAAATTCCACGTTTCCTGATGTTTTCCTTCACCTTGCATAAATGCATCTAGCTCTGAGAAGAAACGCCGAAACAAACTCAGAGGTCATTGATGGGACATTATGATATTACTGGCCAAAAGGAAAATAAAATAAAAGTTTTATCAATAAAGTTCCGCCTTAAAGGCAATATGGCATGGTCTTATTTACTACTTTAAATTAGGATAATCTATATATATTAAAGAAAGTCGAGTTAATTACACTATTTATAACTCAAGAACGCCTGAACCCATTTGGCTGAAAATTGGTAGGGAGGTAACTAAGAACTGGGAGAAGGACATAGGATATCCTTTTTACCCCGTTCCCGTCGTTCCTGTGTGAATGAATGAACTTCATTGTTTCGACTTCTCCTACACTTTTGTGCGACCCTGGTACCTTGCAACTCCTCAAAGTAGGCAAAATAAAACTTCATCCATGTAATATTAGATAGATAGATAATAATGATGAATGAGCTTCATTGTTTCGACTTCTACACTTTTATACGACCCTAATACCTTACAACTCTTCAAAGTAGGCAAAAGTAATATTAGATTAATAATGATGAATGAGCTTCATTGTTTCGACTTCTACACTTTTGTGCGACCCTGGTACCTTGCAACTCCTCAAAGTAGGCAAAATAGAACTTCATCCATGTAATATTTATTAGATTAATAATGATGAATGGAGCTTCATTGTTTCGACTTCTACACTTTTGTGCGACCCTGGTACCTTGCAACTCCTCAAAGTAGGCAAAATGAAACTTTATTCATGTAATATTGGATTAATAATGATGATGAATGAGGCTTCATTGTTTCGACTTCTCCTACACTTTTCTGCGACCCTGGTACCTTGCAACTCCGAGCTTCATTGTTTCGACTTCTCCTACACTTTTGTGCTACCCTGGTTAACAGATTAACAACTGAAGTTAGCTAAAATTGAGTTTCTCGAAGCCGACCACTATTTATGTACCACTATTATTACTTCCACTATTTTTTTTTTCTACTATATGTATTTTGAGACTATGCAATTTTGTCGCGTTCGCGATTCACTTTCACTTTTGTTGAGTTTCAGAACGCGATATTAGATCCTCTAACGCGCACGCGAATTTGAACTTTATGAAGCGGTAATAAATTACAAATTGACTGTCCATTTTATTTAGAAAACGTTTGTATGGGAAATAGAAAAATGCTGTTTTGAGGATTTTCCCGGCAGTTATTCGAATTTTTCTCACCTTTTAAACCTTCCCTAGACCTCCACGAATAATTCAAGACCAAGATAAGATAAATCCATTCAGCCGTTCTCGAGTTTTAGCGAGACTAACGAACAGCAATTCATTTTTATATATATAGATTTCGCAATGTTACACAATCGGTTTCTGCCGGCCTTTTCCCAACTGAATAAGTGTCCTAAATACACACATCAAAAGTGTCTAGGGATCAACATATATTTTTGCAATAACTTTTCTCCTGATTGATATTAATTAAAATTTTCTTTAAGGATTCATCAAATAAAGTGTTTTCGTTTGTCACAGTAACGATAAACCAAGTCACCTTTGCATTAATAAAGAAATTTGCCATTTTCCTAATAAAGGGATATTTGACATTTGAACCACTAACACAAAAGTTCGAAAAAAAGACTGAAATAACAGTTTTCTCTAAAATTTTATTGGGTAACTTAAACAATTAATAATCCGTGTTTCTACCGCGAACACTAACAATACAAGAACATCGGTTTGGCATACTCAAAATGAGTTCATCCAAATCACGCTGTGGAATGGCCGCCCATGTTCGTTGCAACAACAAAAAAAGGTCTTCTTGCGACTGGATACCCTCCATATTCGGCAGAGCTCTTCTCTGTAGCATATCCCATGCATGCTCAATCGGGTTCAAGTCTGGCGACTGAGCAGGCCAGGGCAGGACATTGATGTTAGCTGCGGCGAGAGTCTGTCTTACAACTCTTGCGGTGTGCGGTCGTGCATTATCATGCATTAACTGAAATAAGGGACCGATTTGCACTTGTAGAGGAACGATGACGTCTGATACAATCGTTTCAGCATAAATTTGAGCGTTGAGGTTGCCTCTGATCCAAATCAACTCAGTTCTTCCGCCGATCCAAATACCCGCCCATACCATGATGGTTCCACCACTATAAGGATGGACTTCCTGGCAGGATTTTAATCGCTGTTGGCGTCCAGGGGTTCTCCAGTGTCGTATACGTCTTGTATCCGGTCTCATACCAAAACGAGACTCATCAGAAAAGCACACGAAACGCCATTGTTCTTCTGCCCAATTTCTGTGTTCAAGAGCCCATTGATATCGAATCCTACGATTGTGCATTGCTATAGGTGGTACCCGTAGCGGTCTTCGGGAATGAAGGTTCACTTCATGCAAGCGGTTTCTGACTGTTTGGTCGCTAATTAAGTTCCCTGAAGAGTGATGAAGCCTCACGGCTAACATCATGGCGGTTATTGTTGGAGCTCTTCGAGTTAAGATTTGAATGTATCGGTCTTGTCTCCGTGTGGTGCAGCGATACCGTCCTCCATGGCGCTCAGCCACGGTACCAGTGCTTCGGTAACGTGTCCAAAGTCGACTGATAACACTCTGACTTGTATTCAGAGCTAAAGCCACAGTACGTTACCGGGAACCAGCTTCTATCATTCCCACGGCTCTGAGCATTTCTTCCCTGCTTAAATGACGTCGCCGCTCCATAATAACGTTGGTTTTAATCAGTAGTAGGGAAACAGTAGCACTAATAATGTCTTCAATGCGTTGTATGTTTTTATAGGGAAAATATTGACAGCTGATTTTCATCTTTTACTCGAATTTGATTCACAGTTCCTGATTCAAATTATGAAATGCACCAAAAAGGATCCATATAAATTTATAAAATCATAAATTTATTACAAAGCCACATCTCAATCTCAAGAAATCCGCATAAAAATGCTTGATCCCTAGACACTTTTGATGTGTGTATATTTATTAGGGTTGTAACGGAGGCCTTGTTAGCGGAGGCGGATGCGGAGGCGACGAGTCTCACCTCCGCGGAAGTGGAGGTTAACGGAGGCGGAGGTGAAAGTAGATATAAAAAATTTAAATTTATGGTAATTAAAACAATTTTTATTATTTTAAATATAAAAAAATGTTACCTTCTAGTAATAAAAATCAAGTTTTTTTTTTAACATATTATAAACTAGCGCTTGACCGCAATCCTGCCTGATGGTAAGCAGTGACGCAATCGTTGATGGTAAAGCGCACTAGTTTATTATGAGCCTATTCACTCTAGCCTTGAAGACACTCAAATTGTAGTCCGACGGAAACACCGCCGCTGGCAAATTGTTTCAGTGGTGTTAACAACGTAAGGGTGGAAACCAGCCGTACGACGGGTCGTCCGCTGGTAGAACGGAGATGGGGGAATTAAATCATGCAATTCCCTCGCACACTCCCCGAAATGCATCCTATAGAACACCGAAAGGCTGGCTACTCTACGCCTGTGCTCTAGGCTTTGGAGACCAACTCGAGTTAGATCAGGGTCACCAATCAGCCTCTTTGCACGTCTCTCCACTGAATCCAAAGTGGCCAGGTGACACTTGGCAGCACCAGCCCAAATGTGGCTGCAGTAAGTACTCCACACACGAACGAAGTAAAAACAAATTGTATTTGCCGCATTCCCGTCTCGCACTAGTTGATTCTTGACCATTTCGCGCTCAAACGGTTGTCGAGCGTCGCAGCTTGCGCGTTATTTATTTTATAAACTAGCTTTCCGCCCGCGGCTTCGCCCGCGTGGAGTTCGGTTATATCGCGCTTTTTAGATTTCCCTCGGGAACATCAAACTTTTCCGGGATAAAAGGTAGCCTATGTTCTTTCTCAGGGTCTAAAGATTGTCTGTGCCAAATTTCATCAAAATCGGTTGAGAGGTTTAAGCGGGAAAGCGTAACAGACAGACCAGACAGACAGACAGACAGACAGATAGACAGACAGACAGACAGAGTTACTTTCGCATTTATAATATTAGTATGGATTTCTTGCTTTAACCGAATGCATCAACGGGTGAGATTTTTTTTTTAAAGATGTACGGTGTATGGTACCAGGGTAGCACAAAAGTGTAGGAGAAGTCGAAACAATGAAGCTCATTCATCATTATTAATCTAATATTACATGGATGAAAATAAAACTTTATTTTGCCTACTTTGAGGAGGTGCAAGGTACCAGGGTAGCACAAAAATGTAGGAGAAGCCGAAACAATAAAGTTCATTCATTCACACAGGAATGACTGGAACGGGTTAAAAAGGATATCCTATGTCCTTCTCCCAGTTCTTAGCTACCTCCCTACCAATTTTCAGCCAAATCGGTTCAGCCGTTCTTGAGTTATGTATAGTGTAACTAACACGACTTCTTTTATATATATAGATTATCCTAATTTAAAAAGTAGTAAATAAGATCATGTCATATTGCTTTTAAGGCGGAACAAAGTTCGCAAGGTCGCAAGGCTAGAAGACCCGCTAGCTGACCCCGCGAACTTTGTTCCGCCTTAAAGGCAATAAATATCACATGATCTTATTTTTTAGTTTTTAAATTAGGATAATTAGGGCAGCACAAAAGTGTAGGAGAAATCGAAACAATGAAGCTCATCATCATCATCATCAGCCTTTTTTATCGTCCCCCTGCTGGGAATAGCTAGAGAGGAGAACGACTGAGCGTAATCACCACGCTTGCTCAATGCGGGTTGGCGATTTCAGACTTACAAAAGGCCAGGTTTCCTTAAAATGTTTTCCTTCACTTTCCTCGGCTTTGCATTCATCACTAAATCACTAATACATAGAAGAAATTTGATTTTCTCTACTTTGTGGAGGTGTAAGGTACCAGGGCAGCACAAAAGAGTAGGAGAAGCCGAAACAGTGAAGCTCATTCATCATTAAACCATAATAATTACATCAAAGAACTTTTATTGTGCCTAGTTTGTAGAGGTGCTATGTACCAGGGTAGCCCAAAAGTGTCCCGGCGAACTTTGTTCCGCCCTAAAGGCAATATGACATGAGCTTATTTACTACTACTACTATTTTAAATTACGATAATCTGTATATATATAGAAGAAAGTCGTGTTAGTTACACTATTTATAACTTAAGAACGGCTGAACCGATTTGGCTGAAAATTGGTAGGGAGGTAGCTAAGAACTGGGAGAAGGATATAGGATATCCTTTTTATCCCGTTCCCGTTGTTCCTGTGTGAATGAATGAACTTCATTGTTTCGACTTCTCCTACACTTTTTTGCGATCCTGGTACCTTGTAACTCCTCAAAGTAGGCAAAATAACTTCATCGATGTAATATTAGATTAATTAATAATGATGAATGAGCTTTATTGTTTCGACTCTACACTTTTGTGCTACCCTGGTACCATACACCGTACATAATAAAAAGTCTCAGCCGTTGATGCATTCGTTTAAAGCAAGAAATACTCTCTGCCGGTTTAAAGTTTCTAATAAAAAGCCACAAAGCCAACTTCAACTTCAAACTAATATTGTATTGTTGTGACATTTATCATTGCCATTCTCCCATTGCTCTTGTAAGTGAGTTTTATTTTGTCTCCTTTTTGGAGGTGCAGGGTACCAGGGTAGCACTAAAGTGTAGAGAAGAAGTAAAAACAATGAAGCTCATACATCATTATTATTAAATCATTTTTTCCTTACTTTCTCACCGTTTAGACCTACCCTGGACTATGACAAACATTTTAAAACCAAAATCAGCTCAATCGGCCCAGCCGTTCTCGAGTTTTAGCGAGACTAAAGAACAGTAATTCATTTTTATATATATAGATATGTATGTAAATCTAACCTCCGTTATTACTCCGCAAAAACTGTGCGGAGGCGGAAGCGAAGATACGATTTCTTGCGGAACTTCCGCAGTAACGGAAGCGGAGGCGAAGCTCCGTTACAACCCTAATATTTATAGTATATAATTGAATCAGAATGAAATTTGGTGTGCATGTGGTTTATAATATAGGATAAATTTTAATCTTCATATTCTTACAGTGTCATCATCATCAACCTTTTATCGTCCCGCTGTTGTCACAGGCCTCCTCTCATACAGAGAAGGATTGAGCATAATCACCACCCTTGCTCAATGCGGATTGGCGATTTCAGACTTAGAAACCAGGTTTCCTCAAGATGTTTTCTTACAAAGTACATATAACTTACAAAAGTTATATTTGAATTTGTTGGAAAAACCTGGAATCGCACCGGCACACTCCAACTTGAGAGGTTGGTTGGTTAACCACTAGGCCACCACAACTTCTTCTTGTGTTAATAAATATTTGTTTAAATTTTCACACATATTTCAAAATGTTGAGTAAATGATAATACGGACTGGTATCTGTCACTACACGCCAATGTGTGTATTTTACGTACTAATTTCGCAATGTTACATACGATATGTCTGTACAAACCCGCCAAAAATTACTCATCATCAGGCACCCTTTTCCCAACCATTTTGTGACAGAGTTCTAGTTTAACCTGATGTAATGAATAAGTTAGAACTGGCCATTATGGTTTTATTTAGGTCTTTTTTGTGATTAACTAATTTGTAATTCAAGTTTTTGTTTTATTATTTCATTTTCAACAGTTAACCAAATAAAACAAAAATTAAATCAAGAGTTTCTAAATTTTAATTTTCTAATTTTGTTTGTATAGTATGTAGGGGAGTAATCTCTAGAATATGTTTGTAGGGGGTAATCTACCAGGCAGGTTAAACAAATCTTATTGCATTTGATAGCCTAATTCTTGAAGATGGTTATAAACTACATAACATCAAGCTATAACCGAGGGAACCAAGCAAAACATAAGAAAGGAAAATTTCATGCAGATAAGGTTGCGGGCCATGGAAGAGGTCTATGTCCAGCAGTGGGAGAGTAGAGGCTGATGATGATGAAGATTGTAGTTGGAATCTAGTTAATTTAATAGTATTAAAATACATTTATTATTTTACTTTGTTCTAATTACTTTCCAGTTATGATAGAAACCATTTACACTTTTTAAAATTAAATATTTTGTTGGTGTTGTCATAACAGAAAAATTCTTCGAATATTGCAAATTCGATACAGGAGATTTGGTGTGGTGGTGAATATAAATAGGTATATTTTTATGGAACTTTTCGTCTTGTAGCATAATGTAAAAATAAGTCAGAATATCTTAGCGGTTAACAGTTGATTTGTTCCTAATTGAGTTCCATTTGGGGAACTAGAACCGTTGTTTATGTTGATAATTTGTATAAAAAATATAAAAACTGACTATTGTGAATGACATGAATACCTTTACGAGTGATGATATTTTACTCAGGAATTAGACATGCGCTTTAGAACACTGAATGTCGCGAGCTACCCTTACCTAAGGGCGCCTGTATTTTTAATACGATATACTACTACGCAATTCTTGTTTTCTTGTAATTAAGTGATTGACCTCAGAGATTAAAATATTTACTAAAACGACGAGAAGGAGCCATGCTAACCGGTGACTACAGAAAATATTAGAATGATATTATGAGCTACCTATGGCCCTGGAAAGCGATTTATTTAACCTTATTTGCCTTCTAGAACATGAAAATACGAGGATAAGGCGTGTAAACTGTTGGGTATCAAAAGTATAAATAGTAATTAAATACGACAAACAAAGGCATGTAAACGACGAATTAAAGCATGGCATAACAAACGTTTGATAACGTGTTACTAACCTTTTCTTTTTGATAAAAGGATCCATCACTTCGATGCGGCGCTTAGACATTTCGGTTTACAACACATATAACACCAAAACAAATTAAAATACGAGAAAATTCTTCGAACTTCCCAATAAATTTCAACATCCAACAAGATGGCGACTTCGCTGCTTTGAAACAAAAAAAAAGGTTATTTTGTTGTTTATGGTCTGAAAGTTTAGGGTTACATAGAACAAAAATAACATATGGAAAAGCTCTAATAAAATAGACGTAACGTATATGGCCCCATTGGGGAGATAAAAAAGGAATTCTATATAACTTCTAGGAAGAAATATGATACAGATTTATATTTCAACCCTGCTTTTCCTAAAACTTTGAAAATTCCTACTCTATGTTTTTTAAGGCATAATGTGCATTTTCCTTCGCAAAAACTTTCCGAAAAAAAGACTTTTCAGAGACGTTCCTTTTCAAGGCAATAATCCGTTTGCTAATGAAAGTGTAGCTAGAATGTATACTTATTACTATGAATGACAAAGGCTTTCTTTGCTAAACCATCAAACGGAAATTTTTAAATGTTTTAAAACTCGTTTCGTGAAAACAATTTTGCATTTATTTATATATTTATTTACAAAATCGAAAAAAAATTACAACAATCACTGCCAAATTCATTGTGAATGGAAGAGAAAAACGGAATGAACTCAAACAAAAATGTCAGACATGTCAGACAAACCGAGAACTGCGTATTTATTGTGCTAATTTCAGTCACAAATTATAAATTATATTTGTAAATGTGTAAATAATTCACGCGTCTCTTTGTTGTAGATGTAATCGAGTGGTTTTTGTGATTTGCATCAGATCTTTGAGTGAACGTGTAGTGTTATGATAATGTACGAACGAGCAACGATTCTTTGTGATTTGTTATAAAATATTTCACAAAAGATTACAAACATCAAAGTAATCCCTTCAAATAAACATAGACGTGAGTACTTTACTGTTTCTAGTTATAGGTAATCATGTGTTATTTCTTTTGGATGTAGAATTCCAAGATGGCGGAAGTATTACCTTTTATTTTGATTATTTTGTTTATTTCGCGAGCTTAAGAGTTTACCATTCGATTTACGCGTTTTGTTTTATCTGAAATAGTTGGAATAAGTCTCTGAGATTAATAATAACCCTCTTTGAAAAGAGGTCGAACAGGGTTATTGAACTTGTTGAAACCTGTCCAAGTTTACATCAAGTTAACAAAAAAAAAAAAAAATTGAAAGAAAAAGTTTTCAGTTCGAGCTTTATCTGCAAGGTATACCTATTATTAAAGTTTCATTCATTTCATTATTCAAGTTTCTTCTTTAACTAATATTGGCCATTTGAAAAGTCAAAATTCAAGTTTTTCTCACATTAAAATTTCTGATCCTATAATTTTAGTCCTTTGAATGTTGCATCACATGACATCATCACCTTTCTGCTGTGTTATAGCAGTCATCTATTTTAACTGGAGACATTTGAACGACCCAGACCGCTTGTCACACACAACACACATATTTACAGCATTAATCCTGATGTGTCAACAATGAATTGTTACAATTAGAAGCAATTAAAGTGTCTCCTCAATTAGTTTTAATAACTGAGTCAATGCAGCCAATGGAGTATCCATATTCTATAGCTCCAGAAGGTCAGTTTCATTCTATGGTTGAAAAGAGTCATACCAACTTCACATACAGCTATACTTGTGCTAAGCTGTATAAATAATATAGGTAAACAAACCGTTGCTAGGCAACGAGTTGTGTACACCTGAAAGGCAGATGTTAACAACCTTTTCTCAAGTATAGTGTAGAATTTTGAAAATGATTCATTTGTGATTCATTCTAAGTTATGTTTTTATTTTCCTTTATTTGGGCTACCAACAACTGTTTCTAATGTAAATATTAAAGTAGCTGTCTACCATAATATAGAGTTAGTGTAAAAATTTCTTAAAGGGTATAATTTTTCAGTCATTTAAATAAATCCCCCATCTCCGTCCTCCAACCGGACGACCAGTCGTACAGCGCATTTACACGCTTACACCACATAGTTATAACACTGCTACGATCCAGATGAACCTCTAAACACAAGATTGAAAAAAAAAAAAAGCATTTCACCTCCTTTTATATACTGCATAGATCGAGGGACTGGAACAATTTGCTAGCAGCAGTGTTTCCGTTGGATTACAATTTAAGTGTATTCAAGGCTAGAGCGAATAGCCTCTTAATAAACTAGCATGCTTTACTATCAATGATTGTGTCACTGCTTACCATCAGGCGGGATTGCGGTCAAACACATATTTATAATTAAAATAAAAAAGTTAAGTGTAAGACAGGCTTGTGCACTGAGTAGGTATATATAGGTCAGAAAATTAACAAATTTATAGGTATGTGACTGTAAATTTATGATTTTCTGATTCTTTTGCTAACTTGTCAATGATGTATACATAATAAAGACTATGCTATCTGTAAGTACTCAATTTTATTGTTTGAATAATAATTATCTGATGATAAACTTCAGCCCTTGTTCATATAAGATTTCTTTATATGGTCTCTTTCTGGGAACTATAATTCTAAACAATAAAACAACCACAACCAAAAAAAAAAAAAAAAAAAAAAATCTTACAATCGTTCCGTGTTTCTTTTATAGGTACAGAACTCTAAAAGTACAATAATTATATGTGAAGACAATGCCCCCAGAATAAAACTGGTATACCACAGTAGGGAAAATTAATTAAAAAGAGATGAAAACATTTACCAGAACATGAGAAGTCCTGTGTGTGTTAGTTTTCACTTGTCATATAGTCAGACCTTCTGTACCGTGTGTCTATTGTGTGGTACAGCTAAGTATTGATCATATTTTTAATCATGAGGTTGATTTAAACAAGTAAATGGTATATGTACAGTACTGTGTATACATGGAACGTGGTAGACCTTTATGTGTTGGACCTAGGCAGTTCCATTCATGTAAAATATACAATTATACCGCTAGATGCGGGAGGCACAGGATCGGTCATCATGGAAAACCTTGGGGGCGGCCTATGTCCAGCAGTGGACATCTTTCGGATGAAATGATGGTCATAAAATTATTCTGTCTACAAGCTATACTTCCATTACTTGCATCTGGAAAGGAACATCAATAGTTTTTGTTGCTACAAACAGAATATAATTCTCTATTTTCCGTCTATGCAGTATTTTTCTATTGTTTCTATAAATAATAGAAAAATACTCAGAAATAACAAATGTTATACTACTGTAAACTTGCCTGTTTGGATATGTCTACTATGCTAAAATTCACTTTTTAGTTTAGTAATGCAAGCAGCAGCCCTAAACTAAAAAGTGAATGTGACTAAGGGCTTGTAACTTACATTTTAGTTAGACTTTTCCTATCATTTGTATAATTAAACACCTGTAACTTTCACATAAGAGTTACAGTTGTGTAATGGCATCCATTTTTTATTTTGTTCATAACTTAAACATGGTTTTGTAGGATAATGGCTTGTATTGTAGATGACAGAATTGATAAAATATACAAATGGTGTTTTTTATTGTTTACATTTCTCTCAGTGGTACGCTATAAATTGTGCTGCCGGCAGAAGTTACCACCCACCAGACAAAGTTGTGTTCCAGCATGATGTCTGGAGAAGCCGTACAGAGGATGGGTCTGAGCAGTTGTGTTGAGATGTGTGCCGGGTACGACACTCCAAATGTTGTTGTGTCGGGAGTTTGGTCGTGGAAGGTAGCGGGATCCGAAGCACGGTGTTCCGCTGTCCGACCGCAGGTAGTTAGGGGCCCATGTAGTGTGCCAGCCACACACGAAAGGCCTACTGCGAAAAATTCCAGAGTGGCCCACCATCGTGCCGCTTGGCGACCGGATGAGAGGACCCGATGGCGATGGCGAGCCCTGGGGGGTTCGGGTGACCGCGCAGTCTCCAGATCAATCTCCCACTGGCGCAACATCGTTGGTCGTGTCGTTGGGTTTAACATTGCATCACCTCGCTCAACTGCCGTCTTCCTTCCTATTTACTCAGTTTTTTTGAGTGAATAGGCTCTTAATAAACTAAAGCGTATAACCATCAACCATTGCATCATTGCTTACCATCAGGCGAGATTGCGGTCAAGCACTCCAATTCTAATGACTTGTGCAATTGGTTTCCAGATGGTAGTTCGCCGGACGAACTTTGCATGTGCAAGTTGAGACACCAGCATTAAACTGAAGATGGGCCAGCAGACCTCTAGGAAGAGTGAGTATTTTTTCTTTAATTATTCATTCCATCAATTAACAAAAATACATATAAGTAGCTATATTTGAGCCAAATTCGATAAAGAAGAGAGGTAAACAAACCGTTGCTAGGCAACGAGTAGTTTACGTCTAAAAGACAGATGTTAACAACCTTTTCTACATAGATGATTTTCATAAAATGAATAATCTTACTTCCTATTAATCTAAATAGTTATTTATGTTAGGATTTTTATGATTTTCATAGAACGCTTAATCGATTTGAATGAAATATGACACACATGTTAGCTAATTTCCTAATAGGTCAATTTTTTTTATACATATACATTATAATTAGTCCATACTTGAAAGTATTACATTGCATGTGTTATGCAGTTGATTTGAAAGTAAGTAGAATACGCAAAATTGTATTGACAAATGCCTCAACTTTATTCATTGGTTGAATTCCACAAAATGTGTTTAATACCTGGATTTCATCCATCTTTCTTTTTTTGTAGGGCTATCACGTAAAATTAATGTCGACTTTTTAATGGTTTTTTGAAATACCAAGTTATTATGCATGTTATTTTAGTGATTCTATTGAAATATGCTGCAATATGAATTGCTAATAAATAGTTAGCATGTAAAAGTCGATAATCATGTAAATAACAAGAGATTTGTAAAACGTGAGTTGTGCTAACCCTAATTTGGTTTGTTTACCTCTATTCTTTATGGAGCTAGGCGATGGTATAGTGAATCAAAGAAGCTTGGCCGGTAAAGCTTGCTCTTTTTATTTTTGTTCCTCGTTGGAATCCTCACGGAATCCCTGCAGATCCTGGAGATACCATAGCATACCTCTCTGTCACCTGACAGAGAGGTATGCCTGTTACCGGCTAAAACCACCTCTAACTAAGGCTTGATGCGAGATTCGCATAAACATTCATCACACCCGCTGTTCCTCAGCGACTCAGTGGGTCCCACCTCTCCGTCTGGCCATTGGCTGCAATGATCGCACCCCACCCTTTTTTTATTGTTTCGGATGGGAAATCATCAAATGACCTCTCCTGCTCTAGGCGGAGCGGAAGGGCGTGTCAGGCTTTTACTGACTAAAACCCACCCGTGTTCCTTCCGACCCGGGCCTACCGATGACCGAGAGTTCAATGATGTCTCCCGACCAGAGCGTTTCCTGCGGCGGTTAGACGTGGGGGCGCTGGAATTCCCAGTCCGCCACCTTTCCCAGCATCACTGCTTGGTAGAAGCAGTGAAGGTGACGGCCTGCCACTCTCGCTCCGGACCATGGACCAGGGTCGGACGCGAGAGATCGCCACCAATCCATCCCCACTACGAGGACACATCGGTGCTCTACCCAAGCCGGGTAGACTTCCACCGTGTAGTCAGGGCGATCCACACAATGGTGACCCTGGCGTTTCACACAATATTCCCCACTAAACTTTGAGCCTTAATGTTTTAGCTATAAAGTGGAAAATAAAGAAATTTTTCTCGGTGGTAGGCCATAACATCGGCTGCCGGCAGAAGTTACCACCCACCAGACAAAGTCTTGTCGCCAAGCGATTCGTCGTGTTCCGGCATGATGTCTGGTGAAGCCGTACGGAGGACGGGTCTGAGCAGTTGTGTTGCGTTGTGTGTTGACAGCCTCTGTGGCGTAGCGGTAGCGGACGCGGCCGCTGCGCAAGGTGGCGCGGGTTCGATCCCCGCACAGTGCAAGTATTTGTATGCATGAATATGAATATTTGCACTGGTCTGGCCGTGCCTCGGAAAGCACGTTAAGCCGTTGGTCCCGGTTGCCCTACGAACATCTAGTGGCAGTCGTTACGGGTTGTTGGAGCCCTCAAAAGTCCAACAATTGGTCTAACTGCAATGCTTCGATGTCGCCTTCAGGTTGTGGAGGGCAGACGGCAGTCGCTTCACGGAAAATGTCGAAGTTTAGCCATATCAGCAGTTGGACTGGTAAAGCGGACCCCAGACTCCAAAAGCTGAAAAAGGCTTCGGATGCGACTGGGATTAACGCTGGGATGATGATGATGATGACGACTAGTTAATAATTATTAAAAGAAAAAATTACAGATTGTAGTAGCTAGATTTGCTGTCGTCTGTCGTATATTAATGGTCGCTAGTTATAATTTATTACTATATATGTGTTATTGTTAGGCGGCGAGTGCACGTGCGGCTGCGGCGCGTGGGAGCGACGTCGGTATGCGGAGTCGCCCAGCAGTGTGCACCGATACGTCAGCGCCGTTACTGACAGGTAAATATAAATCTGTACAAGATACAACGCGCCCATTTTGTTTGTCAATATATTTCACGAAATATTTACTTGACGTTTTGTGTCGCGACACATCTGCGGAACGTACGGCGCCGAAAGTTCGCCTAATATACGCTCGTAGTGTATTTCAGGTACTCTATGACACATCAGCCGAAATGACGCCGCGTTCGGCGTAGGGCCTAACCTTCCTTCGGGCAATTTTTTCAGCTAAAACGCATTTAATGTATTTTGGATAGCAAGCGACACATCACGCGTTGCGTTGCGCGACCGAAAGTTCGGCGGGCGTAGCTGAACGTTCGGCGTGTGTTGTGCATCGCGCGCGTGGCGGTAACGAAGAGCGGCAACGTCTTCTAAGCCCTCTATAATAGCTAATATTCTATTTTAATCCATTTTTCTGGGCACTTCAGGTACGTCACAAAAACCGCACACCATAAAGTGTCGACACAGACAGACTGACGATGACGCCACGTAACTTTCCGTCACGTAGCGCGCTGAACAAGGCGCCGCGTTTTGACCGTTTGGTTTCTTATAACAACTGAATATTGCGACTGACACTTCAGCCGCTGAGCTTTCGGCGCCGTTCGTTCCGTAGATGTGTCGCTACCCTTACTAATAACGCCTGTCGATGTCATTCAGGCGCCAAAATATTCCGTAAAAAGTACATAAATAATGGTACGGTATTCTTTTTAAGCGAGTTGGACTCGCAGTCGCACTTGGCCGGTATATATTTTTTTTGTTTAATTTTTGTTTTCGAACATAATTGTTGTATAAACTCTCCCCCACTACTATCAGATGGAGCGGCCGTGAGTGTGCGTGCAGGCGTCGGCGCTGGCGCCGCCCCGCCTGCGTATGTACGGCCTACAGGAGAGTTAGTGATGACAGGTTAGTAATACGTAATGTTCAAACATGTTTTGATTGTAATAGGTACTTAATGTACAAACAAGTTTTGTTAGTAATGCATAATGTACAAACATGTTTTGTTAGTAATGCATAATGTACAAACATGTTTTGTTAGTAATACTTAATGTACAAACATGTTTTTTTAGTAATACGTAATGTACAAACATGTTCTGTTAGTAATGTATAATGTACAAACATGTTTTGTTAGTAATACTTAATGTACAAACATGTTTTTTAGTAATACGTAATGTACAAACATGTTTTGTTAGTAATGCATAATGTACAAACATGTTTTGTTAGTAATGCATAATGTACAAACATGTTTTTTTAGTAATACGTAATGTTCAAACATGTTTTGATTGTAATAGGTACTTAATGTACAAACAAGTTTTGTTAGTAATGCATAATGTACAAACATGTTTTGTTAGTAATACTTAATGTACAAACATGTTTTTTTAGTAATACGTAATGTACAAACATGTTCTGTTAGTAATGTATAATGTAAAAACTTGTTTTCTTAGTAATAAGTAATGTACAATTAGTAATACGTAATGTACAAAGATATTTTGTTGCTAATAAGCAATGTACAATACAAATATACTTTCATCTCGACTCTCAAAGTTAGTGATTGTGTAGAATACCGCTGTATAATAATCATTATTTATATTAAATTATACATAATCAATTTACTTTGAGATTTAGTTACGGCAAATAATTTTCTTTTGAAAATACCGATCTATAAATACGCTCTTCATCGTCGTCGACGTCACAGCGTCGTTACCAATGTCGATACTTCTACCCCATGTCCTTGCCACAAATTATTTATTCAATATTGTAACACATTGTTATTTAATGTTCCAGGCTGGCCGCTGTCCTAACGCTCGGCGCCAGAGATCTACGAAGGGAGCTAGACGCGATTGTCATAAATACAGGTAAGAAATTAATTACACAATGGCCCCAATTCCGGTTTTTTTTTAATAATTATAACCTGGTTGATGGTAAAGCGCGCTAGTTTATTAAGACTATTCACTCAAAAAAATATGAGTGAATAGGAAGGAAGACTGCAGTTGAGCGAAGTGATGCAATGTTAAACCCAACAACACTACCAAAGATGCTGCGCCAGAGGGACATTGATCTGGAGACCCTCCACGACCAAACTCCCGACACAACAACATTTGGCGTATCGTACCCGCCACACATCGCAACACATCGCAACACAACTGCTCAGACCCGTCCTCCGTACGGCTTCACCAGACATCATGCCGGAACACGACGATTCGCTTGGCGGCATGACTTTGTCTGGTGGGTGGTAACTTCTGCCGGCAGCCGATATTATGGCCTACCACTAAGAAATCATTTAAGAACCTCTTTTTTGTCAAAAATCACAAAAAATAAACTCGGGGACTCTCTTGTAAAGGAGTCTAATTCTTATGCTTTGTGAGATTAAATTTTTATGTATGGTAATGTTCCAGATGGTGACACAGGCCGGGAAAACGGCGAGCCAACCGCTGAAGTCTACGTGCTGTCCGTTGCACCCAGAACGTAAGTAGTTTTTTTTTTAAATATAAATTATAAACTAGCACTTAACCGCAATCTCGCCTGATGGTAAGCAGTGATGCGATCGTTGATGGTAAAGCGCGCTAGTTTTTTAAGAGCCTATTCACTCTAGGCTTGAAGACACTCAAATTGTGATGGAAACACCGCCGGCGGCAAATTGTTCCAGTCGCGGTATAAAAGAGGAAGCGAAACGCTTCGTCCGGATCGTAGTGGTGTTAACAACGTAAGGGTCGTCCTATGATGGAATGGAGATGGCGGAATTAAGTCATGCAATTCCCTCGCACACCCCCCAAAATGCATTGTATAGAACACCGACAGTGACTGGCTGGCTACTCTTCGCCTTAAAGTTAAACCTTTGCCGTCATTGTTTCAGAGCGGAAGGCGAGAGCTCGCAGGAAGGCAGGCGCACGGAGCTCACACAGACCAATGATGCCATAAGACTGCATCCACACTTCCAGGTAAGACTGTCGATCTGACCGCCACAACTTATTTACTGGTTAAGACAATATTGGACCGATACCGGATGAAGCCGACGGGTTCTCGAGTGGTGACTAGGCCCCCGACAAGGTGGACTGATGACCTGGTGGTGCGGGAGGCGCAGGACCGGTCGTCGTGGAGAACCTTGGGGCAGGCCTACGTCCAGCAGTGGACGTCTTTCGGCTGAAATGATGAAGACAATATTGCTTGTTAAGGGTGGATTATGCGAAACCCGAAACATGTGTCCAGTATTTTTAAGTAAATAATCTATGAACAAAATTTCAAAAAGATATCATGAAAAATCACAAATTTATGAGCTTGTTATCTTACCTGGTTGTCCCAACCAAAATATGGTCAACGCATCGCTTGCCCGCCCGCTCCTGCAGTGGCGCGGGGGGACCTGTCTCACTGTGCGCACGCGCATAATACTATGATCTACCGTGAACCGTGTGAGTTACGGACGTATACTTTCCAGTATTAACCAGCCTCATCCCCCAGGTGGTGTGCGGCGGCGAGCTCCGAGCGTTGCTGCTGCGAGCGCCGCTCCCTGCGCACGCGCCGCCCACCAAAGTACACACACAGGTACAAACAACACTATACCAACGACAAGCCCCATAAAGAAAATAGGTAAACAAACCAATTGGACGTAGTTATGCAAAATGGATCCAACCCAATAAACCGTTTTTTCAGTTAATGTCATAAATGCCTAAAATCTACACATCAACTTTAGTAAGTATTTACAAAAAAAAAAAAAAAAATCAATGCAGCAAAAAAGTACAGGAAAATACCCATTATTTAATTCTAATTGCAGCATATTTCAATAGAATCATTAAACATGCATAATAACTTTATATTTCGAAAAACATTAAAAAGTCGACATTAATTTTACATGAAAGGTATTAAACACATTTTGTGGAATTCCACCAATGAATAAAGTTGAGGCATTTGTCAATACAATTTTGCGTATTTTAATAGGCTATTTGACAGTATTCAATTATTTGTGATTTTTTGCTTTAATTGCATAAAATGAGGGTTCTTTATATCATTTACAAGAGTTTTAATAAAAAATAATAACAATTATTATATCCAAAACACAAAAATATGTTTGGCTTTTTGTTTCTCGCGCCACACATTGTGAAACGATCCGGATTGGCTAATGTCGCGATGACGTCATACGCTTGTTTCCGGCAAACTTATAAACTGTTTTTCGGGGGTTTTTATCGATTTATTTGTACAACCCAGTACAGTACACCACTTGTAAACCATTTTATTAGATAACAACAGCAAATAATAATTAAAAACAAACACCACTGAGAACCGAAAACCGCTTGTGACGTCATTTACCAGGCGCAACGCCATATTGCTGATTATATCCTTTTCGCGGCTTATTTGAATTTTGAATTTTTATTTGCATATTTCTTACGAAATACGTATTTAAAATTAAAAAAAATACTTTGGATGAACTTCTTAACCGCAACCAAGTAATTCAAGATAAAAATTATAAATCTGTCAAATAGCCTATTACTTTCAAATCAACTGCGTAACACATTCATTGTAATACTTTCAAGTATGGACTAAGTATAATATATATGTATCAAAAAATTTAACCTATTAGGAAATTAGCTTACATGTGTGTCATATTTCATTCAAATCGGTTAAGAATTCTATGTAAATAATAAATAAACTGTTTACATTACTTTTATGATAATCATCTATGTAGAAAAGGTTGTCAACATCTGTCTTTTAGGCATAAATTACTCGTTGCCTAGCAACGGTTTGTTTACCTTTATTCTTTATCGAATTTGGCTGAAATATAGATCACGTTCAATACTCAGCATTCACATCAGACTATATGTTTACTGAATGTATGTTTCAGGTGGACTACATACATTGTTTGGTGCCAGATTTGAAAGAGATCACAGCGTGCTCCTTTTACTGGGGCAAGATGGACCGGTACGAGGCTGAGAGATTGCTTGACAATAAGCCAGAAGGTAATATATTACAAAGCTTACATGAAGCCAAGCCGAAGCCGTACGGAGGACGGCCCCCTACTCGGCGAACACATTTTTGTCAAATGATTGCGACTAGTTGGGATCGTTTGGGCCGAACGGACCAATGGGCGGTCCAAACGAACCCAACTGATACCAACTAGTCGCAATCATTTGACAAAAATGTGTTCGCCGATTAGGGGGCGGGTCTGAGCAGGTGTGTTGCGATGTGTGCCGGGTACGATGCGTCAAATGTTGTTGTGTCGTGAGTTTGGTCGTGGAGGGTCTCCACATCAATCTCCCTCTGGCGCAGCATCGTTGGTCGTGTTGGGTTTAACATTGCACCACATCGCTCAACTGCCGTCTTCCATCCTATTCACTAAGATTTTTTAAGTGAATGGACTTAATAAACTAGCGTGCTTTACCATCAACGATTGCATCAGGCAGGATTGCAGTCAAGCGCTACCTTATACAACTCCGGAACAGGCTTTGAGATACTTTCCCGAGTCCCATCCTTTTCCTCCATAATTTGGCAACACCAACTCGCCAATTAAGTGGCAGTGGGCAGGGCACATTGCTTGTAGAAACGATGGCCGATAGGGCAATAAGGTTCTGGAGTGGCGGCCACGTACAGGTAGATGCAGCGTAGGGAGGCCCCCAACAAGGTGGACCGATGATCTGGTGAAGGTCACGGGAAGACGATGGATGCGGGCAGCACAAGACCGGTCATCGTGGTAAGCCTTGGGGGAGGACTTTGTCCAGCAGTGGACCTCTATAAACCTACGCACCGCTGGCGCCACCTATCGCGCAACAAGAAAAACACCAGTTCGATCGAAAGCGACCGCGACCGGTCAATGATCTGCGCGCGCGACGCAAAAACTCAAATATATTGTGAAATACTACTGTCGTGGTGGCCTAGTGGTTAAAACACCAGCCTCTCAAGTATGAATGCACGGGTTCGATTCCAGGTCAGGCAAGTACCAATGTAACTTTTCTAAAGTATATCTTGGGACACCAATGACTGAAGGTGAAGGAAAACATCTTGAGGAAACCTGGGCCTGTAGCCAAAGTAACATCGCTTCATAGCGAAGCGAAATCGAATACCAATGCAACCAATGGCGGGAACGATTGACCACGCGACGCGATAAATCACGTGGTCAATCGTTCCCGCCATTGGTTGGTTTAGTATTCGATTTCGCTTCGCTAGGAAGCGATGTTACATTGGCTACAGGCCCTGGACTTTTAAGTCTGAAATCGCCAACCCGCATTGAGCAAGTGTGGTGATTACGCTCAATCCTTCTCTCTATGAGAGGAGACCTGTGCCCAGCAGTGGGACGATAAAAAAGTTGATGAAGATGACTGTTTGTGACATGGTGTGGTGATCCCCTGGTTCCCAACATCCCGCGAGTACTTAACATTTCAATAGTTTTATCTTGTAGCCTGTTCCTAGTTAGACAGCTTGGAGACGCATCCCCCCGCTCATACATTTTTTTTTTTTTTTGTTGGGATGGAAATCATCAAATGGTATCTCCCGCTCTGGGCGGAGCGGAAGGGCGTGTCAGACTTTTACTGAGTAAAACCCACCCGTGTTGCTTCACTTGTCTGTGCGCCAGGGCCACGGTTTCTTGACCGACCCGCAATCCTGACCCAGGAGGTATCGGTCTTCGTGGACTCCGTCACGATGTGCTGACATCTATTTGAGGCGCACGTGAAATACAACGCTGTCGACTCGGACCTGTGTAGCTACCATGTGTTTTCATTACGAGACTCGATCATCGATATCGACCGCGTTTGACTCATGGATTGTCCCGCTTCTAGGTTGTAAGAACTCTCAACCAATGAGAGCGCCAAACGCACTCGATATCGAAGATCGAGCCTCGTAATGAAAACTCATACTAGGCATACTGGTCCTTACCGGATGGCGAGCTGCCCACTGCTCACCGCCCGCAAGCCCGCGCCTACGGTAGCCGAAACCCAATCAGCTCCTGTCTGTTCCTCATACCTCTGTGTGGTTCCCTCCACAGGCACGTTCCTGCTGCGTGACTCTGCCCAGGAGGAGCACCTGTTCTCCGTGTCGTTCCGGAAGTACGGCCGGTCGCTTCACGCACGCATCGAGCATTACCAGCATCGCTTCAGCTTCGACTCGCACGACCCTGCCGTGTTCGCCGCTTCCACAGTCACCAAGCTCATTGAGCACTACAAGGTACTAACATACTAAATCAATCAAAATAAATAAAATATATACGGACAAATCACACAGATTGAGCTAGCCCCAAAGTAAGTTCCAGACTTGTGTTATGGGATACTAACTCAACGATACTATATTTTATAATATATAATATACATATACAGGGAAACTTTTTTCGAGTGCGTAAAAACAAATGGGTGGCTCAGAATCAATAACAGAACAAATCTGCATTATTAGTTTAAAATATAAAATCATGTTTTTGTCCGCCCTAAAATCAGCAAATGAGAGACACCAATTATTCATATCAATATCGTAGTATTAGCATATGGCCGCGTAGTGAACATGCGGGCGGCGCGGGCGCGCGGGGGTCCTGTGATGTTCCCGCCGTCCCCACTCCGCCGAACATGAATGGGACCGCGTGCGGTGACCATAACATCGATTTCATAATAAACATCTTTCGTTATCAATAACTACTTTTTTGTACTAAAACATACCAAAGTAATAATATTTTTATCTATAAAACTTATTTAGCTATAAGTTGACAAAGTTTGCGCACTGGATAAAATTTTATCCTGTATAGATAAACATCCAAGACCCGCCAATCAGGAAAAGATTGTTTTTCCATCATGACGATCAAAATAAAAGTCATTTATTTAAATTAGGCTAAGAATCAGCATTTTTTGAACGTCAATATAGGGATTTATCCAAGATATCAATAAAATAATTAGTCCGTCTTATAGCTAATAAAAAATAATAATTAATGCAAAGTTAAACCCAAGAACACGACCAAAGATGCTCCGCCAGAGGAAGATTGATGTGGAGACTGCGGGGACGCCCGAATCCCCCCAGGGATCGCCATCGGGTCCTCTGGTCCGGTCGCCAGCGGGCATGGTAGGGCCACCCTGGGATTTAATAATTTATTGTTGTTTTTTTTTTATAATTTTTCCACCCTCACGTTGTTAACACTACTACGATCCGGACGAAGCGCTTTGCTTCCTCTTTTATTCCGCGTACATCGAGGGACTGGAACAATTAGCCAGCGGCGGTGTTTCCGTCACAGTACAATTTGAGTGTCTTCAAGGCTAGAGTGAATAGGCTCTTAATAAACTAGCGCCCTTTACCATCAACGATTGCATTATTGCTTACCATCAGACGGGATCGTAGTCAAACGCTAGTTTACAACTTATAAAAAAAATACAATATTGTAGCCCCACTACATGATAGTATTGTCTCGTGCTCCAGGACCCCGCTTGCGTGATGTTCTTCGAGCCCATGCTGACGGCACCACTCCCTCGGAGTGAGCCCTTCAGTCTGCAGCAGCTGGCGAGGGCCGTCATCGTGTCACACACCAGCTATGATGGTCAGTACAAGTCGACAATTTGTTGAGATACCGTCCATTAATCATGTGATGTTTATTTTGCTATTTTTCCATCATGACCTGGCCGGGGATCGAACCCAGGGCCTCCACGTCGCAGGCAGGCGTGTTGACAGCTGCGCCACGGAGGACGACAATATATTACTACACCCATAAATACTCGTGATATATTACTACGCCCCCTCCCCCCTGGTGATATTTCATAATTTTTTTATTGACTCCCCCTCCCTCGCATGTTTAATGGACGGCCCCATATCTAATCGTTATGATATAATGACGTCTCCCCTCTGCCTCCAGGCGTGGAGAAGCTGCCGCTCCCGGCGCGCCTGAGGCTCTACCTGAAGGAGTACCACTACCGGCAGCGAGTCAGGGTACGGCGCCTGGAGCCCGACCTGTACGACCAGCACCACTGCTGAACAACACAATTAACACCCAGGAAATGTACTCTTCACCTGTATTATTGATTGACCTTTTAACAAACCCGGATTGTAGCTTTGGAAGCGTTCAAGTATTACGCAACGCAATTTGTGTTGTAAAACGTTACGACGCGTTACAGGGGCGGGAGGGGGTCTTTCTTAAAACTATACAAAGCGTAAAAACAATTACATAACTTTTTACTACTTTAGGATAAAATTGATCATTTGAGTGTTACGTAACGTTTAGAGAAGGGGGGGGGGGGACAGAAAACGTTACGATGCGTTACAAGGGAGGGAAGGGCGGTCAAAAATTTCGTTACGTAATACTTGAACGCTCCCTTTCGGGGTAATTCGTTTAATCTCGGGACCATGGATCGCTTCCTAATTTCGTTACCCACTATCAATCTCTTCGAAAAATATTGCCAATACATTGCTGTATACGTTCGAAAAGATTGTCTGCTCAACAATGTAAATCAAGCATTGGATGTCATAATTAACTCCCATTTCCTACTGTTAGTGTACTGTCTCGCTGGACCAAATGGAAGGCCAGAGACGGCTGAAGCCATCTAACGCAGATCCTTTGAACAATTTTAAATGGAATTACACCCAGATCGAATGATTGTACCTGTATACTATAAAGTAGGGTTGTAACGGAGGCCTTGTTAGCGGAGGCGGAGGTGAAATTAGATTCAGAAAAATAAGAAATTCATGGTTAATTAAAACAATAGGATGTTTGACTAAAAAAAAAATTGTCCGTCAGGCAGATTTCCAAAAAAATACTAGACAGGTATTTTTTCTTTTTTCATATAAACAAAAAATGAAGACGACACAGAGCGTTGAAAACTCGTAGTAGTAGTGTGACGTCACTGCACGCTACACTTTTTAGCGAGCAGTGACGTCACCAGCCACCACTCCTGATCTATGATGCCTTTTATATTTGTAAATTTTTATTGATTTGATACAACAAAATATGCGTATCCAATATTTTACTATAATCTGAAAGACGGACTAAATAGAATATTTTTTTTTTTTACCCATGAAGCATCCCTATTTTTTTTTTGTTTTAAACACGTACATTAATAGTAGTACACTTGGTAAAAAAATATTATCTTCTAGTAATGAAAATTAAGTAGAAACAAATTGTATTTGCTGCATTCCCGTCAGCACTAGTTGATTCTTGACCATTTCGCGCTTAAACGCGGCCGGACGGTTATCGAGCGTCGCAGCTTGCGCGTTATTTATTTTATAAATACGTAAAGAAACCTCCGTTATAACTCCGCAAAAATTGTGCGGAGTCGGAGGCGAAAGCGAAGATACGATTTCTTGCGGAACTTCCGCAGTAACGGAAGCGGAGGCGAAGCTCCGTTACAACCCTAGTATAAACATATAAGAACATTGCTATGAAGCATATTGGGCTGTGGATGTGGGTAAGTATAGAAATAAATTAATAACTGTTGTGAGGGAACATTGGTCACATTCACTCAAAACGTCTGACGCTCAGCATTATGCTGAGACCCTATGTACTGACAGTAACAGAGCCCAGCGCTGGTTGTCATTGAAAGCCGGTAATTTATACCTTATCATCGATCACTTCTACACTAGATACAAAGTGTCAAACAAAACTCTTATCAAAAATGGCGACAAGTATTAAGCAGTCTAAAGTAGTCAAAATAAATATATGACACCGCGCTGATTATTAAGACTAATAAGAAAGATCATAACTTGATTTAATCAATATTGTTTTAATCGACTCGATTCGAGTAAATTTAAAATATGAGCGGGTAACACCGAATAGAGTAGTAGGCGTGATTTGAAGGGCTGGCGACTGGCATACCATTGACAGTTGCCGACGGAAAAGCACGCGCTCTAACCTATTGGCTCTTATTTGTTTTAATCTGAGATTATCATTGTAATCCCTTAATATTAAATTGATCTAAGTGTCTGTGCAGTTAAAATAATAAGAATCGAACATCACACTATAGTTATTGTTCAACGTTTTCTCGAAATACCGCCCACGATGGATGCTCATGCGGATGAGAAGACGACTCAACTATCCAAAACCTTTGGCTACGCCTTCCTGACGGTTATTACCCCGTCATATACATTAATTTAAAATCAGCCTTAAGTGCAGTGTATAAAGTTCTTATCGCAAAGCAGTAGAAAAAGCCATTATTTTTTATGACCGTGTCTGACACCAAACCAAATTCAACTTTACACGCATGCATTAAAGTCAGAATTATAAACTAAGTACTAAATGAAAGAAGCGCCCAAGTGCTGCGTTGTGCGCTTGTTCAGTTCAACCATTTTTTTTTTTACGCTGATTGTCAATCTGGTGTATAAGTGATCGATGTATCTAATATATTGAGTGGGCCACCTTTATGAGTCACCTAAAGTAGCACAGTTTATAAAAAATCTATTATCATGTTTATTTTATACAATATGTAAAGAAAACCCTGTCCGATCCGTGAAGGTATTGTTATATATCGATAAGTTAAAAAAAACCATCCCTCTAAAAAAAATAATAGGCAATACATGCGCGGGCGAAGGGAGCATGGCACGTGGTCGCATCGCTCATAATAATACCGTCGAAAATGGTGTTGTCACTTTATTTAAAATACCACATTTTGTGGAAGTTGGAATTAATTCGTGAAAAAAAAAGGTTATTTCAAAATTCATTAGTATTATTACTATGGCGATTATGTAAAATTTCATATTTTATTTGTTCATGTGTTTACCTAACCTTTATTATCGTTATGGGTCGGATTTTCTTTACATATTGTATAACGATATCCTTTACATCTGCGGAGTCCCTCTAGCTTTCTTCTTCAGCCTATAGATGTCCACTGCTGGACAAAGGCCTCCCCCAAGGCTTTCCACGTTGACCGGTCTTGTGCTGCCCGCATCCATTGGCTTACTGCGACCTTCACCAGGTCATCGGTCCACCTTGTTGGGGGCCTCCCTACGCTGGAATGGCGGCCACGTACTGGAAGACGCAGCGTAGGGAGGTCCCCTCTAGCTAATTTAATATAAAACCCTGTAGTTACTGCGAGTTTATTACGAAGGGAAAGTCAGTAAAGAGCCCAATACTTTGGGGCATGAACATGTTCTTAGAAACAACCCCAAAGGGGCGAATTATTAGTGGAATCACTAACTTAATATTATTATTATATGCCTTGTTATAAATATATTGTAATTTAGAATAATTTTTTAATTAATATTAGTCAAAATGTATATTTTTTGGTATATCGCTAATGTTTTTACAATTAACTTTTTTTTTGTACCTTAAATATTATATAAATTCTTTGAAAATTTACTTCACAATAATGGCGGATATCGCCAATGGCAGTCGATAAAGACGGCCGCGTGAACCGTCTACGAGGGAGGTTTGAGGCAAAGTCATGATGAGGCCACTATGCTGCGATATTTCAATGTTCTCTATGGAGTAAACGACACTATAAATAATTGAAAAGTCCAATGAAAAATGAGCGTGACACTCAGCTTGAACTTTCCCACCAAAACTCCAACAATCAACTTGTTTATGATACCGCTATCATATATGTTGCACTCAACAACATTCGTTTACAAAATTTAAACTTCTCATCAATGTCTCGAGTTGTACATTTGATACGACTGTCTAAGGATAATTATTGTGAATTTAAATTCATTATTTCCTTTAAAAAACATTCTGTGGGCCACGGATGAAGAATAGCAGTCTATGACGGACCGAAGAATGCAAACAGTGTGGCCTACCATGAGTTCTCATTTTGAGACTCGATCGTCGATATCGAGCGCGTTTGACTCATCGATTGTCCCGCTTCTAGGTTGTAAGAACTCTCAACCAATGAGAGCGCCAAACGCGCTCGATGTCGACGATCGAGTCTCGTAATGAAAGCTCATGGTCGCAACACTGAAATCATTAAAAAACACAAAAAACCGGCCAAGTGCGAGTGAGACTTTTTTTTTATATATATTTTATAAACAAGCGCTTGACCGCAATCCTGCCTGATGGTAAGCAGTGACGCAATCGTTAATGGTAAGGCGCGCTAGTTTATTAAGAGCCTATTCACTCTAGCCTTGAAGACACTCAAATTGTAGTCCGACGGAAACACCGCCGCTGGCAAAGTTGCTGTTCCAGTCCCTCGATGTACGCGGTATAAAGGAGGAGGCGAAACTCTCGCTCGAAGGGTTTCGTACCATTGGTCTCATAACTTATAGTTGATTACTTCCTGCGTCCTTAAGAACGTATATCAAAATGCCATTAATTTGTAAAACTTGTAGAATAAAAACATTATATACATACACCAGCGGCCGCCCGCGACTTCGTTCGCGTGGAGTTAGTTATTTGAACATTTTATTTTAACCCCAAAATATACAGCATACATTTTAAATGTTTTGTTATGCTCCGCTCCTATTGGTCGCAGCGTGATGTTATATAGCTTAAAGCCTTCCTGGATTAATGGGCTACCAAACTCAAAAAGAATTTTTCAAATCGGACCAGTAGTTCCTGAGATTAGCGCGTTCAAACAAACTCTTCAGCTTTATATATTAGTATATAGATAGACGCCCATTATATACGAGACCAATAGGTCACTATCTCAGTATGATTCCAGGTCTTGTCTTCCAGGCTATAGTGAATAGGCGCTTAATAAACTAGATTATAACATAAAAAAGAACCTACTGCACACCTCTGCTGTATACCTGTCCGCATACCGGCGTAATGTTATGAAAATTAAACTGCCTTTACATTTAAGTCTTTAGGATTCTCCGCTGTATTTAGTTAAATTAATATTTTGAAATACAAAATGGCTGAAGTTAAATATTAATTTAAAAAAAAACACCAATATTACGTGAACATTATACATATTATGTATTTATATTTTTAAATGGACATGCCGTACGCGTAATCTGCAGTATTTTTTTGGTTTGAAAAGAGTGAGAGAGATGGCCTTTGCTTTCGGTCTAGCACTATCTCTTTCCTCATAGATGATTGGTGATTTTGAGAGAGATAAAGACAGATCGAAACTTCGTTTCCTCTTTCTTTCGGAGTGCCACAGTTCTCATCTCTAAGGCATATATTAGACTATCTACGTCTCGCGGTTTCACCTGCGTAGGTTTCGATATTCTCCGCTCCTATTGGTTGCAGCGTGATGCTATACAGTAATACCCCGACTTACGCTACCTCAACTTACACGAATTCGGAGTTACGTGATTAATTTTTGTCATTTTCTCGTCTATTTTTTTTTTTTTTTTTTTTTGAATGCCGCGCATTCAAGGTCAAGCGGCGGCGTTTGTTTCTGACTCCCCCCGCCTTTATAATTATTATTCGTTCAGTTCACACAATGAGGAGCTTACAATTGATGAGCTCATAACAATGCGTGAACACGAGGAAAAAAATTGATAATATGTCATGATTCTTTGGATCCAGTTCAATTAGAAGATCAAATAACAGCTGGAAACTTGACAGAAGCCCTCACTTCGATTGAAAACAAAAAAGGGTTAACAATTTTGGAAAGCATAAACTCCAATGAAGAGCGCATTTTTGTTACAAAACATGGAATAAAAAAATTACTAGGATGCTACGAGGAGATAATTATTATGGGAGAAGAAAAAATCATTGCCCCGTCAGACGACTTTGTTACAATTTATGAAACCTTCTACATCAAAATAACTTCGGATTGTGTTTATACACTCTATTAATATAGTTTGTCATATTATCTAGAATTTGATACTAATTATTTCCTAAATGATTGTTTTATTTAGTCTCCAGTCCCAATTAAACATACTTTGTATGTCTTTATATGCAAAATTTTACCCCGACTTACGCGAATTCGACTTACGCGGATAGCGCTCAGTCCCACCCATCGCGTAAGTCCGGAGTATTACAGTATAACCTAAAGCCTCCTTGGATTAGGGCTATCCAACGCAAAAAGAATTTTTCAAATCGGACCAGTAGTTCCTGAGATTAGCGCGTTCAAACCAACAAACCCTTCAGCTTTATATATTAGTATAGATGTATGTATGTATAATGTGTACGTGAAATTGGACGTAAACATAGGAATATCAGTTTCGTTTATTAAATAATTATTATTTATCTTTGTTACAATATTTTTATATTAATATTACTTATTAAGACCCGCTGTGGTCCAAAACAATTAGTATCTTATGGTACCTACTTTATCAGCATTATAATGTTCTCAACTGCTGCAACACAGGAGTCAGGTGTGGGCAGTAATCTACCAAGTCGATACGTTCCAGGCTTCGAAAATATCTCAAAAAAATAATATAAATATCAAAATATTGTAAAATATAATGTTAATTATTAATGTACATTGTAAATTACTGTAAAATAGAAAATAAATAAATATAATTATTATTATTTAAGTTGTATGTTTGGTTTTGGCAATCGAGACGACTGGCTATGTGATTGATTCTCGAGATATTTATCATAAAAATTGTAAAAGAATGTTAAAAGTAACTGATAGGTAACTGTGTGAGTCTGATACAGTAACAATCATTACTATTCGTGTTCCGGCATGATGTCTGGTGAAGCCGTACGGAGGACGGGTCTGAGCAGTTGTGTTGCGATGTGTGCCGGGTACGATGCGCTAAATGTTGTTGTGTCGGGAGTTTGGTCGTGGAGGGTCTTCAGGTCAATCTCCCTCTGGCGTATCATCGTTGGTCGTGTTGTTAGGTTTAACATTGCATCACCTCGCTCAACTCAGTTGATTTGAAACTAGCGCGCTTAACCATCAACGATTGCGGCTCTGCTTGCCATTAGGCGGGATTGCAGTCGAGCGCTAGTTTATAATTACATATTATATGAAAAAAACTGTTACTACTGCCTTCTGGACGCGTTGTATGGTTTTTATGATATCTTTTTGAAATATTGTACATAGGTAGATTCTTTACATAAAAACACTGGACACGTGTTTCGGGTTTTGTATAAACAAAAAATAAACTTATTTATAAAATATGTAAAGAAACCCCTGTCTGATCCGTGAAGGTATTGTTAGGTATCGATAACTGATTCTACTAATGTCTACAACACCGGGCTAAACTTAAAAAAAATCCCCCTAAAAAATATTATTTCGAAAAAGCGAGGTAACTTAATGCATGTGCGGTAGGCAATTCTTTAGACATACATGCGCGGGTAAAGGGAGGCAGGGTAGGCGGCACGTGATCGCATAGCTATTCGCCCCGTCAGAAATGGTGTTGTCACTTTTTAAAAATTACCAAATTTCGGGGAAGTTGGAATTAAATCGCGGGGAAAAAATATTATTTCAAAATTCATTAGTATTGTTACTATGATGATTATGTAAAATTTTATATTATATTTGGTCAAGTGTTTACCTAACCTTTATTATCCTTATGGGTCAGACGGGGTTTTCTTTACATATTGTATAGCTAAAAACGTCTCGAGTCTAGTTCCTTGAGTTTAGTAACTCGAACAGTGGACACTAGTTAAGTTTAGTAATTAGTTGTTAGTCCAGTGAATGTTTATACGGTTCGATTTACTAAAATTCTCGTAATCCACAATCTACTTGAGATGTATAAACACGGTACATAAAACTCCATTTGTAAAAATAAAAGTTGCGCCACTGTTGCGTGATCGTTGCACCACTGCTGCGCGATAGTTGCTCGTCTCGATTGCCGTCATCAGTTTACAGTTATGACAAAATGTATTATTAGCACTCTGTGCGTACAAAGATAATGATATAAAATATATTTTAAAATACATTTTTGTTGTTTTATTGGTTTATAAAGCTATACGGCGCCCAGAGCCTTTTTTCAGGGGTGGAGAATCTTCATGTATGGCCGCCGCCTTAGAACGGGTCACGGGGTCTGCTCCCGGGTCGCGGGAATGTACGGACGACAGCAGGTCAAACTATCCGAAAATGCCAAATATTCCTAAACTTGAGCCTTAATGATTTAGAGATAAGGTTGAAAATTTGATACAGAAATCTGATTTTAGTAGCTTGATGTGCTGTCGTTTGTACGATTCTTCCGTATCCATCCGGTTTGTGGTGTTTAACTGTGAGAGGGGAACCGCGATGTCAAACTTACGCTTCGCCACCTCGGGTGGCGGGTGGTCTGTGGGGTGACGTCCCAGTCTGTAGGCACTGGATCCCTTTAGGGGGCATTTTTTGTTTATGCGACTCGGGTACTTCCCGAAGCAGCCATGCTCTGAGAGCACCAATGTCTCCCGAAACGTCAGGGAGTCGCGCCTTCTCCAGAGCCAGTCCATCACTACCGGCTAGATCGCCTCGATGATGATTCGACAGACCCTGAAAGCCTGTGCGCCGAGCTGAAGCGGACTTTTTTTTTTATAAATTATAAACCAGTGCTTAACCTCATCCCGCCTGATGGTAAGCAGTGATGCAATCGTTGATGGTAAAGCGTACTAGTTTATTAAGAGCCTATTCACTCTAGCCATGAAGACACTCAAATTTTAGCCAGTGAAAAATAAATCCAGTGCGCCGAAATTCCCACCACGAGTTATTTTATGTTGGTTAGAACGTGCTACTGTGGATTCAGTGGAGAGGCGTGCGAAGGGGCTCATTGGCGACCCAGATTTGTGTCCGTTCGCGCAGCGGAATGTTGTTGAATTTAAAGATTTTAAATATGCAGATATTTAGTGTATGACGTCGTGTAATTGTGTATGGTAAAAAAAAATTTGTGCGTGCAGCCATTGTGGAGAAATTCACCAAAAACTGATTCCGCTGGGCGAACGTTGTCCTGGCGGAACATTTTTTAATCCATTGACTTTAGAAAAAAGAGATGTGTCCAAAAATTAGTGTGTATTTGTGTGTAATTGTGTATGTATGAATAAAATTTGTGCATGCATAAACTTCGGAGAAATTTAAGTTTCCGCTGCGCGAACGTTTGGCCATTAGCTAGTTTTCATATAAAGCGCTTACATAGAGAGCTGTAGATTTTTACATACGTTGTTTTGAATTTGTGCATATTTGTGTACAAAACAGATTTAGAAAAAATCGTAGGGCTAAAGAGATAAAAATATAAACGTAAAACAGGCTTTTTAGGTCATAGTTCTTAAAGTATGCACTTTGGGGTCTAGATTTTCACGTTTATACAAACCTTGTAAGTGTCTGCAACATATTGCCAAATATCAATGATGTTCCTTTAGTAATTAAAGAGATATAGGACAATTTGCCATGACAAAATCACTGTTTACAAAGCAGTCAAATATCACGACATTCTAAAGGAATTGCATGGTAAAATGTATGCCAATAATTAGTGTATTCATTCAACTATTCACATGCAAAATTTCATGTCATTAAATTCAGTAATTAAAGAAAAACAATTAAAATACTGACGAAGCATCGAAAACCTACATAACCCGACCAAGTTCGGATAGCTATAAAAAAGCGGCCGTGCCATATATCTTAAGAACGTTCTTAACCTTCCAGTATAGTATTTATTAATATGGCACAGTTGCGTACACAAGCGTTAGGAAAAGATAAAACAATTGCATTTCTTGAATGAAAACTGTTTTTTTATAATAACGCCACTATCTACGGCAAAAATAAATCTTCAATTAACAAGTAGGTACTTCTCTATTTAAATATCCGTGTACAAAAATATTTTTAATTACATATAATGCTTAATTATATAATTATAATAACGTTAACAAACGCTTGCAACGGCAGCAATAGACTTAAATGTGTTTTAACTAAAATAGGTTTAATAAACTATTATGAATATAAAGAAAGAAAGATCACATCACATAACTGGACTATTCAGTTGTTTATATTTGATCAAAATTAAAAAAGTGCTTATAAACTAAAACATTTGTATAAAAAAAGGTATTTTCAAGAAATATTTTTAAATGAGTAGCAAATACAGTAAATAACCTCAACATTCCTAAGTACCTATACCTAATATTTTTTAGTTCCTATTAGAAAATAAAATTACATATTAACAATCACAGATCAATAAAGTAGACTATTCAGTTCTATTCAGAGTCTGCCTAATATAAAAATAAATCAACATTTACAAACAAACAGTAGTTCTTACTTGTGGTACTTATTTAATTTCCCTGAGGGGTCTATACTAAGAATCCGGATCCGTGAAATATTCAATAGAAATTAGCTGTATGAATTTTATTTGCCTAAATTAATATATTTAGATTATATCTCAAGTCTCAAGCGCATACTTATATGAAGTAACTACGTAAATAGTAGGTACCTACTTTGTCATAGGCAAATACATTTAAAAAAGTAGATGTACAAAAATAAATGACCTTTATATTATATCGAAACAATTGTGCTATCACCTATACCAATTCAATACCGGTATTATACTGTAAATTTTGGGATGTTACCTAAATATATTGCACGGCCGCTTTTTTATAGCTATCCGAAACTTGGTCGGGTTATGTAGGTTTTCGATGCTTCGTCAGTATTTTAATTGTTTTTCTTTAATTACTGAATTTAATGACATGAAATTTTGCATGTGAATAGTTGAATGAATACACTAATTATTGGCATACATTTTACCATGCAATTCCTTTAGAATGTCGTGATATTTGACTGCTTTGTAAACAGTGATTTTGTCATGGTAAATTGTCCTATATCTCTTTAATTACTAAAGGAACATCATTGATATTTGGCAATATGTTGCAGACACCTACAAGGTTTGTATAAAAGTGAAAATCTAGACCCCAAAGTGCATACTTTAAGAACTATGACCTAAAAAGCGTGTTTTACGTTTATATTTTTATCTCTTTAGCCCTACGTTTTTTTCTAAATCTGTTTTGTACACAAATATGCACAAATTCAAAACAACGTATGTAAAAATCTACAGCTCTCTATGTAAGCGCTTTATATGAAAACTAGCTAATGGCCAAACGTTCGCGCAGCGGAAACTTGAATTTCTCCGAAGTCTATGCATGCACAAATTTTATTCATACATACACAATTACACACAAATACACACTAATTTTTGGACACATCTCTTTTTTCTAAAGTCAATGGATTAAAAAAAGTTCCGCCAGGACAACGTTCGCCCAGCGGAATCAGTTTTTGGTGAATTTCTCCACAATGGCTGCACGCACAAATTTTTTTTACCATACACAATTACACGACGTCATACACTAAATATCTGCATATTTAAAATCTTTAAATTCAACAACATTCCGCTGCGCGAACGCACACCCAGATTTAACTCAAAACGGTCTCCAAGCCTGGAGCACAGCCGTAGAGTAGCCAGCCTTTCGGTGTTAAGACCCGTCGTACGGTGAAGTACCTACCCCCCATTATATTGTTAACACCACTACGATCCGTACGAAGCGTTTCGCCTCCTCTGTTATACCGCGTACTTCAAGGGACTGGAACAATTTGCCAGCGGTGGTGTTTCCGTCACACTACAATTTGAGTGTCTTCAAGGCTAGAGTGAATAGGCTCTTAATAAACTAGTGCGCTTTACCATCATCGATTGCGTCACTGCTTACCATCAGGCGGGATTGCGGTCAAGCGCTAGTTTATAATTTATAAAAAAAAAACCTGCTACCTGCCATTTTGCTAAGATCGTCGTTCCACCACCCTGCCGTAGTGATAACGAGGAAAAAAGGTAAATAAAAGTCTGTAATGTTGTAATAAATAACCCTTTATATACAAATTTATTGCATTGGTTTATTTACATAAAACATCCTAAATAAACTGTGCCAAAAATCGGTTTTCGTCGTATCTACTATGTTCAGAATTGAGCTACACGATGTGACAAATGCATGCATTGATTGGACAGCTCCATCCAAATCTGTGTTGTTCTTTTTCCCAAAAAGACCATTTCAGACATTAATCCACGATCGTGACTTATTTGCCATTAAATTCAACAAATACGAGTTTATGAAGAATATTAATCATCATCTCAGCATTAGTCCCAGTCTGCCGCCTGACCTCCGCAGCCCGAAGGCGATATCGAAGCATTGCAGTTAGATCAATTGTTGGACTTTTGACGGCTTCAACAACCCGTAACGACTGCCATTACATTTTCGTATGGCAACCAGGGCCTGTAGCCAATGTAACATCGCTTCGTAGCGAAGCGAAATCGAATACCAAATCAACCAATAACGAAAACGTTTGACCACGCGACGCGATAAATCACGTGGTCAATCGTTCCCGCCTTTGGTTGGTTTGGTATTCGATTTCGCTTCGCTACGAAGCGATGTTACATTGGCTACAGGCCCTGGACCAACGGCTTAATCTGCTTTCCGCGGCACGACCAGATCAGTGCAAACATTCATATTCATTCCTACAAATGTTTGTGAAAAAAATCTCCATTTAAAATATATAATTATTTTTAATGGAGATTTTTTTTAAGTTTAGCCCGGCTTTGTAGGCATTACAGACAGCGTTTTTCCTTACATATTGTATACAAGCCATTTGTTACGTGGGTAACAGAAGTCTTACCATGGCGCGTCCGCCGGGCCGCAACAAGCGAGGTAGACCAAAGAAGTGCTGGCTTGACGTTGTAAGAGATGATATGCGTGCCAACAATCTCACACCACAGGATGCCAGAGATCGTGCGAAATGGAGGAGTATTAGTAGGAAAGTGGACCCCGGGCTCCAACGCGAAAGCTGCGGATGCGACCGGGATTATACGCTGAGATGATGATGATGACCGCGTATTCTTACTTATTATTATAAATCGGAAAGTGAGTTAGTTAGTTCCGCTTTCACGCCGTAACTACTGAACCGATTGCTTTGAAATTTTGCACACGTAAAGTTTGAAGTCCGGATTAAATAATAGGGTAGGCTTTTTATCCCGGAAAAATATTCCCGATATTCTTGATATTCCCGAGGGAAATCTAAAAAGCGCGATACAACCGAATTCCACGCGGGCGGAAAGCTAGTGTATAATAAATGCATAATAATGATTTCAATTTTCACTACTGACGATCAGTCCCATGATTTCGTTTTATCGTCGTATAAAACTGTTGATTTTAAGACATTTTTGGCACAGTTCAACCCAAACACAATCACGCACACTAAAATATTTTCAGAGTTTTTAAATAATTTAAATACAAAGTGTTTTAAAATATAAGGAAATATTCAACTGAGCCTATAAAAATGTATTATCCTTTACAATAAAAACATATGGAGACTTTAAAAAAAAAAACCTCTAAGATTTTTTTGCCCTTCTAATGAAACACACTTTTTAAATTAAGTTGAGGGTATTTTTAGCTTTTCTGTACACATTTGGCTAAAGTAACTGAGCTGCCCTCCAAACGGGTTTTAGATTATGTTAGAATTGGGCTCAATTCACACGTACCACAGCGACGTGATATGGTCGGGTGTATATTTTGTATTGAAAATGAATATTACAATTTACACGTACCATTTTGCCGTTGTTATCGACCACCTGCGTAATACAACTACATCGTAACCACAGCGCGACGGCAACACCACCACCAGCGGCGGCACCGCGGCCACATCGCTACGACATGACGTCATCAACGCGCCTAGCCGGCGCGCGCTGGCGACAGTGACAACCCAACCACATCGACATTTTGTCGCTACCACAACCCAACTACAAAAAGCCGCTGCGACACTATTCACACTTAACCACAGCTTGACCACATTTTGTCGCTGCGACATGGTGTAGTTGTGGTACGTGTGAATTGAGCCTTGTGATCACATGAGCGAGCTGAACTAGTCGAGCGCCCGGTCCAAATGTGTTAAGAGTCGCTCGCTCAATAATATGTTAGGTGCGCTATAAAGGAAACAATTAAACAATAGAGGTTCAATTAAACACATGCCTATAACAAATTAGATTAGCTGGCTAAACTTCACAGTCCAAGTAGTCTGCGAAATTTTGCAAGTTAATTTTGCTTGATAATAAATAAAGTTTAACAAATTCAAGTGGTATTTATCAGTTAGAATACCCTCTTTCATCCCAAGAACATAAATATCTTCTAAACCTAACTATTATCTCAATACTCCATTGGCGGTAGCTTTTTACAAGAGAATTTCATATAAGCAGAGATGTACAGACGACAGCAGGTCAAGCTACCCGATCAACCTTGAGCCTTAATGCTTTATAGATAAAGTTGAAAATCTAATAAAAGAACCTGACAGATTGTAGTACCTTGATGTGCTGTTGGCTGTACAATACATAATTTTTGAGATAACTTCATTTATTTTTATTTGTGAAACATCTTTACGCATGCTTGACTTGGGGTGTAAGCTACGAGCGCGTGACGTTCGCGTTACGAAATGTGTGATCGGGCGAGGCGAACGGGAGTTGAATAGATATAAGCAAGAGAAAGCAGTGCACGCACACATTTTCTTTCTCTCTTCCTCTCATATAAAGAAGTTGAAACATCTTTCACCACACTCGCTTTTTAATAAATAATTGTTTCAATATAAAGCTTTTACAACTCCAAAGATAATGTTAAATAACTTTAAAGAAATAAAAACAAAACAATAACACACAGCTCTTCGAGTCGCTAAAATTAGGTGGCAGTGGGCGGGGCACATTCGATTGTAGAACCTATGGTCGATGGGGCCGTAAGGTTCTGGAGTGGAGGCCACGTACTGGAAGACGCAGCGTAGGGAGGCCCCAACAATGTGGGCCGATGACCCGCCCCCTAATTGGCGAACACGTTATTGTCAAATGATTGCGACTAGTTGGGATCGTTTGGACCGAACGGACCAATGGGCGGTCCAAACGATCCCAACTAGTCGCAATCGTTTGACAAAAATGTGTTCGCCAATTAGGGGGCTGGTGAGGGTCGCGGGAGGCCGGTGGGTGCGGGCATAACAACTAAATAACGAATGAGAACTAAAAACAGGTGAGATGTATTCAGCTACGTACCTACATAAAGGGTGTTTCTGACATCGACGCACAAACGAGTACCATGGATCCAGTACATGATTCTGAACACCCCAGTGGTGGAATTTTTCGTCGGTTTTACCCTGATTTAAAAAAAAATAACATGCTGTTTTTTTCACTTTAAATCGATCATAATTGCTATACTTTTATAACCCAATAAGATTTTTAAGGAAAAGTTAATTAATTCGCTATTTATACAAAAAAGCGCAATGTGAACAATACTCGAAAAACTATTCTATCAGCTGATTTAATAACGTTCACATCAGGGGTCAACGTCATACCCACAAACACGCGCGGCGGCACACTTTCAACGTTCAAAGGCCGAGCCAACGCATTTTTTTAAACACTTATATTTCTGTAACCGCTCGTTAACGATATAAATGTCTATCATAATTTTATTAGTGGCATGCGGTGTAGCCTTTTCGCGAAGTTTGCGTTACGATGTCAGATACACTCTGTATATTGTCGGAAACCATTTTAACTCTGTAAAATTAAAAAAAAAACCCTGCTTCAACAACGTATGAGCGTAGTAGGAAATATTTCAGATTTGGTAGACTTGTACTAAAATGTAAATCGTTCAACGAACTGACCATCTCTGATTCTAAAAGCTTTTTAACATAGACACTAGTAGTATAAATAAAAACTAAATAATTTCTTTAATTAAAAGCCTCATAAATTCAGAAGCTAGGTTGTTTAAATGAGTTGATTTAAGTATAACAGTTTTATATAAGTTGATTATAATAAATTGAGCATCACTCTTAACTGTAACGGAGCACAATATACAAATATTTTATTTTTATTACAAAGTGTACACTAAAAATAACCTTTTTCAACTTCTATGCAATGCTATCGCCAATAGAGTAAAATTAAATAAATTATTAATTAAACTAACAATTTCTATACATCAGCTGTATTATGATATGATATTAATTGCTTTGGATACATTTGTATATTGTCGATATTATTTACCATCTTCTAAACAGCTAGTACAGTAGCCATAAATTAACCAAGACATCATTACCAAGGTGTGATCTTGACTTCCACGGTCTACCTGGGTTGTAGAGGTCAAATGAAGATAAAATACTGATGATCAGCTGCGTCCAGTTAAGACTGGGAGCTGACTATAAAGCTAGGTAGATGATGAGCTAAATGTAATACTTAAAAGAATGATATTATAAACTAGTACTTGCACGCAATCCCGCCTGATGGTAAGCAGAGATGAGTAAAGCGCGCTAGTTTTCTAAGAGCCTATTCACTCAAAAAATCTGAGTGAATAGAAAGGAAGACGGCAGTTGAGGGAGATGATGCAATTTAAATCCAACGATACTGCGTCAGAGGCAGATTGATTTGGAGACCCTTCACAACTAAACTCCCGACACAACAACATTTGGCATATCGCAACACAACTGCTCAGACCCGTCTTCCGTACGGCTTCACCAGACATCATGCCGGAACACGACGAATCGCTTGGCGGCAAGACTGAGTTTCTTTCTAATTCGTCTCCAGAGGGACTATTTGTAATGGGCATCTAGATTTTATTGACTGAACGACCCTTTGACAATTGAAAAGTACAATAATTGCTTTATTTGAAATAAATGCTTTGATTTTGAACTCTAGGTTATGAGTCAGAAGTAGTAATAACCTCGTGCGTTTGGTAAAATATAAGCCTGTCTGCAAGGTGGTAGCAGGACTGACTGCACAAGTTATATCTATCTAGCTGTCAAATCGGGACGTTCAAGTGGATATGAGACGTGTCATTTCTGAGGATGATATTCTCGTAGTTATTATATATTCTGTTTTTATATTCCTGTTTGTGTTTATTGAAGCTGTTCTCTCACCATTTACAATTGGATTAACTCTTATATGTTTTTATTTTTACTGTACTACCGTCTCGATGCCACTTTTGACGACCGGCGATGCCGGGTGACGTCTTTACATCGGCGCCGGTTGTCGCTGAAAACCAGCGCTGGGCTCTGTTTTGCATAGAGTCGCAGCATAATGCTGAGCGACAGCCGTTTTGCGTGGATGTGACGCATGTTTCCCTCAACTATTTATTATTTTTAGTGTTTTTGTAAACTTTTGCGTCATGTTTACTGCAAATAAAGGTTTTTTCTTTCTTTCATATCTACAAGGGCATACACGGGGGGCAGTGGATGGTTGGATGGTTGTTCTAAGTCTCACAAAACATGTACGAACTCCTCTAATTCCTAAACAAAGTATAAACGAGGACATATCTCTAGCTTGTAAATAAAACACACAGTAGACACTGACAAAATGTAACTGCCAAAGAACCGCGTGCATCTATAGCGCACACAGATTACTCACTCTTGAAATTTGACCCCCCCCCCCTCCCTCCTAGGCCTAATTTGACCCCCTCCCCACCCCCTTAGTCCTGGCTTGCCCTCTAGGAGAGAAACTGGGTACGCTCATGTATATCTATATGAAAATATCGTCATTCTTTCATCACCAACTGCGTAGCCTTTCCCATATAGTCGAAGTCAGCTACGAGTCTAACCAGAACAGCTGAAACCCAGTATTTTAGCATAGGGGTCTGGCTATCTGACCTCCACATCCCTAACTGTGTAACACGACATCCCAGAGTAACTCTGGTAACCCTATATAGGGTTTTAAACAATTATGCATGGTGGAAGTTCAAATTGGTTTAGTAGAAGCAAGGATACACTCAAAACACAACTCAATTTAAAGCTTCATAAAATCTCTTTTACTTTAAAGGTTAATTGAAATGATAGAAACATGTTTAATCAATATCTGATAATCAATGTTCCTGATAACAATAATGTAGATATTTTATCATATCATTCGAATACACAATCTATCTAAGTTTTCGTAAATATCTTACAATTCTGACTTGGCGATACCTAAACCCCTAACGGTACCAAAAACAGACCGCAGGAGCCCACGAGTACCTAAAATGTACAGTAGTGGTCCAAATATATTGCCTTGAGGAATCCCTCAATGTTTTTGTTCATTAATGTCTTGTCACGGCCTTCTGTCTGCTAACAACAATAAAATGTAATCACCAATGGCCTTACCAAGCGTAATAATTATTGCTATTTCACCTTTGATTAACTGACTCAATTTCAGCACTGGACTCTCATTGACTGATCAAGTCAAACGCCTCACCCAGGTCTAAAAAAAGAAACTGCTTTGATAACAGTTCCTAAATCAGGGTTGAAAGTCTTTAAGTAAATCAAAGAAAAGAGAATCACAAAATCATGATAGATCAACGTCCGTGAAATCTCTCAACGGATCAGAAATGCCGTCACTCTTTGAATTCAAAGACTTTGGTTTTAAATCACTGCTCGATGCGTCAGTTGGAGAGTCTTCTAAAATCTCATTCAAAATATCTTCCTGAGTTTTTACAACTTTACTATCATTAACAATCTCCGTATCATTAATCTCCTTTACACTCAAAGAATCGTTCTGCAGCTCATCTAGTTTGGATTCACAATCACCATCAATATCGTTGTCTAAATTCACCTTTGGATCTGAAACTCTGTCTTCATCGTACACTATAACATGATTCGATTCAAAATCATCGTGACTGTTAGCGTCAAATTCTTCGCTATAATCATCCAGATCTCTTTCTGTCTCCGTGGGAGTCATTTCAGACCTACACCTAGAAGGCGAAAGATTTTGTACTGCATTTTTGGAGACAGTCTTAAAAATCTCATCTATGTTAGCTTCTGTAGCTATTTTTAGCGCGTGTTCCCAGCCCTGAAGCGTTTGCGTGTGTAAATTGACTTGCCTGTCGGCGAGGTCTAGTAGTAGCGCTTTGATTTCTGAGCGAGTTTTTGGTACCCAGTCGGATAGTTCGGAGCGTAGCGCTTCGGATGCCTGTTCAAGCCTGCGGACAAAAAAATGTTGATATTAGAAATATGACGTTTATATTATGTGTATCTCGGTGGTAGGCCATAACATCGGCTGCCGGCAAAAGTTACCACCCACCAGACAAAGTCTTGCCGCCAAACGATCGTCGTGTTCCGGCATGATGTCTGGTGAAGTCGTATGGAGGACGGGTCTGAGTAGTTGCGTTGCGTTGTGTGCCGGTTACGATGCGGCAAATGTTGTTGTGTCGAGAGTTTGGTCGTAGAGGGGCTCCAGATCAATCTCCCTCTGGCGCAGCATCGTTGGTCGTGTTGTTGGGTTTAACATTGCATCACCGCGCTCAACTGCCGTCTTGGATCCTATTTACTCAGTTCTTTTGAGTGAGTAGGCTTAATAAACTAGCGCACCTTACCATCAACGATTGCATCATTGCTTACCATCAGGCGGGATTCCAAAAGGATAATAAAGGTTAGGTAAACACATGACCAAATAATATATTAAATTTTACATAATCATCATAGTAACTGTACTAATGAATTTTGACATTTTTTTTTTGCGCGAATTATTTCCAATTTCCCCAAAATTTGGCATTTTTAAAAAAGTGACAACACCATTTTAGACATTATTATTACGAGTGATGCGACCACGTGCCGCGTGCCCTTCCCCCCTTCCCCGCGCATGTATGCCTACCGTGTTGCCTACCGCACGTGTATAAAATTACCTCGCTTTTTCGAAATAATCTTTATTTTTATAGAGGTTTTTTTAAGTATAGCCCTGCTTTGTAAGCATTATTAGAATCAGCAATACCATCACTGATCGGACAGGGATTTCCTTACATACCTATTGTATGTGAGCTAAGACTCCCGGATGACCTTGCCAAATATGACGCACAGACTATTTCGATACATCGAAGGCGAGGTCGAGAGGACGCGACCTCACGCTGTTTATGCCAAACTCGACCTTCAAGCGATTGTACAAGAGTATTTTTAAACTTTTGTCATAAAATATAAAGCGGAAGTCAGTAACGTGATCAAAAGACGTACGTCTAAAAAAAAAAAGATACATTTTTTTTTTTTTAATAGTTATAAACTAGTGCTTGACTGCAATCCCGCCTGATGGTAAGCAGTGATGCAATCGTTGATGGTAAAGCACACTAGCTTATTAAGCCTATTCACTCAAAAAAACTGAGTGAATAGGAAGGAAGACGGCGAAACTCCCGACACAACAACATTAGGCACATCGTACCCGGCACACATCGCAACACAACTGCTCAGACCCGTTCTCCGTACGGCTTCACCAGACATCATGCCGGAACACGACGAATCGCTTGGCGGCAAGACTTTGTCTGGTGGGTGGTAACTTATGCCGGCGGCTGATGTTGTTGCCTACCACCGAGAAAACATTTCGCCTTCAAGGCGCAAAAAAGATGCATTCGAGCGATGTTTAAAATGAAACCCACTGATACTTTAAAAAATATAAGCCCCGCCCCCCGCCCCGCGGTTTCACCCGCGTAACCTTCTAGCCGAATGAGCTCAGTTGATATAAAATAAGCGCCTGTTAAAATAATGGGAGCAATATAATATGTACGACCGCGTTCGCAACATTTTTTGTTACTGCTCTGCTCCTATTGGTCATAGCGGGATGTTATACATATAGCCTATGTCCTATCTCAGGCTATAGACTATCTGTGTACCAAATTTCATTACAATCGGTTCAGTAGTTTTGGCGTGAAACCCGGACAGACAGACAGACAGAGATACTTTCGCATTTACAATATTAGTATGGATTGACATTATCTTGCCTGTATGTTTGCGAAGGCAAATCCTTTGTTTCAGACGTATAGCTGATGTTTTTCCCCGCAATAGACGCGACAATAGCTTGCTATGTCAGGAGCCAGTTAAGACAGCACTTATGCGGAAAAAACTTTTGTATTAAGAAATGTCTACTGCATGGCTTCAGTTATCCATACTAATATTATAAATGCGAAAGTATCTCTGTCTATCTATCTGTCTGTCTGTCTGTCCGGCTTTCACGCCCAAACTACTGAACCGATTGTAATGAAATTTGGTACACAGATAGTCTAGAGCCTGAGAAAGGACATAGGCTATATAACATCCTGTTATGACCAATAGGAGCAGAGCAGTAACAAAAAATGTTGCGAACGCGGTCGTACATATTATATTGCTCCCATTATTGTAACAGGCGCTTATTTTGTATCAATTGAGCCCTTTCGGTTTGAAGCTTACGTGGGTAAAACCGCGGGGCACAGCTAGTTTATAATAAGTTACCAAAGAGCTGAAAAGAGCTTCCGCTAAAATTATTTTAGCAAAGACTCCGAAGCTTTTTAGTGGTGAAAGCATACTGTAATATAAGTGAGTACCTTACTGGAAACCTTTTTTTTTTTAAGTTACTATAATGTTATTTTGAACTATTTTCTTAAACTGTACTTTCTAGTTTTATGTTGAATGTTTCTAAAAATTTTGGCATGCTTAAATGATAACACATGGCTGAACTTGTTATTATACAATATGTAAAGAAAACCCTGTCCGAACCATAAGGATAATAAAGGTTAGGTAAACACTTGACCAAATATAATATAAAATTTTACATAATCATCACAGTAACAATAATAATGAATTTTGAAATAATCTTTTTTTCCCGGGTATTAATTCCAATTTCCCCGAAATTTGGTAATTTTTAAAAAACTGACAACACCATTTGTGACGGAGCGAATAGCGATGCGACCACGTGCCGCATGCCCCGCCCCCCTTCACCCGCGCATACATGCGCGGGTGAAGGGGGGCGGGGCTATCGGGTTGTCCTACCGCACATGCATTAAGTTACCTCGCTTTTTCGAAATAATATTTATTTTTTTTGGGGGATTTTTTTTTAAGTTTAGCCCGGCTTTGTAGGCATTATTAGAATCAATTAACGATACCTAACAATACCTTCACGGATCGGACAGGGTTTTCTTTACATATTGTATATTTTTTGTCATCGTAGTCCCGAGGCAGATTCAGAGGTAGATTAGTGAGATAAGCTGGACTCCTTTAATAGAGGATGATCCTTGATACTCTGGACAGAGACAGGTGGAACGGAGGCTTTTGTCCAGCAGTGGGAGGCCAATCATTACAGTTAAATGACATCATTCAATATACAGTATGTTAAATAACAGAGGGCGTTCCCTTAAACTCGTTAATATATATCATTAATAGATTAAAATAAAAATATCAACATAGAAAAATAAGCATAAAAAAATCCGAATAAAAAAAAATTCTAATTGGAAATAAATTTGAAACCTCCTGTTTAAAATAAAAATAGTAGTCGTCATGTATAAATAAATTGCGACGTTGCCGTCTTTCATGTTCGCGTGTACAGTGTGTTTCTTTTACATGTCAATTTAAAATTTTTATTGAATATTTTCTTATTGGAAAAAATTTTAAAACATTTTGTTTTCGAATGGAAATATTTTTTTTAGCATGTATGTATGCTATACTATTTCGGGTTAACGGGAACGCCCTCTGTTAGTTAACACACTGTATAATACATTAATACGCAATCGTTGATGGTAAAGCGTACTAGTTTATTAAGAGCCATTTACTAAAAAAAAAGCTAAGCGAATAGGAAGAGAGATAGCAGTTGAGAAAGGTGACGCAATGTTAAACCCACGACCAAACTCCCGACACAACAACATTTGGCGCATCGTACCCGGCACACATCGCAACACAACTGCTCAGACCCGCCCTCCGTACGACTTCATCAGACCGAATCGCTTGGCGGCAAGACGTTGTCTGGTGGGTGGTAACCTATGCCGGCAGCCGATGTTATATTATTAATTGAGCTATATTTTTTTAGATCTTGCCTTCTACTTTACGGGGAATGTTGAGAGTCCCAGATTGTTGCCATGACCTGCCACCATTTAATCCATCTAGTATTATGAGGTGAACTAGTACTACAGAAGAAACTCAGAAAACAGGCAGTTAATCATCATCATAATTTCAGCCGAAAGACGTCCACTGCTGGACATAGGCCTCCTCCAAGGTTCTCCACGACGACCAGTCCTGCGCCTCCCGCATCCAGCGGTTTCCCGCGACCTTCACCAGGTCGTCGGTCCACCTTGTCGAGGGCCTACCCACGCTACGTCTTCCGGTGCGTGGTCGGCACTCGAGAACCCGTCGGCCCCATCGGGCATCGGTCCTACGGGCAATGTGTCCAGCCCACTGCCACTTTAGTGTTGTAATTCTTCGGGCTATGTCGGTTACTCGCGTTCTTCTGCGGATCTCCTCATTCCTGATTCGATCGAGCAGTGAAACCCCAAGCATAGCCCTCTCCATTGCCCTTTGAGTGACTTTGAGCCTTCTTATAAGGCCGATTGTTAGCGACCACGGCACGTTAGTTAATAAATCTTACCTATTATGAAGGTCATCAGTAGTGTTGGTCCCGGCTACGTAGGCAGCTGTAACAAAGACAATACATATGTATAATATATATTTTTTTCGACAGCCTCAGTGGCGTAGCGGTAGCGAACGCGGCTGCTGCACGAAGGAGGCGCGTGTTCGATCCCCGCGCAGTGCAAATATTTGTATGCATGAATATGCATAACGCAAAGAAAACCCTACAATATGTAAAGAAAACCCTGTCCGACCCATAAGGATAATAAAGGTTAGGTAATCACTTGACCAAATATAATATTAAATTTTACATAATCATCATAGTAACAATACTAATGAATTTTGAAATAATCCTTTTTTCCTGGGAATTAATTCCAATTTCCCCGAAATTTGGTAATTTTTAAAAAAGTGACAACACCGGTATTATTATTATAAGCGAATAGCGACGCGACCACATCACAGGTGCCGCGTGCCCTGCCCCCCGCCGCCCGCGGAAGGGGTTGCGTACCGCACATGTATTAAGTTACCTCTTTTTGCGAAATAATATTTATTTTTTTAGGGGGATTTTTTTTTAAGTTTAGCCTATCTTTGTGGGCATTAGTAGAATCAGTTATCGATACCTAACGATACCTTCACGCAACGGACAGGGTTTTCTTTACATATTGTATGCACTGGTCTGGTCGTGCCTCGGAAAGCACGTTAAACCGTTGGTCCCGGTTGCCATACGAACATCTAATGGCAGTCCTTACAGGTAACATGTTGGAGCTGTCCAACAATTGGTCTAACTGCAATGATTCGATATCGCCTTCGGGTTGTGGAGGTCAGACGGCAGTCGCTTCACGGTAAATATCGAAGTTTAGCCAAAATCAGCTGTTAGACTGGTAAAGCGGACCGCAGACTCCAAAGCTGAAAAAGCTTCGGATGCGATTGGTATTAACGCTGAGATGATGATGATGATTTATTATTATACCTTAGCTGACTATTAATATTGTATCGAATAACTATTTTTTGTCCCAAATAAATCTATACTAATATATAAAGCTGAAGAGTTTGTATGTTTTTTGTTCGCGCTAATCTCGGAAACTACTGGTCCGATTTGAAAAATTCTTTTTGTGTTGGATAGCCCATTAATCCAGGAAGGCTTTAGGCTATATAACATCACGCTGCGACCAATAGGTGCGGAGCATAACTAAACCACGCGAACGAAGTCGCTGGCGGCTGCTAGTAAAATATAAAATCTGTCTGGCGCGTCGCCCCGTGACTGGCAAATATTTTTTTAACTACACCCAGATACAGCTGATATAGACTATACAATATACATTGCCATCTGGTTGTGAGGGCGTCGACCTTGCGTACTTTTGAGCGAGCTATGGATGGGGTGATAAGCGCATTGACCTTGCTATCATCGATCGAGTTCGATGCTCGCGGTCATTCTGTAGGGCGGTACATATAACTCTTGGTATCGATATCGGTTTGTGCGTTGTCGATAGATTTAAAGATTTGCATTAATTGAGCTTAAATTTTAATTTAATTCTGATAAAAAGAATAGTAGGCCGTGACTTCTAACCCAGACAAGAGCTTTTCTTTATGTAAATAATTTGATCACCACCATGGGCGTACCCGGGGGGGCAGGTGGGAGCAGCCCCCAAGGTACGGCCATGGTGGAGAGGAGGAGGGGGGAGGCAGGGCGGTGCTCTGCTCCCACCTGCCCCCCGCTGGAAACCTCGCAGAACATGTATGATGATTCGACCTTAAGAATCTTACTCGTCAAGCCCTATTGTCCAATGCCCATTATCGACGCCGATTAAAAAATTTCACTACAAAAACTGTATCGATAACCATGTCATAAAGGCACACATCACATCGCTTAATCAAAACAAAACACGCGAGCGACAGCGCACGACTGTCTACCATCTCTCTTACACTCACGGCCATTTTTCAATTTCGGCACCATTCGGCAGTCTCCGCTATCTATCGTAAGACGCGACCGACGCCGCGGTTCATTGAAACGTCAACATTCGACCTTGCCTTGTAAACATCGCCACATATTAACGGCAAGCGAAGATTATTTATAAAAATAAATGTAAAACTAATTCCTAATCAATTATCAATCAATAATATGTGTTATTTGTGTTACTATGTAGCTGAACGTGTGTTAAAAGTTTAATATTATTACGAGGAACAATACAACGAGGTTAAATGGTGGCATTGAGAAACAAAACAACTCTTAAAAGTGTCGACTTCCGTATTTTCTCATTGATACAGTGAATTTTATACAAAAAAGTATCAATACAGTGTCGTGTGTTTAAATAAAGACAATTGTGTAGTTATCAGGTTATTTTAAACTCAAAAAAAACGGAATGGATTTAAGAAAAGAGAAGTTCTTACACCTGAAAATGTTAACCTGCTTTTTGTGCAATAAATCGAGCATAATTATCAAGAAATTTAATGAAGAAAGGTTAGAAAAATGTCGAAGAATAATGGCGTTTCGGAAGAAAAAGAATTTGGTCTATAAAGATGTTGTTTTACCAAAGAATTTGATGCAAATAGGTTATCATGCGCAATGTTATGATAAGTTTATTGTTTTAAAAAATAATGACAAAAAGGAGTTCGATTCTATGTTCAGTAATGGCAAGGTAAATATGTTTTTTTTTTTATATATTTTTAGTAAATGTACAGGGCAGCAGGTCAAGCTACCCAAAACTGTCAAATATTCCCAATCAACCTTCAGCCTTTGTTTTGGAGATAAAGTTAAAAAATATAATAAAGAAGTCTGACAGATTGTAGTAGCGTGATCTGCTGTCATTTGTAAAATAATGTTTTTGGATGAAATAGTAAGAAACATGCATATATTTCGGTATGAACAAAGTCTGGTAACGGTATCATTGTTTGTCTGGAAATAGCCTTCGTAAATTGCTCAGCTCTCATCATCATCATCTCAGTGTTAATCCCAGTCGCATCCAAAGCTTTTTCAGCTTTGGAATCTGGGGTCCGCTTTAAGACGACGACTGCAGGTCAAAGCTACCCGAAACTGTCAAATATTCCCAATCAACTTTGAGTCTTTGTTTTGGAGTTAAAGTTGGTAATCTAATAAAGAAATCTGACTCTGATGGTAGTAGTACAACCCGAAGGTGATATCGAAGAATTGCAGTTAGACCAATTGTTGGACTTTTGAGGGCTCCAACAACCCCTAACGACTGCCAATCGGAACCAACGGCTTAACGTGCTTTCCTAGGAACGACCAGACCAGTGCAAATATTCATATTCATGCATACGAAAATTTGCTACTGCGCGGGGATCAAACCCGCGTCTCCTTGCGCAGCGGCCGCGTTCGCTACCGTCACGCCACGGCGGCTGGCGCTGTTTTTAAAAAAAATGTTATTAGCTATTCAAGTTTGAAGCCTTTTTCACTGAAGATGTCCAAGTAAGGTATAGCGCTTATGGCCATCCTCTCCACAAAATGCCTGCTATGCACGGACGACTGCAGGTCAATGCTACCCGAAACTGTCAAATACTCCCAATCAACCTTGAGCCATTACGGCTCAAGGTTGAGCTTTAGAGATAAAGTTGAATCCATACTAATATTATAAATGCAAAAGTAACTCTGTCTGTCTGTTACGCTTTCCCGCTTAAACCTCTCGACCGATTTTGATGAAATTTGGCACAGACAATCTTTAGACCCTGAGAAAGGACATAGGCTACCTTTTATTGAAAACAAAATGATATTCCCGAGGGAAATCTAAAAAGCGCGATATAACCGAATTCCGCGGGCGGAAAGCTAGTAATTTAATAAAGAAATCTGACAGATTTTAGTAACTTGATGTGCGGTTAGTCTGTACCTTGCAATTTGAAAAAGACATACCTACCCATATAATACCATTAGTCTATAACTAATACAATGTTAGATTTATTTGCTTCAACTCGCGGTTTTAAATCCTACAATAATACATAACCAGGAAATGACCTTTATTTTTCCAGCCCGACCCTGTATTATATTGATTAAAATTATACAAGGTTTTGGTTACTTTAGAATCTAGATATATTTAAAACTAGCTGTGCCCCACAGAAAGAGTCAGTTGATATAAGCGCCTGTTAAAATAATGAGAGCAATATGTACGTCCGCATTTGCTCCCGTTTCCGCAACATTTTTTGTTCCTGCTCTGCTCCTATTGGTCATAGCGGGATGTTTTATAGCCTATGTCCTTTCTCAGGCTCTAGACTACCTGTGTACCAAATATCATTACAATCGGTTCAGTAGTTTTAGCGTGAAAGCCGGGCAGACAGACAGACATACTTTCGCATTTATAATATTAGTATGGATATTTAATTTAGATCCGTATTTTAAATATCAAGCCCATTTATTGTTCAATGGCTATAGTATAGGAAATTGTCTGCCAACCGGTCTTACCTAAATATATTAGTATACCTAGTACCTGGGTTGAGGAAGTAAAATATGGGTAGATAGAAAAGTTAGGTAATATGGGCTGGTTGACAGACTTCGTGGCGTGGCGGTAGCGAACGCGGCCGCTGCTCTAGGAGGCGCATGCGTATGCATGAATATGAATTTTTGCACTGATCTGGTCGTTCCTCGGAAAGCACGTTAAGCCGTTGATCCCGGTTGCCATACAAACATCTAATGGCAGTCGTTAGGGGTTGTTGGAGCCCTCAAAAGTCCAACAATTGGTCCCACCTTCGGGTTGTGGAGGTCAGAAAGCAGTCGTTTCACGGAAAATAATTATCGACGTTTAGCCAAAAATCAGCAGTTAGACTGATAAAGTGGACCCCAGACTCCTTTTTTTTTTTTTATTTTTTTATTTGGCATCTCGTAGGTGGCCATTAGAGGCCGTAACTACTTAACCGGACTTTCCTGTGGATGCCTTAATTAAAATTAAAGCCTCCAGCCAGGGGCACTTAAAACTAAAATAAAATTGGGCTACTACGCACTAAGGGCACGTGGGGTACGAACCTCGGCTTAGGGCGTCGCTAGAGAGGACAGCAAGGGACGGCTGGATCGAATGTATTCTTAATGGTTTGATGACCAAAGCGTTTCCTAGTACAAGCTCTGAGAAGAAACGCCGAAACAAACTCAGAGGTCATTGTTGGGACATTATGATATTACTGGCTCAGTTGCGGCGCGGGCTGGCCTTCATCGGACAAGGGACGGGGGAGGGGATTATTACGTGGAGCGCGTCGCGATGGACCTCGGCGGCGAGGTCGGTAGGTCGGTCTGTTTTTGTGTAATGTGCTGGTGGCCCTATTGACCTCTTGGAGGAGGGTAATGGGGTCATCGGGATCTGTGAGGGCGTGCCGAGGGCGGCGAAGTCGGGAGATGGTGGAGGGAGTGTAATTGGCAGCCGCTGCTATAAGAGGATTGCGGTGCTTGGCAGCAGAGTCAAAGAAACGCTTGAAAAGGCGTATCATGAACTGCTGGATGGTGGGGATTTTGAGATCAAGATGGAGGATCTCATTACGGACGAACCAAGGGGCGTTTGTGGCTTTACGGAGGAATCGGTTTTGGACTACTTGCATCCTATGGATATGACGTGGCTTGGCATGTGCGAAAACTGGACAAGCGTAGGTCATAATCGGGCGTAACCCCAGACTCCAAAGCTGAAAACGCTTCGGATGCGACTGGGATTAACACTGAGATGATGAAAAGATTTTTTAAACAAAAGGCTGCCCCTTACTAGTAATTACTCCTGTATCGTGGGTGTGTTTACAATTACAAACATTTAAACTGACATACACTATCAGCCAGACCCGGGTTTTGTCTATGGGCAATCGCAACACTGTGTCCATAATGAGATAGGGTGGCATCCCGGTCCTGATTAGTGCTAAGGTTAGCCATTGCGATCTAAGATGAAAATGGCAAAAAAGTGCATATTCAAAATCAAAACATTTATTTCAAATAAACCAGTTACAGGCACTTTTGAATTGTCAGAAGGTCGGTCAGTCAATAAGATGAAGCTAGTCGCCCATTCCAAAAAGTAGGTACCTATGGAGAAGAACGGGCAACAAACTCCATGGACACTCTTTTAAATTTTCAAGTTATTGTAATAAATATTTGATTACATCATTCATATTGAAATCAAAGAAATATATTGTACGCTGAGAGCGTCCATTATGGAAAACACACAAAAATAAATTCAGAAATTAAAATACGCCGTGGCAGCTAAGAGATGACCAGTCCCCTCTGACGGCGTCCGTTAACGAACATGATGTATGGATCAGCATTATTCAGCTCAACCATATTGAAGGGAACCTAATGACCCAACACACACGCCATCATCAGCAAGACATTTGAGTGAGCATGACATACTCTCAACAGCCAGAGCATACGTAATGTTTAAAAGAGTGTGCATGTAGTTTCTTGCACGTTCTTCTCCATAGAGATTACGCTTTGGAACGTGCAATTTAGCTTCACTTTTCTTGGACTGACCGACATTGACTATTCAAGAGCACCAACGGATGGTTAATCCATACTAATATTATAAATGCGAAAGTATCTCTGTCTGTCTGTCTGTCCGGCTTTCACGCCAAAACTACTGAACCGATTGTAATGAAATTTGGTACACAGATAGTCTAGAGCCTGAGACAGGACATTGGCTATAAAACATCCCGCTGTGACCCATAGGAGTAGAGCAGGAACATAAAATGTTGCGAAAACGGGAGTAAACGCGGACATACATATTGCTGCCATTATTGTAACAGGCGCTTATTTTATATTATCTGAGCTCTTTCGGTTCGAAGCTTACGCGGGTGAAACCGTGGGGCACAGCTAGTTTGAAATAAACAATTTTGATTTTTAATATAAAATACGTGGTTACAATTAATGTGATAACCTAATCGTCACATTCTCATCAAATCGAAAAGAAGAAGACTAATTCCTATATTCTTTTAATTTACAGGTACTAATCAACAACATACCACCCCTCAAAATCGAGTCGCCCAACGCATTTAAGAAAACCACTGCATCCAACAGCATAGAGATTCCCAAGCTAATAGAAATCCCTCATATTAGCTCTAAAACTTATGATATAGGCTTAAAAGTAACACCGTTTAAGACTTATCACATGGAGGAACCAAGTTATATAAACCCAGATATTTCCAGAGGAGTCATTCTAAAGTCAATATTAACAAGGAAATCTCCTATCAAAAAGGATATGACGGACGCATTTTGTACTGGCATGGGTCTACTCAGATACGGAAGTAATTACAATCAATCGCATTTGAACCTTGGTGAAGAGACATTAGGACCTAAAATCATTGAAACGGACTCGCCAGAGAATGTCTGTTTATTTTGTGAGAAGGAAGAGAGGAAAATAGGTACGCAATTTGAGTTGCTAGAAGTAGCCAAAGAGGATGAATTTGAAAAAGTTTTTGAGGCAGCTCGAGCAATGGAAGACAAGATATTGTTGAAGAAATTGAACGAAAACAAAGTATTTTCATGCCATCCTCTTTGCAGAATAGAATATAGAAATCAACACCAGAAAATAACGGCCAAGAACTGCAGCGAAGAAGACGTAAGGCTGGTTATGAAAAAAATAAAAACCGAAGCCTTTCAAGCACTATGCGCGTTCATAGATGACCAAATCATAAACAAAAATAAAGCATACTTTTTGACAGACCTTTTTGAACGCTACAAAGCATTACTGTGCGAAATTCAAAATACGAACACCACTTTGGATACGGAAAACGACACTGTACTAAATCTATATGAAGAAATACTTGCCCATTATAAAGGCACAATAAAAATAACTACGAAATCCAAAAAGAAGGTTGTATTCAAAAATGGAACAACAGATTTCGAGAGCGCTTTTATTGAAAACGAAGACTTTAAACGGGATAAAATTGCATTTGAATTACGCAGCGAGATTAGATCTTTGAAGAGAAACTCTGACGGAGAAAATAATGGGGAAGTTCCTGCGAAATTATTCCGTTTTATAAGTTCTTTGATAGAAGGACCTTCTGCCAAGAGTTCTTATGACAGCAGTATGAAAATCAAGTCTGTTTGTGATAATATTGTGGCTAGAGTTAATTTGGACGGTTAATTATCGTCATAATGGAGTCTGTAGAAAAGGGGTGTTTACTGGGTAAAAAAAAACGATTCTATTTAGTCCGTCATTCAGATTATAGAAAAATATTGGATACGTATATTTTGTTTTATCAAATCAATAAAAATTGACAAATATCATCATAAAAGGCATCAAAGATCAGGAGAGGGGGCTGGTGACGTCACTCGTTGCTAAATAGTGTAGCAAGGAGTGACGTCACACGAGTTTTCGACGCACTATATACTTAGTCTTAATTTTTTGTTTATATGAAAAAAGAAAAAATACGCGTCCAATTTTTTTTTGGAAATTGACTGATGGACTAATTCGTATTTTTTAGTCAACTACCCTAATGCAGGGATGAATACAGACTGTCGGGGATTTTCACGTGCCAGTATGCACGTATTCAGAACCCCTAACGCAAAAATGCGGGTAATAAACCTCGACGGCGTTGTCCTGCCTCTGGCCTCAAGTGAATAACGATTTTTGCCCATATCAAATTGGTTCATAAAAATAAAATCTTCATTCGTTCGTTCATAAAATGTACAAACGACAGCACATCAAGCTATTATGAACTTTATTAATAAAACATTGAGGTTTAAAGTTGATTGGGAATGATGTCTGGTGAAGCCGTACAGAGGGCGGGTTTGAGCAGTTGTGTGGCGGGTACGATGCGCCAAATGTTGTTGTGTCGGGAGTTTGGTCGTGGAGTCTCCAGATCAATCTCGCTCCAGCGCAGCATCGTTTGGTCGTGTTGGTCTTGGCCTTAACATTGCATCACCTCGCTCAACTGCCGTCATCCTTCCTATTCCTAAGTTTATTAAGTGAATAGGCTTAATAAAACTAGTGCGCTTTACCATCAACGATTGCATCACTGCTTACCATCATGCAGTATTGCATTCAAGCACTAGTTTATAATTATAAAAAAAAAAATGGCAATTTCGGGTGCTGTCGTCTGAACTAAACAGCTGTTTTTTTTTTAAATAACTAATTGATGTAACTGTCTATAACGTAATTTGTATATGCGAAACCCGAAACACTTGTCCATTATTTTTATGTAAAGCATTTATGTACAAAATTTCAAAAAGCTGTCATGAAAGATCCCAAAGTTATGAGCATGTTATGGTACCTGATTATCCCTACAAAAATATGGTCAACGCGCAGCTCGCCCGCTCGCGCCTACAGCGGCACGGCGCGGCGGGGCCCTTGGACACTATGATCCCATGCGAACTGTTTCGTTCGCTTAGTAACCACACTGCATCTTTTTTTAAACGTATTTGGGAATAATATAACATGGTGTAAAAATAATTATAATTATTTGCTTATTCTGAACAAACTATATTCAGGTTTAGTATGAAGAAAAATAACGCTGTATATAAAAATGCAATCAAAAATATATCCTTAAGTTGAGTCACTATAGCTAGTCAAAGATGGGCAAGACCCACAGTCCGTACATCAAGACTATATGTAATAGTTTGTTTAGAAAAAAAAAAGCTTAAAATTCGATGAATTTTTATAGTCTGTACCTATATCTTAGTCTTTTTTTGGCTTTTCTGTAACAGTAACTCTTTTTTTTTTTTTCAAATTATAAACTATACCATCGCCTAGCTCCATAAAGAATAGAGGTAAACAAACCAATTTAGGGTTATCACAACACACATTTTACAAATCTCCTGTTATTTACATGATTATAGACTTTTACATGCTAACTTTTTATTAACAATTTCTATTGCAGCATATTTCAATAGAATCACTAAAATAACATGCATAATAACTTGGTATTTCGAAAAACCATTAAAAAGTCGACATTAATTTTACGTGATAGCCCTACAAAAAAAGAAAGATGGATGAAATCCAGGTATTAAACACATTTTGTGGAATTTAAAAAATGAATAAAATTGAGGCATTTGTCAATACAATTTTGCGTATTTTAATAACTTTCAAATCAACTGCATAACACATGCGTTGTAATACTTTCAGGTATAGACTAATTATAATATATACGTATCAAAAAATTTAACCTTAGGAGTGTGTAACCTATTACATGTGTGTCATATTTCATTCAAATCGGTTAAGCATTCTATGCAAATCATAAATATCTAAACATAAATAAACTATTTAGATTAGTAGGAAGTAGGATTATTACTTTTATGAAAATAATCTATGTAGAAAAGGTTGTTAACATCTGTCTTTTAGTCGTAAACTACTCGTTGCCTAGCAACGGTTTGTTTACCTCTATTCTTTATCGAATTTGGCTCATATAGAGTGCTTAACCGCAATCTCGCCTGATAGAAAGCAGTGATGCAATCATTAATGGTAAAGCGTGCTAGTTTATTAAGAGCCTATTCACTCTAGGCTTGAAGACACTCAAATTGTAGTCCGACGGAAACACCGTCGCTGGCATATTGTTCCAGTCCCTCGATGCGGTATAAAAGAGGAAGCGAAACGCTTCATCCGAATCGTAGTGGTGTCAACCACGTAAAGGAAACCAGCCGTACGACGGTTCGTCCGATGGTGGAACGGAGATGGGGGAATTAAATCATGCAATTCCCTCGCACACTCACCAAAATACATCCTATAGAACACCGAAAGCCAGTATTTTTTTGCAAAAAAATTAAATGAGTTTATGATATTTTTCCAATACCGCTATTCGCTCTGATATAAACATAATTTTTATGAATATAAAGTTAATACTCATTTAACTTGCAATAATATTAATTCAAGAAATAAGTTTGAGGTTGCATGTGACATGTTGTACCATATCTTTATGGAACGAAAGTAATTTTTTTAATTCCTACTACAATTTGACTTCAAAGCTAGAATTAATAGGCTCTTAATAAACTAGTGCGCTTTACCATCAACGATTGCATCACTGCTCATCATCAGGCAGAATTGCGGTCTAGCACTAGTTTATAATAAGTAAAAAAAGTGTCGTAACTAAATTCTGGACTTTGGATCTATTCAGGCCAAATTACGATACAGTCTGATTTATTTGTAATAATGCAAATAATAAATGTTAAATAATATAAATAATAAATGTTGGTTAAGTGAATGGCTTGTCTTATTTATTGGAATTCATTTTCAGAAAGTTTTTTAGCTTCTCAGGTATACGCTGGAGGTGTGGGTAAGCGCATGTGTTGTATGTAGAGTGTTGAATATCTCCTCTGATTTTTAGGGTTCCGTAGCCAAATGGCAAAAAACGGAAATCTTAGATTCGTCATGTCCTGTCCGTCCGTATGTCACAGCCATTTTTTTCCGGAACTATAAGAACTATACTATTGAAACTTGGTAGGTAGATGTATTCTGTGAACCGCATTAAAATTTTGATGCAAAAATAAAAAAATAATAATAAATATTGGTGCTCCCCCGACTTAGAACTGAAACTCATTTTTTTTTCTATCAGACACGTCCGTGTGGGGTATCTATGGATAGGTCTTCAAAAATGATATCGAGGTTTCTAAAATATTTTTTTTCTAAACCGAATAGTTTGCGTGACAGACGCTTCCAAAGTGGAAAAAGTCCCCCCCCCCCCTCCCCTCTAACTTCTAAAATAAGAAAATGAAAAATCTAAAAAAAAGCATATGATGGACTACATTACTATAGAAACTACCAACGAAAATTGTTTTGAACGAGATCTAGTAAGTAGTTTTTTTTTAATACCTCTTAAATCCGTAAACCGCTTATTACCGCGTAATCTTTCATAGAAATAACTTCATCATCATCATCATTTCAGCCGAAAGACGTCCACTGCTGGACATAGGCCTCCCCCAAGGTTCTCCACGACGACCGGCCCTGCGCCTCCCGCATCCAGGGGTCAGATCGCGGGAAATAACTTAAATCCTTTAATTTCATAAATCAATGGTACGGAACCCTTTGTGCGTGAGTCCGACATGCACTTGGCCGGTTTTTTTTTTGCTCTTAGCTTCTCAGGTATACGCTGAAAGTGTGCGTAAGCGCATGTTTTATAATGTAGAGTGTTGAATATCTTCTCTGATTTTTGTGTTTATTGGCGGCGAACGCTGCCGAAAACTTAAAACTAAACGGAACGCGACCAGAGCGGACCATTCTTCCAATTTTTTTTTGGAAATTGACTGATGGACTAATTCGTATTTTTTAGTCAACTACCCTAATGCAGGGATGAATACAGACTGTCGGGGATTTTCACGTGCCAGTATGCACGTATTCAGAACCCCTAACGCAAAAATGCGGGTAATAAACCTCGACGGCGTTGTCCTGCCTCTGGCCTCAAGTGAATAACGATTTTTGCCCATATCAAATTGGTTCATAAAAATAAAATCTTCATTCGTTCGTTCATAAAATGTACAAACGACAGCACATCAAGCTATTATGAACTTTATTAATAAAACATTGAGGTTTAAAGTTGATTGGGAATGATGTCTGGTGAAGCCGTACAGAGGGCGGGTTTGAGCAGTTGTGTGGCGGGTACGATGCGCCAAATGTTGTTGTGTCGGGAGTTTGGTCGTGGAGTCTCCAGATCAATCTCGCTCCAGCGCAGCATCGTTTGGTCGTGTTGGTCTTGGCCTTAACATTGCATCACCTCGCTCAACTGCCGTCATCCTTCCTATTCCTAAGTTTATTAAGTGAATAGGCTTAATAAAACTAGTGCGCTTTACCATCAACGATTGCATCACTGCTTACCATCATGCAGTATTGCATTCAAGCACTAGTTTATAATTATAAAAAAAAAAATCGCAATTTCGGGTGCTGTCGTCTGAACTAAACAGCTGTTTTTTTTTTAAATAACTAATTGATGTAACTGTCTATAACGTAATTTGTATATGCGAAACCCGAAACACTTGTCCATTATTTTTATGTAAAGCATTTATGTACAAAATTTCAAAAAGCTGTCATGAAAGATCCCAAAGTTATGAGCATGTTATGGTACCTGATTATCCCTACAAAAATATGGTCAACGCGCAGCTCGCCCGCTCGCGCCTACAGCGGCACGGCGCGGCGGGGCCCTTGGACACTATGATCCCATGCGAACTGTTTCGTTCGCTTAGTAACCACACTGCATCTTTTTTTAAACGTATTTGGGAATAATATAACATGGTGTAAAATGATTATAATTATTTGCTTATTCTGAACAAACTATATTCAGGTTTCGTATGAAGAAAAATAACGTTGTATATAAAAATGCAATCAAAGATATATCCTTAAGTTGAGTCAGTATAGCTAGTCAAAGATGGGCAAGACCCACAGTCCGTACATCAAGACTATATGTAATAGTTTGTTTATAAAAAAAAAAAAAAGCTTAAAATTCGATGAATTTTTATAGTCTGTACCTATATCTTAGTTTTTTTTTGGCTTTTGTAATTTGCACGCTTGCTTGCAGGCAGAATACAAGTATATAACTCTTTTTTTTTTTCAAATTATAAACTATACCATCGCCTAGCTCCATAAAGAATAGAGGTAAACAAACCAATTTAGGGTTATCACAACACACATTTTACAAATCTCCTCTTATTTACATGATTATAGACTTTTACATGCTAACTTTTTATTAACAATTTCTATTGCAGCATATTTCAATAGAATCACTAAAATAACATGCATAATAACTTGGTATTTCGAAAAACCATTAAAAAGTCGACATTAATTTTACGTGATAGCCCTACAAAAAAAGAAAGATGGATGAAATCCAGGTATTAAACACATTTTGTGGAATTCAAAAAATGAATAAAATTGAGGCATTTGTCAATACAATTTTGCATATTTTAATAACTTTCAAATCAACTGCATAACACATGCGTTGTAATACTTTCAGGTATAGACTAATTATAATATATACGTATCAAAAAATTTAACCTTAGGAGTGTGTAACCTATTACATGTGTGTCATATTTCATTGAAATCGGTTAAGCATTCTATGCAAATCATAAATATCTAAACATAAATAAACTATTTAGATTAGTAGGAAGTAGGATTATTACTTTTATGAAAATAATCTATGTAGAAAAGGTTGTTAACATCTGTCTTTTAGTCGTAAACTACTCGTTGCCTAGTAACGGTTTGTTTACCTCTATTCTTTATCGAATTTGGCTCATATAGAGTGCTTACCCGCAATCTCGCCTGATAGAAAGCAGTGATGCAATCGTTAATGGTAAAGCGTGCTAGTTTATTAAGAGCCTATTCACTCTAGGCTTGAAGACACTCAAATTGTAGTCCGACGGAAACACCGTCGCTGGCATATTGTTCCAGTCCCTCGATGCGGTATAAAAGAGGAGGCGAAACGCTTCATCCGAATCGTAGTGGTGTCAACCACGTAAAGGAAACCAGCCGTACGACGGGTCGTCCGCTGGTGGAACGGAGATGGGGGAATTAAATCATGCAATTCCCTCGCACACTCACCAAAATACATCCTATAGAACACCGAAAGCCAGTATTTTTTTGCAAAAAAATTAAATGAGTTTATGATATTTTTCCAATACCGCTATTCGCTCTGATATAAACATAATTTTTATGAATATAAAGTTAATACTCATTTAACTTGCAATAATATTAATTCAAGAAATAAGTTTGAGGTTGCATGTGACATGTTGTACCATATCTTTATGGAACGAAAGTAATTTTTTTAATTCCTACTACAATTTGACTTCAAAGCTAGAATTAATAGGCTCTTAATAGACTAGTGCGCTTTACCATCAACGATTGCATCACTGCTCATCATCAGGCAGAATTGCGGTCAAACACTAGTTTATAATAAGTAAAAAAAGTGTCGTAACTAAATTCTGGACTTCTATTCAGACCAAATTACGATACAGTCTTATTTATTTGTAATAATGCAAATAATAAATGTTAAATAATGTAAATAATAAATGTTGGTTAAGTGAATGGCTTGTCTTATTTAGTGGAATTCATTTTCAGAAAGTTTTTTAGCTTCTCAGGTATACGCTGGAGGTGTGGGTAAGCGCATGTGTTGTATGTAGAGTGTTGAATATCTCCTCTGATTTTTAGGGTTCCGTAGCCAAATGGCAAAAAACGGAACCCTTAGATTCGTCATGTCTGTCTGTCCGTCCGTATGTCACAGCCATTTTTTTTCGAAACTATAAGAACTATACTATTGAAACTTGGTAGGTAGATGTATTCTGTGAAACGCATTAAGATTTTGATGCAAAAATAATAATATTATATATTGGGGGCTCCCCATACTTAGAACTGAAACGGTTTTCTTTTCATCAAACCCATACGTGTCTATGGATAGGTCTTCAAAAATGATATCGAGGTTTCTAAATTTTTTTTTTTTTCTAAACCGAATAGTTTGTATGACTTTTTTCCGCTTCCAAAGCGGAAAAATGTTGGTCGATCTAACTTCTAAAATAAGAAAATTAAAAATCTAAAAAACATGTTGTACATTACTATAAAAACTACGTAGTTTTTTTTTAATACCTCGTAAATCGTAAACCGCTTATAACCGCGTAATCTTTCATACAAATAATTTAAATCCTTTAATTTCATAAATCAATGGTACGGAACCCTTTGTGCGTGAGTCCGATACGCACTTGGCCGGTTTTTGTATTTATCGGCGGTGAAAGCTGCCGCTGCGGTAGAGGTTTGAAACTCAACGTGGCGAAGACCGTGTACTTGGCCAGCAACACGACAGACCTTATGTCTGTGCGCATAGGCGGAGACATGGTCGAGTACACGGACCAGTTTAAATACTTGGGGTCTGTGCTCCACGCGTCCGGCGACATTGATTGCGACGTCGCAATCAATGTCGCCGACTATCGCCCTTTACAGCATATGATTTAAATGAATATTTTCGAAGATATTACAGATTAAAAAATTGCGGAGTGTCGTGTTTGCTGCGGTACACGGCGCGGCGTTCTCGGCGGTTTTTTATACAATGTTCACAGATTTTCTGTTGTGTTTTAGTAATTAGTATCAACATTGCACTCGTGCGATGCCGGGGCGTGTCGCTAGAGTTATATAAATCTGTTTAGCCGTTCAACTGTGTTGTATGTAAGTATGTGATGTTGCGTCAGAGGGAGATTGATCTGGAGACCCTCCACGACCAAACTCCCGACACAACAACATTGGCGCATCGTACCCGACACACATCCCAACACAACTGCTCAGACCCGTCCTCCGTACGGCTTCACCAGACATCATGCCGGAACATGACAAGACTTGGTCCGGTGGGTGATAACTTCTGCCGGCAGCCGATGTTATGGCTTATAACAGGGATGGCCAACCGGTCGATCGCGACCGCTAGTCCAGTCGATCATAGCCAGTCAAAAACTACAAATATTATCAACTACTGCAGCATCATCTTGTATCATTTTTAATCGCTATATTACGATATTTATCCTCTATTCTGCCCAGTATACTCGTAGTGTAATCTATACTAATATACAGTATGTTAAATAACAGAGGGCGTTCCCTTAAACTCGTTAATATATATCATTAATAGATTAAAATAAAAATATCAGCATAGAAAAATAAGCATAAAAAATTCGAATAAAAAAAAATTCTAATTGGAAATAAATTTGAAACCTCCTGTATTAAATCAAAAATTCAAAATAGTAGCGTAGTATCATAAACAAATTGCGACCTTGCCGTCTTTCAAGTTCGCGTGTACAGTGTGTTTCTTTTACATGTCAATTTAAAATTTTTATTGAATATTTTCTTATTGGAAAAATTTTAAAAACATTTTGTTTTCGAATGGAAATATTTTTTTAGCATGTATGTATGCTATACTATTTCGGGTTAACGGGAACGCCCTCTGTTAGTTAACATACTGTATAAAGCTGAAGAGTTTGTGGGGTACACTCCCACGATTTTTTTGAAACTTGTAGGTAGAATATAAACAAACGATGGAGATTCAAATGGAACTGTTTATTGTCTAAATCCCAGCTGTATTTATTCACAAAATAAATAGTAGAAGTAATGGCGGTTGCGGTCAAACTTAAAATGGATTAGCCAATCGGTTGTGAGGTTCGGTCTGCTGGTCCTCACAGCGCCGACTATAAATTAAATTTTTTTTTTTTTTTTTTTTTAATTTTTTTTTTTCAATATTTTTAGATAATTCAAAATTGGGACACTTATCGGGGCCATCAATTGCGCTGTTCAAATAATTTTAAAATATGGGGTTTTTAACGGGAAATGTTTTGGACTGTCAGTTTGTGAACCACTGCTGCTTTTGTTTTGTTTGTAAATGTATTACTAACATAGTTTGTAGGCACATGTAACTAACACTATGAGTCTGGTTGCTCGAAATAAATAGATTAATAATAATAAATTAGTGAGGCGCCCCCGTGCGTGCGGTCAACAGTCTCCGATCAGTTTTGCTGCGAGTGAGTCGTGTAGCGCGCGCCGCATTTCTTAGTTTGAGACTTGCAAGCACGCTCGGCGCGCCCGGTCGTATCTCGTATGACGCTTGCCGGGTGACGGAAAGCGAGTTTACACAGGTCCCACAAGTTTGTTTGTTTGTGCGCGCTAATCGCAGGAATTACTGGTCCGATTTGAAAAATTCTTTTTGCGTTGGATAGCCCATTAATCCAGGAAGGCTTTAGGCTATAACATCATGATGCGATCACGAGCGGAGCGTAATTAATTCCACGCGAACGAAGTCGCTGGGGGCTGCTAGTAAGTAATAAGCGGGAAGCGTGACAATAAGCACCGTTCTCGCTTGACAGACGCTCATGCGTTGGATTCTTTAAGGTTGGCAATTTCTAACTACAGACTTGATTATGATAAGCTTGTTGAAAATGCTCACAACTCAGGCGCAATGCTAACACTCATATATAGAACCGTTATAAAGTTAAATAAAGGAGATTTTTCATTTTGGGCCACCACCATGTACGCTATATATGTAGATAAAAAGGAAAAATAATAAAAGATTTTCATAAAAATACTACTAAATTAATTTGAATGAAAATAAAAGTATATACAGTATGTTAACTAACAGAGGGCGTTCCCGTTAACCCGAAATAGTATAGCATACATACATGCTAAAAAAAATATTTCCATTCGAAAACAAAGTGTTTTAAAATTTTTTCCAATAAGAAAATATTCAATAAAAATTTTAAATTGACATGTAAAAGAAACACACTGTACACGCGAACATGAAAGACGGCAACGTCGCAATTTATTTATACATGACGACTACTATTTTCATTTAAAACAGGAGGTTTCAAATTTATTTCCAATTAGAATATTTTTTTATTCGGATTTTTTTATGCTTATTTTTCTATGCAGATATTTTTATTTTAATCTATTAATGATATATATTAACGAGTTTAAGGGAACGCCCTCTGTTATTTAACATACTGTATAATTAATTATTTGGAACGTTTTTTAGTGGTAGTCATGACAGTGGTTATGACGTTGTATTGGCGACAGTTCTATTTTCCCGTTATGTTCGTGTCGAGTGTTGATTTGAGTTGACTGTGTTTATCTAATGGGCCGTATGTTCGGAATTCATGTTTTGTTTTGTTCGCAGTCATGTGGTAGATAATATAGATACGATAGCCTTAGATACATGACACATCAATCAAATGTCACTGTCAAAATCTTATTTCGCTTATTGCTGACCACCATATTTATTAGTAATTGTGTTGCACTCCTTGGCCGAGTTAAATTGAATCTATATAAAAAGCTAAGCCAAAATATAGGAAATTAACATTAAAAACAGTTAACTATAGCGTAACTACACCTAGCATTAAGTGTACAATGTGCTGGCCCAGGCTCCATACATTTCTGAAACATCTCCTTTAAGGCAACGATCTCAAAAAACAGAACCTACTAAGACTGGTCAATAAAAAACATATGATTGTGTATTAAAACTACGCTCTTCATTTATGATTTCAAGAAGTAGGTATGTGTAGATCTCACAGGGTTTCCTTGGTAAACTGTAGACCTGGGTCTACTCAAGTTGGTCACCCCTGGCTTATAATATTTGTTAAATATTATAATTGAAATAGAATAAGCAGTTGTATGCAGTAAATAGGTGTTGAACCTTCATGGTTACATAAAGTAATAAGAACATCCTGGCTGTTTTTATATACATCATCATTCATCATCATTCTCCTGCCCTTATCCCAATTTATTTGGGGTCGGCGCAACATGTCTTTTTCTTCCATAAATCCCTATCAGAAGCCATCTCGGCAGTCACCCCCTTCTTAGCCATATCATCCTTTACACATTCCATCCATCGTTTCTTTGGTCTTCCCCTACTCTTATAGCCATCAACATTCATAATTAAAACTCTCCTCACGACATTCTCCTCATTTCTCCTTAACACATGCCCGTACCATGACAACCGATTTCCACACAACTTTTCAGCTACCGGTGCCACTTTCAGACTTCCTCTTATGTACTCATTTCTTATTCTATCCATTCGTGTAACACCACACAGGCTGTTTTTATATACGTTTACTATTTTTAAATCTTTTCTTTTCGACTTGTGTCACTTTATCACCAAATATATTTACTGCATACAACTGCGTATTCTATTTCAATATTTGACAATATTAGGTATAATACTGACCGTGTATGTGATCCCTCTGCGTGATCTTGTGCACGTGTGCGTTGGCGTAGGCCGCCAGCAGGGGGAGCACCGCGCGCGGCGGGAGGGGGGGACGCCGCCCGCACGCCGCGCCCGCGCGCCCCGCCCCCTCCGCACACCCCGCCGCGCCACGCGCCGTGCGCGCGCGCGCCTGGCACGACCACGCGTCGCACGCGCGCTTCATCCTGCAGAACAGACCACCAGTTCAAAATTCAAATCCATGATGGTAACCACAATACAACGTGGTGCTGACAATACGACAATAAATTAAACATCGTGTACCTCAACACATTCTCAGTCTACACATAAAAAATCATATAAATATATTCGTTAGTTTAGTCACAGGAAAATATTTTTCATTTCTCACATTTTCTACATGATGTATATGGTGATAAGGAAGCGCTTACAGGTTGATGAACGCCGCAGACTGACTCTCATTGGTTGAGAGTTCTTACAACCTTGAAGCGGGTCAATCGATGGGTCTAATGCGGTCGATACCGACGATCGAGTCTTCGTAATGAAAACTTGTGGTAGCCACACAGCAGGTGACTTCTGTGGCGTTTTAGTGTGTATAGGACACGGACGAAGGAAGACTTCGGTGCGAGATCAACTATGTTGTACTTGTCATTGCCTACTGACGATTGTACCATCGTTGTCAAGAAACTGCGTAACCCTTAACAGGGGGTTTTGGCGGGAAAGTCAATCTGAGTGTCACGCTCATTTTTCATTGGACTTTTAAAATTATTTATGGTGTTTTAGTAAACAAAAGTGCGTGATTTATGTAGTAAAAAGTGCATTCAGTAAATAATTCATAAAGAACATTGAGATATCGCAGAATATGGCCTTATCATGACTTTGCCTCAAACCTCCCCCGTAGACGGTTCACGTGGCCGTCTTTTTTCGACATGAATGAAAATTCATTACGTGACATTGGTTAAATGCATAAACCGTGCGAAACCAAAGAAGAAAGAAATAAATAGGGTGTATACGACACGGACTTGTGGACATCAAGGAAGACTTCGGTGCGAGATCGACTACGTCCTACTTGTCATTCAAAATCAAACCATTTATTTCAAACTAGCGGCCGCCAGCGACTTCATTCGCGTGGAGTTCGTTATTGTCGGCTCCTATTGGTCGCGGCGTGATGTTATATAACCTAAAGCCTTCCTGGATTAATGGGCTATCCAACGCAAAAAAAAATTTATAATCGGACCAGACCAGAGTTCCCGAGATTAGCGCGCACAAACAAACAAACTCTTCAGCCTTATATATTAGTGTAGATAAACCAGTTGCAGGCACTTTTGAATTGTCAGAAGGTCGGTCAGTAAATAGATGAAGCTAGTCGCCCATTCCAAAGAGTAGGTACCTATGGAGAAGAACGGGCAAGAAACTCCATGGACACTCTTTTAAATTTTCAAGCTATTGTTACAAATATTTGATTACACCATTCATGTTGAAATCAACCGCGTGAGAACGATGCAGACATATATTGTACGCTGAGAGCGTCCATTATGGAAAACACACAAAAATCAATTCAGAAATTAAAATACGCCGTGGCAGCTAAGAGATGACCAGTCCCCTCTGACGGCGTCCGTTCACGAACATGATGTATGGATCAGCATTATTCAGCTCAACCATATTGAAGGGAACCTAACATTGCCATACGACTGTACTATCGTTGTTAAGAAACTTCGTAACCCTTAACAATTTTAGTACCCCTGGTCCAAAATTTAGTTTGTGATCCCCTGATCCCATGAACTTTCGAATCTTACCCATTAAACGATTTAAAAACTACATAAAGGCTAAACTTTGTAAAAAGGGATATTACAAAATCAAAGATTATTTAGAAGACAATAAAGCCTGGGACTGAGCTGCTCGCTCTGCTAAGCATTGTTATTAAGCAATATACGTAATTATGCTACAATTATGACATTTTAAACACTGATTTATTTTTAAAAAAAACACGTAAATTATTGTAAACATTTTCATTTTTAATGTCTGGACTTGGAAAAAGACGATGATCCCTGAGTTTGTTTCGGCTTTTTCTTCTCAGAGGTAGTCAGTTAGGAAATGCCGGCTTCATATAGTTTAAAAAAAATATGACGTGTAAAAGTGATCAGTGATCCTACTTGACTTGCATAATAAACGATTTCATTTCATTAATCAAAAAATCATAACCCTCCTTTTGCTTTGCCGTAGTCGGGTAAAAACAAGCGAATCGGGGCAACTATACTCCTATTTAAGACTACGGTTGTAACAGAGCTTCGCCTCCGCTTCCGTTACTGCGGAAGTTCCGCAAGAAATCTCGATAACCGTCCGGCCGCGTTTGAGCGCGAAATGGTCAAGAATCAACTAGTGCGAGGCGGGAATGCGGCAAACACAATTTGTTTCTCCTTAATTTTCATTACAAGAAGGTAATATTTTTTTACAAAGTATACTACTATTAATGTACGTATTTAAAGTAAAAAAATGGTTTTAATTAACTATAAATTTAATTTTTTTCTATATGTACTTCCACCTCCGCCTCCGCCTCCGTTAACCTCCGCATCCGCGTAGGTGAGACTCGTCACCTCCACATCCGCCTCCGCCTCCGCTAACAAGCCTCCGTTACAACCCTACTTAAGACCCACAAATACAATGTTTTGCAGCAAAATAAAGAATTTGAATATTGTCGTCCTCCGTGGCGCAGCGGCCTGCGACGTGGAGGCCCCGGGTTCGATCCCCGGCCAGGTCATGATGGGAAACGATCTTTTCCTGACTGACCTGGGTCTTGGATGTTTATCTATATATGTATGTATTATAAATATAGTATCGTCGAGTTAGTATCCCATAACACAAGTCTCGAATTTACTTTGGGGCTAGCTCAATCTGTGTGATTTGTCCGTATAAAGGATGTATCTGACATCGACGCACAAACGAGTACCATGGATACAGTACATGATTCTGAACCCCCCAGTGGTGGAATTTTTTGTCGGCTTTTTAATGATTAAAAAAAAATAAATGTAGTTTTTTTTCACTTCAGACCATTCACAATTGCTATACTTTTATAACCCAATAAGATTTTAAAGTAAAATTAAATAATTCGCTAATTACATAAAAAAGCGCAATGATAACAAAACCCGAAAAACGATCTTATCAGCTGATTTAATAGAGTTCACATCAGGAATCAACGTCATACCTACAAACTCGCACGGCGGCACGCTTGCAACGTTCAAAAGCCGAGCCGACACTTTTTTTTAAACACTGTGTATTCTGTAACCGTTCATTAACGACATAAATGACTATCATAATTTTATTAGTGGCATGCGGTCTAGCCTTTTCGCGAAGTTTGCGTTACGATGTCAGATACGCCTTGTATATTTATTTATTTGAATATCAAATCATCTTACCCCATATACTCGCCGCTTAGCGCCAGAGTACTCTTGTGTAACTTGGTGGTCAGAGCACAGAGAGTGGTCAACTTCTGCTGCAGAGACAGCAGGTAGTCCGCAGCTGAACTGAACTCCGGGTCTTTTACTCTGAAATAACACATTACAATCAGCATTGGTCCCGCTCAGGACAGGAGCCTCCTCACGGTGAGAGGGAGCGGGCCGTGTTAGAGTAGAATACTCTTTACTATACAATATGTAAAGAAAACCCCGTCCGGCTCAAAAGGATAATAAAGGTTAGGTATACACATGACCAAATATAATATGAAATTTTACGTAATACAAAAGCTCCAAAATAATAGTTGTATTGTATCTGTTTATTCTTATATTTTCATATTGAAAAAATTTTAAAACATTTTGTTTTCGAATGGAAATATTTTTTTTAGCATGTATGTATGCTATACTATTTCGGGTTAACGGGAACGCCCTCTGTTAGTTAACATACTGTATTTGCAACCTTTTTTTCGTATGTTTTAAGTAATTCTTTGTATTTAATTTTATAAGTTTCTTAGTTTTGGTTTTTTAAGTTTTAGTCTAATTTTTGATCTCATGTTGGTTTAATTTTAGTTCTGTTATTATCTTTGCACAGTTTATTTCCAGTTAATATAAGTACTTACATTCATTTAGTTTAAGTTACCACTTATGTTCATGAATGTTGGTTCACCTGTTATTGGCAACTTTTAATCATAACTACTCTCTTTGTTAATTTATATACAGAAGCTGTTGGTGTACCTTTATTAATAAACTTTTTTTTTTTTTTTTTTTTAATAGTTATAAACTAGTGCTTGACTGCAATCCCGCCTGATGGTAAGCAGTGATGCAATCGTTGATGGTAAAGCACACTAGCTTATTAAGCCTATTCACTCAAAAAAACTGAGTGAATAGGAAGGAAGACGGCAGTTGAGCGAGGTGATGCAATGTTTAACCTAACAACACGACCAACGATGCTGCGCCAGAGGATGATCTGGAGAGCCTTCACGACCAAACCCCCGACACAACAACATTAGGCACATCGTACCCGGCGCACATCGCAACACAACTGCTCAGACCCGTTCTCCGTACGGCTTCACCAGACATCATGCCGGAACACGACGAATCGCTTGGCGGCAAGACTTTGTCTGGTGGGTGGTAACTTACGCCGGCGGCTGATGTTGTTGCCTACCACCGAGAGCTACTAAACTATCTGTGCCCCGCGGTTTCACCCGCGTAGGCTTAATCGGACCGAAAAAGCTTAGTAATTGATATAAAATAAGCGCCTGTTAAAATAATGGCAGTAATATGTACGCCCGTGTTATATCTATAACGAGTCATAATTCTAATAAAAGTATTGTATTGTGGATTGCTTAAGTTTAGTTGATTCCGAGGGTAGAATAACTTTTATAAAATTATAAAAACGGCTCGATGGTACTCTGAGGGTGGCATTTCCTATAACTACGGTGACTCGTCCCTTAGTAGACAGTCTCCATCGAGCCGTCGGACCGAGCACACTACCAGTTAAGTATTCTGAATATTCGTTATAGGCACATAATTCTTATGTGCCTGGTCTTATGTAATTTATATTGCTGATGATTCTAAATATGTCCAGTGTGTAATGTTATAAGTAACTAGGTACATAATGTTTCTCCTATAATGTTTGCTTTAATATTATTTAATTACCCCCACACTCTGCTATCCTAACATCAGAAGTAGGGATCAGGGCTCTGGTTTTATAAAACTATTTTTTTTTTTTTCATAACCGCCGTTGGAGCTTGTGACGATATTTCGGAAGCCGTTGTTCAGCGGGTCGCTGACTTCACTCGCACCGTAATGATGACATCAGGCCGTCTTCTCTGACGTTGGAACTGCTACGCTGCATAAGCAGCAATAATCCGGTACACCATGTACCGGAATAATCCTGTATGTACTTCAAAAATACAGAGCCCCAGAACCTCAACCAACAGTGAGAACATCCAGAAGTTATTCGTAAGTAAAGAATTATCTGAATTGAGTAAATAACGTCAATATAAAACAGTATTGCTTAAAAATAACATTTGGAAAACTTATTAAGGGACAGTATCTGTATCGATTGTATTTTCAATATGCAACTGTGATAATTTGTTTGGTTGTGTATAATACTGTGTGTGGGTACATGGCTTGGGCTACTCTCTAGTGGTACCTTACCGCACATTATTGCAAATACTAACTACACAAATTTTTGGTGCGGGTACGTGCCCAGGGCTACCCTCTGGTAGTACCATAGCATAAAATATTGTACATTGTAACTGGACTTATCTTGTGCTTGGTCAGAGCTACTCTCTGATAGCACGGGATTTGTAAGTTACTTTAATTGCATGGTAAAGAAAGGAGGTTTTGAAAAATAAAGTTCCATCTGTCTCTTAATAATTAAATTCACAAACAATCGGACACAACATCGCTAAAGCTTTAAGGCTCAAGCTTTTATTGGGAATATTTGGCAGTTTCGGGTGGCTTGACCTGCTGTCGTCCGTACCTTGTATAAAAGTTGAATAAGACGAAGTAACTGAATACTGATACTTAATAGACTTGATTGAATAACTTGATTGACTTGACTGTTAACTTGTTTGACAGACTAGACAGATTATTATTTTTACTGATACTGTTGTTTGATGAGCCAGGTCTATCCGCATAGGCTGACTGACAAAGTACAGTGTCCAGAATTAATAATAATAATGGCCATGGTGCCTGTGGCCGTGGTGCCTGTAGCCGTGGTGCCTGTGGCCGTGGTGCCTGTGGCCGTGGTGCCTGTGGCCGTGGTGCCTGTGGCCGTGGTGCCTGTGGCCGTGTTGCCTGTGGCCGTGTTGCCTGTGGCCGTGTTGCCTGTGGCCGTGTTGCCTGTGGCCGTGGTGCCTGTGGCCGTGGTGCCTGTGGCCGTGGTGCCTGTGGCCGTGGTGCCTGTGGCCGTGGTGCCTGTGGCCGTGGTGCCTGTGGCCGTGGTGCCTGTGGCCGTGGTGCCTGTGGCCGTGGTGCCTGTGGCCGTGGTGCCTGTGGCCGTGGTGCCTGTGGCTGTGGTGCCTGTGGCCGTGGTGCCTGTGGCCGTGGTGCCTGTGGCCGTGGTGCCTGTGGCCGTGGTGCCTGTGGCCGTGGTGCCTGTGGCCGTGGTGCCTGTGGCCGTGGTGCCTGTGGCCGTGGTGCCTGTGGCCGTGGTGCCTGTGGCCGTGGTGCCTGTGGCCGTGGTGCCTGCGGCCGTGGTGCCTGTGGCCGTGGTGCCTGTGGCCGTGGTGCCTGTGGCCGTGGTGGCTGTGGCCGTGGTGCCTGTGGCTGTAGCTGTGCCTGTGGCTGTTGTGCTTTTGGCTGTTGTGCCTGTGGCAAGTGCTGTATCCTTGACGGGTGATGCCATGAAGTATGGTAGATTGAGATAGACTATACCAAAGAGATATAAGATAGAGAGGGCTTGTGTCAAAATGGCATAGAAAAACTGTGATTACATATCTCAGTGACGCTATCTAGTACAATATAGCAAAATTAGATCGACAATTGCAGACATCAAATAGTAAAAATGAAATAAGTTTCTAGGAATTATATTCAGCTATTGCTCTGTAGGTGGCCAGTGTGGTCTATGTTGCCAAGTCCGATTTAATACCCCTAGTATAGACCAAATCGGGTAAATAAATATCGGTCAAAAAAAAAATAACAATAAATATCGGGTAATAAGTGAATCTTGTCTGCTACAAACAGCAACACCTATTTTATAATTTTATTCGCCACTACATATGCAGGGTGACGCTAAGTAGAAACATAAAAACTGTGGTAGGGATCTTGTTATTTCGATATAAAATTATCGATAATATTCAAAGAACTTATTGCGAGTGACGACATTTTTTTCGTATTTTGGTGGTTTGAAACAAAAATTAGGATGCAGAAAAATCATTACCAGTTGTATATTTACAAGTTATTTATTCATATAATTCTTTTAATATACAAATCAATAATTATTATGATCTAGTTATCCATGAGTCGACTGCTAAACATCCGGTTTCGAGTATGACTTCCACAGGAGACAATTATTTATGTGATGAATATAAAGTGTTTGCCCAAGTCACAATATAACCAAGATAATATGTCTGGACTTTTGATGGACTGTGATGTCAATTGCAACACAAATCCTATCTAATTTTCCAGTACTACATTATTTTTATCCGGAAACCTAAAATAACAAAAGCTTAGGTGAATGGATAGCACTTGTTCATTAAGTAATATGACATGATTACGTTCAGAGTTAATAGGTAATTAATAAACTTAAAACATAGCAATACTTAAACCAAGTATGTAGCTACTTACTAAAATCACCATGAGATGACAGAAACCATGTTAACAGAAAATCCTTGTCGAATAGTTTTTAATATTGAGACTGAGCGATGGTTTGGATTACCCGTAACATATTTATTAATACGTTAACAGAAAATGTTTGGAAATTGTTTTAATGATATTGTCAGAATTGACCGAGCGATGAGTTAATTGTTAGATATTTGTTAATCTAACAAAGAATGTTTGTTAAATAGATTTGAATAATATCGACAGGTTGACAACACTGGAACTTGTTTGAATTTCATAATCTCTGCTTATTGTTTCGATTCAAGAACTGTTCAGTCGGCGGTCAATGTCAAATGTTGTTTTTTGTGAGACTGTAGACATATTTGTAGGTACTTCGAGAACGAAGTACATGTCAGTATGGCAGTATTATATATGAAGAATATTATAGATATTTAAATAAACTGTTATAAAGTAATTATAATGTGATATATAATTGTCACTACAATGTGTGTTGGGTAATGGCATCTGCCATATTTGCTGCTAGAAGTACCTGATTTTAAATTGTAAAAATCACCTATAAATTATGAAATGTTGGTTATTTAAGAATTGCGAATGAACAATTGTTATATAGATAAATTACCTTAAAATGGATGTTATTTATCCTAGCGATTGTTATTAGATATGTTACTATAATTTTGAGTTCTCTTGAACTGTTACGTTATTGTTAATAAGAAACTTATTGATGGAATACGATGATACCATTTCCATGGAGTTTCTTGTCATTTCTGTAGTATCAAAACTAATTGCATTATTTATTATGTTAATCGAAAAGTGTACTTCGAGAACGAAGTAATTATCAGAATGGCCGTGTTATATCTATAACGAGTCATAATTCTAATAAAAGTATTGTATTGTGGATTGCTTAAGTTTAGTTGATTCCGAGGGTAGAAAACTTTTATAAAATTATAAAAACGGCTCGATGGTACTCTGAGAGTGGCATTTCCTATAAATACGGTGACTCGTTCCTTAGTAGACAGTCTCCATCGAGCCGTCGGACCGAGCACACTACCAGTTAAGTATTCTGAATATTCGTTATAGGCACATAATTCTTATGTGCCTGGTCTTATGTAATTTATATTGCTGATGATTCTAAATATGTCCAGTGTGTAATGTTATAAGTAACTATGTACATAATGTTTCTCCTATAATGTTTGCTTTAATATTATTTAATTACCCCCACACTCTGCTATCCTAACACCCGCGTTTGCTCCCGTTTTCGCAAAATTTTTTGTTCCTGCTCTGCTCCTATTATGTCCTTTCTCAGGCAGGGTCCTTTTCAATTTCATTACAATCGGTTCAGTAGTTTTGGCGTGAAAGCCGGACAGACAGAGATACTTTCGCATTTATAAATATTAGTATGGATAAATAAATAATCATAATAATAACAATACTCATGAATTTTGAATAAATCCTTTTTTTCGCGAATTAGTTCCAACTTTCCCAAAAATTGTTTTTTTTTTTTTATAACACCATTTTTGTCGGTATTATTATGAGCGAATGGCGTTGCGATCGCGTGCCGCGTGCCCTACCCCCTTTCGCCCGCGCATGTATTGCCTACCGCACATGTATTAAGTTACCTCCGTTTGCGAAATAATATTATATTTTAACTTTAGCCTGGTTTTGTAGATATTAGTAGAATCAGTTATTGATACCTAACAATACCTTCACGGATCGGACAGGGTTTTCTTTACATATGGTATATTATGATAATGTAAAATAATAATGAATAAATACGATGACAAAGTGGGAAAAGAGCAGCCCAAAAAAAATATCCAATGCCACAAAAAAACCAGTAAGTGGAAAAAAAAATGGCAGTAAATAAAAAAAAAAAGATGACAAGGATTCTTGCCACGCAAGAAGATAAGACGGCAATGCCCTGAGATGACCGGTGTCTATAAAAAGAAACCTAACCTAACCGCAAAGAACCTTTGCTACCGTCCAGGGGGGCTTAGCACAAAAAAAAAACCCCGGGAATAAGATAAAGGATAGTTTTTATCCGGATGTTCCGGATAGTACTGAATAAGGTCATGTGTACCTTGGTCCATTAGTATTTTTAGATTCTCCTGAACTGTATAGAGCACTGCTGAGGCCCCATAGATTCAACGCGCTGTTTTCACTCTTGAAAACCTGCAAAAAAAAAAAAAAACGGACAAGTCACAAACGCAACAATTTTAAATATTCGTTCACTATCGTTAAGGCATTGCTGTCTGTCAGTCTGTCATCAGACTGAATCTCAGTTGGCATATTCTTCTTCTTCAGCCTATAAAGGTCCACTGCTGGACAAAGGCCTCTCCCAAGGCTTTCCACGATGAACGGTCTTGTGCTGCCCGTATCCATCGGCTTCCCGCGACCTTCACCAGCCCCCTAATCGGCGAACACATTTTTGTCAAATGATTGCAACTAATTGGTATCGTTTGGACCGAACGGACCAATGGGCGGTCCAAACGATACCAACTAGTCGCAATCAATTGACAAAAATGTGTTCGCTGATTAGGGGGCTGGTCATCGGTCCACCTTGTTGGGGGCCTCCCTACGCTGCGTCTCACATTACGTGGCCGCCACTCCAGAACCTTACTGTCCCATCGGCCATCGGTTCTACGAGCAATGTGCCCCGCCCACTGCCACCATAATCCCCACGCTTGTCCGTCGGGTGGGGGATCGCAGTAGTTTGATATCCCACAGTAGAAGCGCTGCTGCCCGTTTCCCTGGTGAGAGTTCCCTTAGTCGCCTCTCTAGACCACACCAGAGGATATGGGATGGTACTATTCTATGCCTGATACTACATGGTATTTACTTTCTATTTAATTTTTATTTGTATTTTTTGTTTAAACTAAACCTGAATACAGTTTGTTCAGAATAATCAACTGAATCGATTCCAATCATTTTTACACCATGTTATATTTTTTCCCAAATACATTTAGAAGTTGTTGCAGTGTGGTTACCGAGCGCGCAACAGCTGACGTTAGATCATAGTACTAAACGCACAATGGGATAGCCCCCGCACCGCGCCGCTGAAGGCGCAAGCGGGCGAGCAGCAGTGCGTTGACCATATTTTTGTTAGGACAACCAAGTAAGATATCAAGCTTAAAACTTTTTCATGATAACTTTTTGAAAATTTATTAATTAAATACCGGATTAATAAAACTACCGGATTCGGGTTTCGCATAAACAAAAAATAATGTTGTATATAATTAATTCTTTGAAAGATTTTTTAGTGAGATAACCCTTTTTTAGTGAGATAACCTTTTTTTAGTGAGATAACCCTTTTTTAGTGAGATAACCCCTATTTTAGTGAGATAACCCTCCCTTTTTTAGTGAGATAACCCTTTTTTAGTGAGTTAACCCTTATTTAGTGAGATAACCCTTTTTTAGTGAGATAACCCTTTTTTAGTGAGATAACCCTTTTTTAGTGAGATAACCCTTTTTTAGTGAGATAACCCTTTTATAGTCCCTTTTTCAACGTAAAGTTTTGAGCAAAAATATAAATTAAAGGGCGTTGTGTTCGCAATTTGGATGTAACTCAAAAAAAGGTAATAGCACACGTTGTTTTAATAAAAAGTATTATGATAATTATAACTGGTTAGCAGGCGGTGTACACAAAAATTATTTTGTTTCCCGTGTAAGTATATTATTTTCAAAACATGTTAATAAAAATTTTTGGGGTTATGGATATTCAGATTTAAATATTTTCACAAAGCCCTCTCTAAATACTATTCGTCGGAAAAACATTTAGATTCTTGTTTAAAGTACCAAATTTTTGGAAAATGTAGAATAGAGTCTAGTTTGAATAGACATTTAAAATAAAACATTTTCAAACACAAAAATATTTCAAAAGGTTAATCGATGTCGTCTGCTTTTTAGGTAAACAAAATTTTGCGTTCCGTGGCCACGACGATTCGCTTAATAAAAGAAAAATATGGTCCACGCTCCTATCAGCCGATCAGGTGGGGTCACGGGGCGTTGACCTCCGTCAGCTGTTGCCACGATGCAACAATGGCTAAATGTATTTGGGAAAAAATATAACATATATAGTGTCAAAATGATTGGAATCGATTCAGTTGCTTATTCTGAAAAAACTATATTTAGGTTTAGTATAAAGAAAAAATAAGGTTGTATAAGCACAGAGATTTCGGTAGTGAATGCATGCATACCCCACTCAAAATGTCTGTGCACGCCCCTGAAGTGTAGTACATAGAAGAAGAAGAACCAAAGTCACCGACATAGCTCTTCGAGTCGCTAAACTTAAGTGGCAGTGGGCAGGGCACATTGCTCGTAGGACCGATGGCCGATGGGGCAGTAAGGTACCACGTACTGGAAGACGCAGCGTAGGGAGGCCCCCAACAAGGTGGACCGATGACCTGGTGAAGGTCGCGCGAAGCCGATGGATGCAGGCAGCACAAGACCGGTCATCGTGGAAAGCCTTGGGGGAGGCCTTTGTCCAGCGGTGGACATCTATAGGCTGATGATGAAGAAGAAGTACATAGTGCTGGCCCAGGCTCTATACATTTCTGAAACATCTTTATTACTTTGTGAATAAAGGGATGTGAAAGTGAAATATTTACCTTCTCTAGTTCGTCGTCGGGTGTCGTCAGGAATATTCTGAGATCTTCACTGTGGGTCAGGATTGGGTGCTTCGCCATGCGATCTGATAACATAAGCTAACAGTTAAACAAGACAGAGGGAATCAGTGTTGTTATTTACATTACATCAATATCAATACAGTTCCGATTTTGATATAACATTTTGCTTAGTAATTTTTTAAGACTAAGAAAAATAAAGTATAAAGCTTCTTTTATGTTACAATCTAGTGCTTGGCCGCAATTCCGCCTGGTGATAAGCAGTGATGCAATCTTTGATGGCAAAGCGCACTAATTTATTAAGAGCTGGTTCACTCAAGCTTTGATGACATTTAATACATATTTTTTTTATATAGAATCTTTGCCCCCCCATTAGAAATTTCTCCTGTATGTTACGTGCTCTGCCTACACCAAATCAGCTGCATAGCGACATGATTGCTATTTACGTCAATCGGATGTTTCCACATAAAACTGCAATCACCACACTGCTGACTCGACGCCTCGTGTCTCCGATCACCTACTCTCGTCACGCTGACGCCGCAGCCCATTTTACTCCATTTTGCAATCGATTATTAAATCTTAATAAATCAATAATAAAATTTCGACACTTCGGTACTAGCATCGTCCAAGTTTAGACATAAGATTTAGCCAAACTTAATATTGTAATTTTCGTTAAATTAAATAATTATTCAAGTCATTTCGGTTTTTTTAAGTCCTTCGGCTGCCACCTTCATAATTTGTATCGTGGGTACGTTTACAAATATATAAACTCACACAAACAGCCAGACACGGAACAACTACTTGTAGGTAAAGCAAATATTTGTACCGTGCGGGAAACAAACCCGCGACACGCAGCGCAGCAGTAAACAGCTTAGCCACTGCGATAACCGTGCAGTCAGACGGGAAAACCGCCGCAGGTAAATTGTTACAGTCCTTCGACGCATGCGGTATAAAAGACATGACGAAACGCTTCGTCCGGATCGTAGTGGTGTTAACAACGTAAGGGTGGAAACCAGCCGTACGACGGGTCGTCCGATAGTGGAACGGAGATGGGGGAATTAAGTCTTTTAATTCCTTTGCACACTCTCCAAAAATACATCCTATAAAACACCGAAACGCTGGCTACTCTACGCTTGCGCTCTAGGATTTGGAGACCGTTTTGAGCTAAATCTGGGCCGCCAATCAGCCTCTTCGCAAGCCTCTCCACCGAATCTAAGAAAGCCGGGTGGCATTTGGCAGCACCAGCCCAAATGTGGCTGCAGTACTCCACACACTAAATGTCGAACAATTTACAATGTTGAAAATGCATCGTAAAAAGTAAATATATACCATAACTTTGGGCAATTGATTGGGTTCAAAGCCAGGGTGGCTGCCAGGAAACTTGGCGTTGTCGCAAAGGCCCGGCGATATTTCACACCAGGTCAGCTTCTAATGTTGTACAAAGCACAGGTCCGTTCGTGTGTGGAGTACTGCAGCCACATTTGGGCTGGTGCTGCTAAGTGTCACCTGGCCACTTTGGATTCAGTGGAGAGGCGTGCGAAGAGGCTGATTGGAGACCCAGATTTATCTCAAAACAGTCTCCAAATCTAGAGCACAGGCGTAGTGTAGCCAGCCTTTCGGTGTTCTACAGGATGCATTTTGGTGATTGTGAGAGGGAATTGCATGATTCAATTCCCTCATCTCTGTTCCACCATCAGACGACCTGTCGTACGGCGAGTTTCCACCCTTACGTTGTTGCAGCACTACGATCCGGATGAAGTGTTTCGCTGTCTCTTTTATATCGTGTAGGTACTTCGAGGGACTGGAACAATTTGCTACCAGCGCTGTTTCCGTCGGACTACATTTTGAGTGTCTTCCAAGTTGGAGTGAATAGGCTCTTAGTAAACAAGCGCGCTTTACCATTAAGGATTGCATCACTGCTTACCATCAGGCAGGATTGCAGCCAAACACTAGTTTATAATTCATAAAAAAAAATTGAGCCTATTTACGAAACAAATATTGGTAGAGGTACGAACTGACCTAGAAAGGCGTTGAGAGCACAAGTCCTCAGCGCCACGAAGGAGGGCGAGTACCGGTCGAGCTGCTGCCGCGCCGAGTGTAGCGGCGGCAGGGCGGGCGGCGCCAGCAGCGGGTGAGCCAGGGACACGCGCTTGTGTAGCAGCTGATGGTCACACACACACATATACAAAGTGGTACTGACAATACGACAATAAATTAAACACCGTGTACCTCAACACATTCTCAGTATACCCATGAAAAATCATATAAATGAGCAACGTCATTTTCGATTAAAAGAATAGCAAGGGCTGAAAGCCGATCTTGTGTCATCGAATTCCACAAATACCTATGTTTTAATATGTTTAAGCCCCAAAAACTCCTTTCAGCAGATGCAACTTCAGTTAATTTATTTTCCACATGAAATCAAATATGGTCTCATGTTGTTTAAGTGCCTCAAACCTAGGGCGGCATGGCGGCAGCTTGCGCGCACAATGTCGACAATGACATAAAAATAGTTTATTTTGAAAACCTCTTTCGAATTCAATGCAAAATGCCTTTTTGTATGTAAAAATAATTTCCTGTGACTAAACTAATGGTAGTTTAGTCACAGGAAATTATTTTTCATTTTTCACATTTTCTACATGATGTACATGTTGATAAGGAAGCGCTTAGAGTTTGATGACCGCCGCAGCCAGCGGTACTGAACTTTAATAATAATGGCGCGAAAACAGCAAGTCGATACAGGACCGCGCTGTCGCCGATCGCAGGTCAGTGAAAAAATATTTTAAAGGATGTTCTATTTATTTTTTTGCGATTTAAGTTTGAATTTTTATTTTTTTTATTTTTGGTGCTCGGTTTTTTTTTATGGTTTAGGATGATTCCTATGAATCAGCATTGTCCGTGTTTTCATTTATTGACGTATTATCAGCACCACTCTGTACATACTTTTTGCTTTTTAGGTTGAGTATAATTATGATACACTTTTGTTGTTGTCTGTAAAAGATCGCTCTTAGCGATAAGACCGCCCATTGTGTCACCCTTTGTAAAATCGTTATATTTATGATTTTGTAATCTATATGGTGTACATAATAAAAAGTATTCTATTTTAAGTGGAGAAAAAGGAATCTATACAACAGAAATATGGTTAACGCACTGCACGCACGCCCGCACCAGTTGCTGCGTGGGCGTGCGCACGCGCCAAGATCCGTAATACCGTAAAGTGAAATGTACGCTCGGTATCCACACTGCAACAATTTCTAAATGTATTTGGGAAAAATATAACATGGTATAAAAATGATAGGAATCGATTCAGTTGCTTATTCTGAACAAACTATATTCAGGTTTCGTTTAAAGATAAAATAAGGTTGTGTAGAGAATGGTAACTTTAATATAATAATAATAACACAGCTTTGTTATATTCCACAATAAATCAAGTGATGTTAACATAATTTCATTTGTAAATCCAATTCATTAAATAAAATACTGATGCTAATTATACTCAGAAATCGTACAACGCCCTTCGTGTGCAATACAACAACGCGTTCCGGGTGTTGTTGGGGTTGCCCCGATAGTGTAGCGCTTCAGGGATGTTTGCAGACGCAAGGGTGGATTGTTTTTACGCCACTTTTACGTAAAAGATGCGCGTCCCTGGTAAGGCGGGTGCGGGCCAGCTCCAATAACATTCTGACTTGTATTGCGAGCAGACTCGACTGTGATTATCTAAATCGCTGCTCCAAGATTTCCACTTCAGTTGTAAGCCTGTAGCACCAGTGATTGTTCTTTTATCTGTTCGCTTTGTGCTGTGCTTTGTGTTTATAATCTTTTGTATTATGTTTTGTATTTGTATTGTTTTATATGTGTAATTTTTTGCTTTAGTATTGTTTTGTGTGCGCTATGTTTTTGTATTTATATTTTTTTTTTTTTTTTTTATATACAGACAAATTACACAGATTGAGCTAGCCCCAAAGTAAGTTCGAGACTTGTGTTATGGGATACTAACTCAACGATACTATATTTTATAATAGATACATATATAGATAAACATCCAAGACCCAGGACAATTAGGAAAAGATCGTTTCCCATCATGACCTGGCCGGGGATCGAACCCGGGGCCTCCACGTCGCAGGCAGGCGGGTTGACCGCTGCGCCACGGAGACCGACAAATATTGTTTAAGTATCTATTTATGTGTTGTAGAATTTAGTATCCTAACATAGAAGTAAGTTTAAAATTGTTACTAACAAAATGAGTCACTGATACTCGAATAAATAAAAATTTATTATTATTATTGAAAAATAAAAATTAATTCCTTTGGTTAAGATATTTTTTTTTGCTTGCTTGAATTCAGATAGTGTGGACCACCTTAGAGTAAAAGCCTAAAAACTATAATACACATACCTTAAAATGGTTGTACCGCCTCCTGACGTGCGGTGGAGTGGGCCACCGTGCGCACACGCAGCGAACACGGTACGTCACGTACGTCTCCAGAGTCGACAGCTGCTTCATCGGCGCGTCCACCTGACGAGTTCCACATATGAGACTCTTCGTTCATCATTATTCCAGGTCAGGCAAGTACCATTGTAACTTTTCTATAGTTATATGTACTTTCTAAGTATATCTTGGACACCAATGACTGAAGGTGAAGGAAAACGTCTTGAAGAAACCTGGACTTTATAAGTCTGAAATCGCCAACCCGCATTGAGCAAGCGTGGTGATTACACTCAATCCTTCTCTGTATGAGAGGAGACCTGTGCCCAGCAGTGGGACGATAAAAAGGCTGATTATGATGATGATGAAGTAATCTGTGCTATAGTCGCACGCGGTTTATTGGCAATTACACCGTAGATACATTTTGTCAGTGTCTACTGACTGGTTTATTTAAAAGTTAGAGGTAAGTCCCCGTTTAGTAATTAGAGGAGTTCATACATGGACACTAACGGTCAGACTAGTCCATAAGTTTAAAGTCGCTCAGCGAGCTATGGAGCGGGCTATGTTGGGCGTCTCTCTGAAGGACCGCATCAGAAATGAGGTGATTCGATAGAGGGCCAAACTCACCGACATAGCTGAGAGGATTAGCAAGCTGAAGCAAGAAGAACCGTTGGGGTAAATGAGTCCTCGAGTGGAGACCGCGTCTCGGCAAACGTAGTGTAGGACGCCCTTGGGCGAGATGGAGCGACGACATCACAAAAGGTGGCTGGTAGTGGCTGACGGAGAACTGCTCAGGATCGAGCTTGTTGGCGTGCCATGGAAGAGGCCTATGTCCAGCAGTGGTCGAGTAGAGGATTATGATGATGTACAAAACACGGCTCGGCGGCATATGTCGGCAACATTTTGCTGGCAAGCTAGTTTGGCGGCTTCAGTCATTACAAGTAAAACTTGCCGGCGGCATGTCGACGGCTCGACATCAGAAACTTACTTGGCAGTTAAAATACTAGCACGTCACTACAGCTCAAATGTCGACGGGCACCACACGCGGGCGAAGGTTGCCGACCTGCTTTTTTCAACATAAGCCGCCTAAGCGGGTTTGATGTGGAGTCCACTTAAAGACAATATTCTGCAATCCTGCATACACTAACCTTAACTGCAATATCATATCCATGTTCCATAATAAGCGGCATGCCCTCGTGAGTGTCATCTGTCACAGTGGTGGCCTCCGTGTCCTCGTTGTCAGCATCGTTCAGCTCCAGCACAGCTGAGCTGCTCTCACTCGCCATGATGCTGTAAATTATTTGTTAAGTATTTAATTCAGACATAGTGATCTACATATTATTGGGAAAATATCGGGTTTTGTTTGGCTGACCAAAAGTCAAGGAGTTTCTCTGCGTGATCGAATCAGAAATGAGGAGATCCGCAGAAGAACCAAAGTCACCGACATAGCTCTGCGAGTCGCTAAACTTAAGTGGCAGTGGGCAGGGCACATTGCTCGTAGAACCGATGGCCGATGGGGCAGTAAGGTTCTGAAGTGGCGGCCACGTACTGGAAGACGCAGCGTAGGGAGGCCCCCAACAAGGTGGACCGAAGGTCGCGGGAAGCCGATGGATGCGGGCAACACAAGACCGGTCAGCGTGGAAAGCCTTGGGGGAGGCCTTTGTCCAGCAGTGGACATCTATAGGCTGAAGAAGAAGAAGAAGACCAAAAGTCAATGTGGTAATTAGGCTGAGATCAGGATCAGCACTTTTCGAACACCATATTCGTGCATATTATTCTGCATTCACATTTCAACTAAACACACAACTTGGTATTGTCTAATGCCGGGGCTACATTAGCAGGCGAAGATTCGTGTCGCGTTGGCGCGCAAAATATTCGTTGTCGGACATACACGATGTTCTTGTCCACTACAGGCGGGCGAAGATTCAGAAAGCGGCCAACGACGAATATTTCTTGTTTAGTTGTGCGGCTAGAGACGATGGAGGCAGCAGTGGCTTTGCATTATATGTTAGTAAATTATTATTTACTACATGTGCACAAAACAAACAAAAAAAAATGTAAAAAGAACGTCAGTCCCGCTTCAAAGTTTGGACGACACTGAAGTGACGTAGGTGTGGCCACTCCAGCGAATATTGTCGCGACAAGTCCATTGAAGCGCGCCACTTTACCGACAGTGCCCCGCAGCCCCGACAGCCCCGGCTGGGGCTACATTAGCGGGCTACGGCGAATATTCGGGCTACGGCGATGTATGTGGCCGGGTACATCTTTGCAACGCAATGTATTCGTGCGCAGACGATGTAGCATCGGGTCACTGTCGGTAAAGTGGCGCGCTTCAAAGGACTTGTCGCGACAAAGTTCGCTGGAATGGCCACACCTACGTCACTTCAGTGTCATCCAGACTTTGAAGTAAGACTGACGTTCATTCTGCATATTTTTTTCATTGTTTTTGTTTTATTTGTTTTACAGTAAACATGTAATAAATAATAATTTATTGACATATAATGCAAAGCCACTGCTTCCTCCATCGTCTCAGCCCCACAACTAAACAACGAATATTCGCCGTAGGCCGCTTACCGAATCTTCTCCCGCCAATGTAGACAAGAACATCGTGTATGTCCGACAACAGATATTTTGCGCGCCAACACGACACGAATCTTCGCCTGCTAATGTAGCCCCGGCATAAGAAGGAAACCTTAAGACTGTTTGTGTTGTATGTACTTATGACTAATGAATACCTGTTATAACTTATATGATTAACACAAAAGCATTTAATTAATTATAATTGCCTTAGACCGTATGACTCAGATTATGACAATTTAATTTTAAATGACGTACAAAAGAATTAGTATGTTATAGGTTCGGTTTCCAAACTTAGCCCTTCCAGTGAACCGACTTTTTTTTATAAACATTGCCCCCACAGTAGGGTTGCCAGACCGCCGGGAAATCCGGGAATGTCCCGGAATCTTGCCTCTTGTCCCGGAATTAGCGGTCATTGTTCCGGATTTTAAAAACTTATTAATTTTGTAACAAAATAAACTAGCAACGAATGAAATGATGAATGACGTGGTTGCCTCCTCCGGGCTCTGACTTTGACGAATGACCTTTTTTGTAGACGTTCCTTTTCCGAGTGTCCCTGTCTACGACTGTCCCGGATTTGGAATGTTTTAGACGTTCCTTCCTTCCGAGTGTCCCTGTCGACGACACTGTCCCGGATTTGGTTACTTCCTATCTGGCAACCCTACCCCACACATCGATCACTTATACTCGCACTAGATTAAAAGAGCAGCGTAAAAAAATTGTTGAACAAGCGCACAACGCAGCACTTGGGTGCTGCATTCATTTAGTACTTACTTTATAATTCTGACTTTAATGCATGCGTGTAAGGTTGAATTTGGTTTGATGTCAGACTCGGTCGTAAAAAATAATGGCTTTTTGTACTGCTTTGTGATAAGAACTTTATACACTGCACTTAAGGCTGATTATAAATTAATGTGTATTTTTTTTGACTACTTTAGACTGCTTAATACTTATCGCCATTTTTGATAAGAGATTTGTTCGAGACTGATGAGATTTGAAAATTCTTCAAAAAATATTTGAGAAGACTTGACACTATCGACCTATTTTACATAATTGCAGTAAAATATTAATTTTAAATCACGATAATAATATAAATGCAGTAAAATTAATATTCTTTTGTTATTATTTGGATTTAAAGATTTCCCCGTCCGTATCATGAAACAAGAGAATCATGGATCAAAGTTCAGAAGAATCGCAGCGAAGAAACGTGAAAAAACAAAACCAGTAGTAGCCCAAAATACTAGCCCACCGGTATCGGGAACAGGGTCCAAGCTACCGGCCGTCAGGGCTCCAGAGAGAGGAACTTCCTGACGATGCGAGCCGTGTCCAGCAGTACCGCTTTCTGAATCAAGCCCTTGATCCAGCTGCCTAACGAGAGCCTCCTGAGGTGTTGGTCGAGGCTCTTGGCTGTCACGACTATCGGTACAATGATTGCTGAATGCACCTCCCACATGTCGACAACCTCGTGAACCAAATCAAGATACTTAATTTGTTTATCTTTCTCAGCTTTCACGAGGTTCTCATCATGTGGGATGGTTATGTCAACCATCATTGCACGCCGCTCTAATCGATCCACCAGCACTATATCAGGCTTATTGGCAACAATAGTCCTGTCAGTGATGATGGATCGATGCCAGTACAATGTGATATGGCCATTTTCTAGAACTGGGTCGGGCATATACCTGTAGTACGGCACCTCCGCTTCCACAAGGTTGTATTTAAGAGCAAATTTTGAAATCTTCAGATTATTCATGTATATGTTCTGTGGATTTTCAAGATATGGTTGGTCTATGTTATTCTGCAGAAGACGTGTACATAATATGCTTGGCTACAGAAAAGATTAAACGTAATTTAATACTACAGAGGGGTGGAAGTATGGCCTCGAAACTTAAATAAAAATTCACTGAATCAGCCATCAACATTCAATCACAGAATCCTTTTAATTCGAGCCATAATAAATCGGTACACAAAAATTAGATTACATCACGAAGCAAAAATTGATGAAACTGTGGATTACTATACCAAACGGCAGAAACTAACTAAACTTATATTACTTAAAGGAAATTAAAATATTAATACAGTTTTAATACTTTTTTATTTATTCTTTGAGTAAGTACACATGTACAACATCAGGTAGGCAGAATAATAAAATTATGTTGCATCTGCACGCATTGATTGTTATCTATGAGAACATAACACCCCGCACTTGTCCCGCGCGTACCCCGCCGTCATCAAGTGCGCTCCCTATCTTTTGTTTGAGATAGCTTCTCTAGTACGTAGTACATTATAACTCAATGGTGAAAATAAGCATCTGATAATATCTCTTTGAACTAGTCTCTCGATGTTTTCCAGTCAAGATGAAATATTCTAAAATACTCTTTGTAAACCTCAGCTGAAGTTGACAATAGTAAATTTACATTTTAATGTTTGTTTACCTGATTATTATTTAGAACAAAAAAGGGGCGTACTCTTTTACAAATTTACTCCAATAGAAACTGATTAAACATTGTTATTTATATCGCGTGTTATCGCAGGCACCTCAAAGAGTTTCGAGATAACGACAACGAGCGGCTTAATAAAAGTTTTGATGGCGAAAACTCGCAAAAATATTTGCCCCAGTTAATTTGAGATGGATCGATATTGGTGCAAAATAAACTTTAAATATCACTTTATATACACTATTTTAAAGCAAACAGAGCTATTTAAATGAATCATTAAGTCGTTATTTACCTTTTTGTCGAGTAATTCACGGGATATTCACGATAATTTCATATATTATAAACAATAAAATACGAATTTGAGATTGACAGACAACAAATGACGTTCCATTTATGGTGTCGAGAAAGTAGAATTTGATGATGTGACTATTTTTTTGGATCGTTACCTCTTCGTGTAACGGTTTATGCGTGAAATGGGAAGTAAAAGATTATATTAATCGATTTGTAGTTTAGTAAATTTGACTCGATTTTAGTTTTAGTAAAAGAAAGCTTACTATTTATTATACAGACTGGTCTAACTAGTGACGTCATCGTCAACAATTTTTTTTTAGATTCCTCGCACCTGGGGGTAACCGAAAATACCCTTATGTTCGCGATTTTGTTTAGTTTTCAAGTTATAATTTTTTTGTGTATTTTTACTGAGTTCTGCCAGCAAGGTTTCAAAAATTTATATCGTTTTTTATAGTAAGTAGATATTTTGCAGATTTCAGACATAATTTTCGTGAATGTGCTTTTATTTAAAAAAATAATTCAGCTTCTTGAAATTACTTAGGTGCGTATTACAGAACGTCACTCAAAACTCAAGCTCTACTTAAGTCTCGTTTTTAGCCATTTGATTGGTTGAAACTAGTTTTAAGTAATGCAGAGATCTAATATAATATAATACAATACAGAGATCAATGCTAGAAAGACGTTCTGTAATACGCACCTTAAAGTTACTTATAAGAGGCTTGAAAGTTTTATACGTTACTTATAGTAAGTTTTATAAAAGATGTGCTAATACTGCTAATGAATGTTTAAAAACATTTCTCAGAACTAATACTAATTGTATTCGTAAGTAAATAACATATTACCTGAAAAGGTCTGCATAGTTTAATGTACCCCACGCTTTGTCATCTAATAAGTCAATAAACAAGTGATTAAGTAATCACAATCATTAAGTCTCATAATTAGTCTGAATAGGTGATTTTCAGTATCGCACAACAATGCCAAGTATATTATCAACTTATGGACTAATCTTACAATTAGCTTGATCTGTTAGGCAAGCATACTTATGGTTGATTTAATGCCCTTTATTAATTTTAAGAGAATATAAATAATAACTTTTATTAGGTACTCACACGCTACAAATTATGAAAATAAAGTATACTTTAAAACATCTTTAGAACCCATGAGTTAATAAAAATCATAACGAGTTCTTAGAAATGTTTTGACAATTATAATTAAAATCTCATACTTACAAATTAGACATGCGATATGAAATTACGGATTCGACTAACCTTCGAATCACGACGTTGCCGCTGTTGAAGACAGTCGAATTAACAACTTCATTCAATGCGCATCACTCGCTGATTTGTATTGTACTATTGTGTTCACGTCAGTTCGTCATAGCAGTATCTTCTTAGTAGTCTGTGGTCATAGCAGTTAATCAGTATCAGTTTGACGTATGTTTGACGTTTGTTTCCAACGAAATCAGTGTCCAGTGTGAAGATATAATTGTGTTTATTTTTATAAATTACCACGAGTGTTCTCCATAAAACAAAACTATATTACTTTTCCAAGGTGTATTAAAAAGCGGCAAAATTACGTCCAAAATGCAAGGCGTTAGTGCTCCGCGGGAGCCTACGCAACCCGTGATATGCACTAGTTCAACCATCCTAAGTATGAGGGAAAAAGAGAAATACATTGAAGATTTCGACTTTCCCTTCTGCGATGAGTCTTCAAAATACGAGAAAGTCGCTAAAATCGGGCAGGGAACCTTCGGGGAGGTCTTCAAAGCCCGGCAAAGGAACAGCAATAAAAAATTCGTCGCCATGAAGAAAGTGTTGATGGACAACGAAAAGGAAGGCTTCCCGATCACAGCTTTGCGAGAAATAAAGATCTTACAGCTTCTCAAACACGAGAACGTCGTGAATTTGATCGAGATTTGTCGTACAAAAGCGACATTGCATAACAAATACAGATCAACGTTTTATTTAGTGTTCGATTTCTGTGAACACGATTTGGCTGGCTTACTATCTAATGTGAATGTCAAATTCAGTCTGGGAGAGATCAAGAAGGTCATGCAACAGTTACTGAATGGTTTATACTATATTCACAGCAATAAAATATTGCACAGAGACATGAAAGCTGCAAATGTACTTATAACTAAGAATGGTATTTTGAAACTGGCCGACTTTGGTTTGGCGAGGGCCTTCAGTGTGGCAAAGTCAGGACAAGTCAATAAATATACTAACAGAGTGGTGACTCTCTGGTATAGACCTCCAGAACTACTTTTGGGTATGTTGACCAACTCTTCCTTATTATAACCCGCGCAGATAAAGAAAAGATCTGTAAATGGAGTCCGCCCGCATGCATTCTCACTCACTCTCGATCGCTGTTTATACTCACACAGTGAAGTAAGCGCTGCAAAAAAAAAAATCAATCAGGAATTCAGGATTCGCTTTGCAAGCTACTTTGATGCACTCCGAGTTATCGTTAATTTCGTTCCGCTAAAGTCTCTGTTATTTTGTTGTTTTTGTTGATATTGTTGTTTTTGTTGAGTGTGAACAATCAAACTCAACAAAAACAACAATAAAAACAAACACAACAACAACCAAGTAAAATGTCAAATTTATGTTGTAAATAACAATATTTACAACGTAAATTTGACATTTTACAATCTTAGCATTTGGTTTGTGATTGAACAATGGCATGTTTTGTCAACCGTACCATAAGTAACCGCTGCCATTTTCAGATCTTTTCTTTATCTGCGCGGGTTATAAAAATATTCAAAATCTAATCACAATCTTATTTCAGCAAAAACAATCATTCAATAAGTTTGCAAGATTAGAGAAATTATTTCTGATCGATCAGATACAATACTCACAATATTAAGGTCCGTATTACAGAATGTCACTCAAAACTCAAGCTCTACTTAAGTCCTGTTTGAAGCCTTTTGATTGGTTGAAACTAGTTTTAAGTAATGCTTGAGTCTTGAGTAACGTTCTGTAATACAGACCTAAGATTGTTTACAGCCTGTGGTAATTCTTGTGATTTTAATACCATAATTTCAGTCTCAATATATCAAAAAGTCTTCGAATTTCTCTACATTTTGACATGTTTATGACAGTTATTTGTCATCAAGATGAGACTACAACTACAAAAATTTTGATTAATTTTTATTTGAGCTTCTTAGTATAGTAATTTTATATTAAAGCTATCAAATAAATCAAGAATAAATGTTTAATAAACGAACTTTGATAGAAACACTATGATTTCCTTCCAAGTGTAGAAAACTACATGCGCATTATCTCCCCAGGTGATCGGAACTACGGTCCACCCGTTGACATGTGGGGAGCCGGCTGCATCATGGCTGAAATGTGGACCCGCTCCCCCATCATGCAGGGACCGACAGAACAACAGCAACTCATCCTTATATCCCAGCTCTGCGGTTCCTGTACCCCAGACGTTTGGCCCGGAGTGGAAAACTTGGATCTTTACAATAAGATGGAACTGCCCAAGGGTCAGAAGAGGAAGGTTAAGGAACGTTTGAAGCCGTATGTAAAGGATCCGTATGGCTGTGATCTGTTAGATAAGTTGTTGCAACTGGATCCTGCAAAGAGGTGAGGTGTAGTTCTATATTAAAGGGTTTGGTTTCTGCATTTAAGTGCACTACATAACAAAGCCGCCGGTCCGGCGGCACAGCCCGTCGCCGCAACACGGCGGCTTCTGTTGAAAGAAGCATGTCGGCAACCTTCGCCCGCGCGTTTTGCCGCCGACACGTCGGTGGCTTGCCGTCGGCTAGCGTACGCAAGCGCTCAGTTGCCCGGCGACATTTCAGCTGTAGTGACGTGCTAATATTTTAACTGCCAAATAAGTTTCTGGTGTCGAGCCGCCGACATCATCATCATCACCCTTTTTTATCGACCCACTGCTGGGCACAGGTCTCCTCTCATACAGAGAAGGATTGAGCGTAATCACCACGCTTGTTCAATGCGGGTTGGCGATTTCAGACTTGAAAGTCCAGGTTTCCTCAAGATGTTTTCCTTCACCTTCAGTCATTGGTGTCCAAGATATACTTAGAAAGTACATATAACTTTAGAAAAGTTACATTGGTACTCGCCTGACCTGGAATCGAACCCGTGCACTCATACTTGAGAGGCTGGTGTTTTAACCACTAGGCCACCACGACTAGCTACATAACTAGCACAGCGACCGAGGTATATAATACTGCTGAAATGAAATGGTAGACCTTCCAGTAGTCTCTGGAAGGTTCCTGAGAGAAATATAATAGCGCCAAATTTTAATCGTACACAAGTTTTAAAAAAGTTTTACGACTTGCCATGACTGAAGCCGCCAACCTAGCCCGCCGGCAAAATGTTGCCGACATATGCCGCCAGGCCGGGCTTTGGTGTGTAGAGCGTACTAGTCCTTCAAGTGCATTATGGGGTGGGCCATGTCGTTTTTTACAACTAGCCTACTTCCCTCCAGAAGTCGATTGTGTTTCCATGCCAAAAACCACAAAGTCATGAGCTTGTTATCCTACTTGACTGTGCCAACAAAAATATGGTCAACGCTCCGCTCTGGCAGTACTATGATCTACCGTAAACTGAACATGTATGGTCAGTAACCACACTGCAACAATTTCTAAATGTATTTGGGAAAAATATAGCATGGTGTAAAAATGATTGAAATCAAATCAGTTGCTTATTCTGAACAAACTGTATTCAGGTTTATATTTTGACAAAAATAGAATGCAGTTTAGATACTCTTGCATTATATTTTCCATATACACATATGGTTGCACTATGCCATAAACAAAAATAATAATAAAAGCGATCAAATCATCATATTTTACCATTTCTTCTCAGGTACGACGCTGACACAGCTTTAAACCACGATTTCTTCTGGACGGACCCCATGCCGTGTGACCTCGCAAACATGCTGGCCCAGCATACACAGAGCATGTTCGAGTACCTGGCCCCGCCGCGGCGGCCCGGCCACCTGCGCCACCACCACCATGTGGCCGGTGCGCAGGCGAAGCCGACCCAGCCCGTGCAGGATTCAGGGTATCAGGACCGGGTGTTCTAGAGACCAAAGTGATGTAGGAAGTGGGACCATGTGACTTAAAGTGTGTGCGGTGTATTGTAATTCATTGTATGGTAAAATGTAGGGATCACATGTCAGTATTCTTCTTCTTCAGCCTATAGAGGTCCACTGCTGGGTAAAGGCCTCCTCCAAAGCCGCCGTTTGTGTTTGCCATAATCTCCACGCTTGTCCGTCGGGTTGGGGGTCCCAGTAGTTTGATATTCCACAGTAGAAGCGCTGCTGCCCGCTTCCCTGGTGAGAGTTCCCTTAGTTGCCTCTCTAGACACCCACCAGAGGATATTGGTTGGTAAGCCCGGTACCACGCAGGGCATGTTAGCATTACATATTAATTTAAAAAACTCATATTGGTTCATAAGAGGCAAAGCCCACTGGGTCATCATGACATAATGCAATGCATCCACTAGGACTAAGTGTGGAAACCAAAATCCTTAACGTAGACCATAGCTGACATGTGATCCAAAATTATGCAGTAAAATATCTTTCTGATCGACGCCATGGGAATGTGAGCTGACTGGTGAAATGCCTAACCCTACTATACGGGTGTGATTTTGTGTTTCTGAAGTGAAGTGATGACCACACAACCGTTCCTTGTTGTTGGATAAAAATGTTGCAAAATACTTATAATGTAAGACTGTCTGACTATTAACAATGTATTGTAAGCTAAAGTCTTAAAACGTTGCCAGATGTCTTCTAAAAGCCTTATTACACTGCACAACTTTCAGGATTCTGTTGGTAATTGAAAATTTGGGCATCCAGATCTTTGATGTGGACAGTTGATAAGCTAAATTCTTAAAACTTTGCCCAGATGTCACCTGGAAGCCTTATTTTATTACACTGCACAATATTCAGGGACCTGCTGCTAATTGAAAAATTAGGGCATCCAGATCTTTTTTGATGTGTACAGTTGATATGCTAAATTCTTAAAACTTTGCCCAGATGTCATCTGAAAGCCTTATTTTATTACACTGCACAATATTCAGGGACCTGTTGGTGATTGAAGATTAGGGCATCCATATCAAAAAAGAACTGGATGCCCTATTTTTAACTACTCCTGCTCACTAAATCCGGATGGTGTAATAAAAGGAAGGGTTCCTAAATCCTTTAGTGTATTAAGGTTTTCAGTAAGCTTACAAATGCCTAAAAAACTAGGCTCTATTGTATGAATCTACTAATCTATTATTTGTATGTATGAAATTTAATCTGAACTGAATTTATTATGCTTGTCTGAATTGTATCTATGTATATATTATGATATGTACATATATTTCATATTTTTCTTTACACAATGTGCCGCTGCAATGGTGAACTTAAGATAACACACTGGTACCGCTAGGGGTCAGTAATCAATAAAAACCGGCCAAGTGCGAGTTGATACGTACACAAAGGTTTCCATACATGTATTAAAAAACATATTTGTTATTTTTGCTGGGTTGCCCTTTAAAAAAAATGTTATGACGGCAACAGAAATATATAATTTGTGAAAACTAGCTGGTAGGCCATACCTAACATCGGCTGCCGGCAGAAGTTACCACCCACCAGACAAAGTCTTGCCGCCAAGCGATTCGTCGTGCTCCATGATGTCTGGTTGCGATGTGTGCCGGGTACGATGCGCCAAATGTTGTTGTGTCGGGAGTTTGGTCGTGGAGAGTCTCCAGATCAATCTCCCTCTGGCGCAGCATCGTTGGTCGTGTTGTTGGGTTTAACGTCACCTCACTTAACTGCCGTCTTCCTTTCTATTCACTTAGTTGTTTTGGGTGAATATTCTTCTTCCTGGCCTATAGAGGTCCAGTGCTGGACAAAGGCCTCCTTCAAGGCTTACCACATTTGGGGTTAGCCATAATTCCCATGCTTGGCCATGAAGTTGGGGATCGCAGATATTTGATACTCCACGGGAGAAGCGCTGCTGCCCGCTTCCCTGGTGAGAGTTCCCTTAATCGCCTCTCTAGACACACACCAGAAGATATAGGATGGTACTATTCTAAGCGCGGTACCACACTGGTAGTAAAGCCGTCTCCCGGCCAACAGGCTGGGCTAACTGTAATCGAATCTATGTGTTAAATTAATGTCGCCGTTGAAACGCCACGTTGTTTGGCTGGTGCTGATGTACAGAATGTGTAGGATATTAAAAGAAATAATAAAAGAGAATAAACTGAAAAAAAGTTTAATTTAAATATTTGACTTACTGTCGCTTTATAGTGCATATGCTTCAGCGACACGCGTCGACGACAGAGGCAACCACGGGCGTACTCAGGGGGAGGGGGAGGGAGGGGGCAGGTTGGGGTAGTAGCCGGGGGTTATTCGACCTTTAAAATCTGACTTGCCTCCTCCCTCCGAGCCCTGACTTGACCCCCCCCAAGCCCTGACTTGGCCTCCCCTAGCCCAGAAGCCGGGTACGCCCATAGTGGCAACTGCTCCTGCCAACACGCGTCGACGGATGCAGTTGCTGTAAGTACTTGTTCACGTTGACTCGCGGGCGCGGTAGCGGGCGCGGTCACGAAATATCAAACATATGGCGTAATATCCAAGTGTTCACGTACGAAACGCACGTGCGGTCTAAGTAGCGGGCAAGCTAGCGACTGGCGCGCGCGCGCCGCTCGCGGCAATATCAAACGCGTGAGATGTTTGTGTGTGTTCACGTCGAACTAGCGGCGGAGCGCGCGATTCACTCGCGACGTCAGGTAAGTTCAACCAGTATGAACTTGTCGCTAGAAACGTTAGCGCGTCTTCATCATGTCTTTCAATACAGAAGAGTTTATTAGTGCTGTTCAGGCTAGAACTCCGATTTGGCAAAGCAAACACAGTCATCATATGAATCGAAATATTCATCTCCCACTTTAGGTAAGAATTTTCGGTTAAAAATAAAAGATCGTCGTCCATGTTTATAATCTCTGACAACACGTCACACCCGCGCAAACGCCTGGCGGCCAATGTGAACACGAATCCGCCACGTCTTCGCGACCGCACCCGCCACCGCGCCCGCGCGTTCCAACGTGAACGAGTACTAAAAGATAGTTTGTCTTATGGCCGATTTTACAATCAAGGATTACATTATACAGACTAATTTTTTTAATACAGATCCTGCAAGTGTTGTTACTTGGAAAGCTCGAAGGTCTGTAGTACACCTACCTGTCACCATTAGGTTTTTTTTTTATGGCGGAGAGAGACGGATGCCGAACGCTGCCGATTGTGCCGCACTCTCGCTTGCACTTCAAGCCTTAGATGGGACGGTACGGAACTTTTTCGTGCGTGCAGCCGGCTCCATCGAATTATAAGACACTAGCTTTCCGCCCGCGGCTTCGCTTGCGTGGAGACTAAACTGACATTTTATCTTCTGTCCTTTTCTTAATGAAATAGAAAGAAAATAACTTTTAATTAAGTTAACTTAAAATTAGTTTAGTTTGTTAACAACAGAATCGGCGCCAATGCCCTGCCAGAGTATAAAAAAAAAAAAGCCAGAAATCCAGAATGATAAAAAACAGCTTCTTACTTTCTGGCATTTTTTGACACTAGAGGTCAGTTAAATATTTCTCAAACTCTGTTTTTTAGGTCCGTATTACAGAACGTCACTCAAGCATTGATCTCTGCTTAAGCATTACTTAAAACTAGTTTCAACCAATCAAAAGGCTTGAAACGAGACATAAGTAGAGCTTGAGTTTGAGTGACGTTCTGTAATACGCACCTTAATCTCGTAGACTAAACTGACATTACGAGTGTTGGCAATTTATTGCAATTCATAAATAGTGCCGAAACTTAGCGTTCATAAAATCAAGTATCGTTTTTTTACAATAAGTTATCCTGAAATAATGTGTAGGTACTTATTAAAAACGTAATAATACAAAATTAATAATGTAAATTTGACATTTGCATGTGTCAATTAAGGTGCGTATTCCAGAAGGAAACTCAAGCATTGATCTCTGCTTAAGCATTACTTAAAACTAGTTTCAACCAATCAAATGGCTTAAAACGAGACTTAAGTAGAGTTTGAGTTTTGAGTGACGTTCTGTAATACGGACCTTAGTCTACGAGATTAAAAAACAGAGTATAGACAGGTGTTCTTGACTGATATCGATGTTATACCTAATGTAAATTGATGCCAATATAAAGGTTTTTGTGTAAATAAAAGTATAATTTTATAGTGCAACGAGACAGTTTTATTTATTGAGCTGAGCTGTGTCCGATGGGTGTCCTATCAACCAATATAATGAACTTCCAAACATACGGTCGTCCTCACATTTAACGTTCAACATTCTAACGTTTTCCCAAATTGTGTTGTCTATGGTTTTATATATATATATATATATATATATATATATATATATATAATTATAAAGGGGTCGGGTTCTCGAGTGGCGACCAATCACCGGAAGACGTAGCGTGGGTAGGCCCCCGACAAGGTGGACCGACGACCTAATGAAGGTCGCGAGAAATCGCTGGATGCGGGAGGCACAGGACCGGTCGTCGTGGAGAACCTTGGGGGAGGCCTATGTCCAGCAGTGGACGTCTTTCGGCTGAAATGAAGATGATGATAATTATAAAGTAGTGCTTAATCGCAATCCCGCCTGATGGTAAGCAGTGATTGAGGAGTGACTAGAGAGGCATCACGTCGCCCTCACCTTCCTCCTGACGCAGGTCCTTACTGGACACAGCTGTTTCGGGAGGTTCCTGTTCCGGATACGGCGGGAGGAAACGCCAGGGTGTCAACATTTTGGGGATCGCCCTGAGGACACGGTGGAGCATACGGTAGAGGTCTGCCCGGCTTGGGTAGAGTAGGTACCGCCGTGTCCTCGTGGCGGCGATCGGCGGTGATCTCTCTCGCCCGACCCTGGGCCAAACCATGGTCCGGAGCGAGAGTGCATGGCAAGCCGACATCGAACTCCCAGCCACCGTAGGCGTGGGCCTGCGGGCGGTGAGCAGTGGGCAGCTCGTCGCCCGGTAAGTACCGGGCCCGAGTCGACGGCGCGTTGTGTTTCACGCGCGCCTCAAAGAGGTGTCAGTACATCGTGACGGGGTCCACGAAGACCGATGCCTCCTGGGTCAGGGTACGGGTTGGTTAAAAAAGAAACCGTGGCCCTGGCCGTAGTACAGGCAAGTGAAGAAACACGGGTGGGTTTTAGTCAGTAAAAGTCTGACACGCTCTTCCGCTCCGCCCAGAGCGGGAAAAGTCATTTGATAATTTCCCATCCCAACAAAAAATTAAGGGGGCATCATCACAGAATACTTTTATACATAAGTACCGTGTAAAGAAAATTGTTCAGAGTGGTGCTGACAACACGACAATAAATGAAAACACAGACCATGCTGGTTCATAGGAATAATCCTGAACCATAAAAAAAAACCTAGCATCAAAAACTAAAAAAATCAAACAAACTAAATCGCATAAAATTGCAAACGGTATAGAACATCCTTTAAAATATTGGTTCAATATCGACTTGCTTTTTCGCGCCATTATTATTAAAGTTTAATACCGCTGGATGCGGCGGTCATCAACCTTCAAGCGCTTCCTTATCAACATGTACATCATGTAGAAAATGTGAAAAATGTAAAATAATTTCCTATGACTAAAATAATGGATATATTTATATATTTTTTTATGGGTAGACTGAGAATGTGTTGAGGTACACGATGTTTAATTTATTGTCGTATTGTCAGTACCACTCTGTATATACATACCAAAGGCACGCCTTCATTGGATCATATCAAACGATATTGGAACAATTTTTAATCCTATCTACATGTTTGGAAGTGAGAATAATAAAAAGTAAATAAACTAAAACCCAACTACGACAAAAAACGAAGCTGAAAAAGTATAAAACAAGATTTTCAGAATACTGAACTGAACAAAGTTGCTAATGTAGTTGCAAGTGAATGGACACAGTAGTAATGTCATACAATACTATTCTGAAGTATGCAATATTCACTATGTAGAGATAAGTTTTCATGTTTGGAAAGGCGTAGTCAGTAGTCACACGTTACATATACCTACCTACCGTAGCACCTTGACAACGTGTGACTACGCCTTTCCAAATATGAAAATTTATCTCTACATAGTGAATATTGCATACTTCAGAATAGTATTGTATGACATTATTGTCAATTTACAACGAAGGCATTTTGGTAGAGTCTACTGTGTCCATTTACTTGCAACTACATTAGCAACTTTGTTCAGTTCAGTGTTCTAAAAGTTAAAGTGTATTTGTGGCGCATAATATTAACAAAAGTTAATCTGATGAACTAAAAACTAGGTACTTGACATATTACATCTACACGCACATATAACAACATAAGCCCGAAGGCACATAGTGCAGAGGACATTTTTATGGGAGCTTTAGCCAGTTGTCAAACCGTTTCCGCCTTCACCGCGTGGAGTTACTCCCAGCTTATGTTGTTTTCATTAGTGCATTACATATTCTATTAATGTTCACACTGTTCTACATTGCATAAAGCGATTCACAGTTCCCGTGATCCGCGCTTTACTCTTATCGCTCATATTTAACATCATTAAAGCATTCTTGTAATTATGTACAAGCATAAAGTACTCGTGAAGCTCTTTCACGACCAAATTTCGATACTAAACACGGTATATTTATTTTAATTTTATATTAACATAGAACTTTTTCTCCGCTAGAGGGCGCAATACTAAATTTAGTGACAAGCTTTATAGCTCATAACTAACAGAATATCAAGGCCCTTCTAATGGTACTACAGTGGTCTCATTCTGTTAAGTAGTAAAGAAGCTATGAACGAAAAGATGTGAATTATATGCAACCAGCCCATGAATACAGGTAAAGTCACAAGCAAATGCTAGCAATATATATATATTCAAAATGTACAAGTAAAGCGCTTTCAAATGATACCAAACACGGCATATTTATCTTAACTTCATTTTTTTACTCTGTATGTTTTGTCCGCTAGAGGGCGCCACAGTAGATTTTGTGAAACCCCATATAGCCTATAACCAGCGGACAATTAAGACGCTTCTAATGATATGTCATTTGTCGAATTCTGATAAGTAGTTTAGAAGTTACGAGGGAACAGATGAACATACATACATACATACATACATACATAGCCTGTCAAAATCATAACCCTCCTTTTGCTTTGCCGTAGTCGGGTAAAAATACCATCTGCATATCATAGCATAAGACACGAATCAGGCAGTTAATTTATCGTGATATTAGCAAGAAGTATTAGAGTAGGTACCTACTTGAAGAATTGAAAAGAAGGCAATTTTGTTTTATTGCATAATTAAATTCAGAAAAAAGTTTAAGTATAATTTTTTTTCTGAATTCAATTATGCAATAAAACAAAATTGCCTTCTTTTCAGATACAACAAAATCGCTTTCCAGTGTCGATATTATATTGTAAGGTTTGATTAAGATAAATAAGTAGGTACATACAAAATTAGAAGGAAGAGGTTAGCTACACTGACGATGCGGATGACGTAGGGTAGCGGCAAGTCGGAGGCAATGCACAGGGTAGTTTAACACCCCACTACCCCGTGCAGGAGAAGAGGCCCGACAGACCGGGCCAGCACGAAGATGTGGGGTGAGGGTCGTGGAAGAATTTAGACTCCCGTGGCCCCACGTGCGCTCGTGATAGAAGAGACACCAGGGTGGTTTTAGTCAGTAAAAGCCTGACAGACCCCGTCGCCAACCCCTGGGCGACGGACATCCTATGAGGATTTCCACCCCGGAAAAAAAGGGTAGCGGCAAGTGGGCGCGAACAGTTTAGTAACAAATACATAAATTTAGAAATGGCTGCAGAGTGGTTAGGTACTGAGCGTTTACGATGAATCATAGTACTCGCGCCGCGCGCCACAGCTGACGCCAGAGGTCAACGAACCGCGCTCACTAGGGCGGAGCGTAGAAGTAGGGCAGATTTTTTCTTGAATTTTGTACATACATAGATGATAGATGACAATAATAAAAAGTATAAAAACTAAAACCCAACTACGACAAAAAACGACGCTGAAAAAGTATAAAACAAGATTTTCAGAATACTGAACGAACAAAGTTGCTAATGTAGTTGCAAGTAAATGGACATAGTTAAGATGCCTTCGTTGTAAATTGACAATAATGTCATACAATACCATTCTGAAGTATGCAATATTCACTATCATGTAGAGATAAATTTTCATGTTTGGAGAGGCTTAGTCACACGTTGTCAAGGTGCTACGGTAGGTAGGTATATGTAACGTGTGACTTATGCCTTTCCAAACATGAAAATTTATTTCTACATAGTGAATATTGCATACTTCAGAATGGTATTGTATGACATTATTGTCAATTTACAACGAAGGCATCTTAACTATGTCCATTTACTTGTTCGTTCAGTATTCTGAAAATCTTGTTTTATACTTTTTCAGCGTCTTTTTTTGTCGTAGTTGGGTTTTAGTTTTTATACTTTTTATTATTTGTACTATTTTGGTGTTAAAGTATATTTGTGGCGCATAGTATTAACAAAAGTTAAATTGATGAACTAAGAACTAGGTACTTGACATATTACATCTACACGCACATATAACAACATAAGCCCTAAGGAATATAGTGCAGAGGACATTTTTATGGGAGTTTTAGCCAGTTATCAAACTGTTTCCGCCTTCACAGCGTGGAGTTACTCCCAGCTTATGTCGTTTTAATTAGTGCACTACATATTCTATTAATTTTCACACTGCTCTACATTGCATAAAGCGATTCACAGTTCCCGTGATCCGCGCTTTACTTTTATCGGTCATATTTTACATAATTAAAGCATTCTTGTATAACCCGCGCAGATAAAGAAAAGATCTGTAAATGGCGTCCGCTCGCATGCGTTCTCACTCACTCTCTATCGCTGTCTATACTCACACAGTGAAGTAAGCGCTGCAAAAAAAAAAAATCATCGATTAGGAATTCAGGATTCGCTTTCCAAACTACTGAAGCTACTTTGACGCACTCCGAGTTATCGTTAATTTCGTTCCGCTAAAGTTTCTGTTATTTTGTTGTTTTTGTTGATATTGTTTTTGTTGAGTTTGAACAATTAAACTCAAGAAAAACAACAATAAAAACAAACATAACAACAAACAAGTAAAATGTCAAATTTACGTTATAACTAACAATATTTACAACATTAATTTGACATTTTACTATCTTAGCATTTGGTTTGTAATTAAACAATGGCATGTTTTGTCAACCGTACCATAAGTATCCGCCTCCATTTTCAGATCTTTTCTTTAACTGCGCGAGTTATAATTATGTACAAGGATAAAGTACTCGTGAAGCTCTTTCACGAGATACCAAACACGGTATATTTATTTTAATTTTATATTAACATAGAACTTTTTGTCCGCTAGAGGGCGCAATACTAAATTTGGTGACAAGCTTTATAGCTCATAACTAACAGAATATCAAGGCCCTTCTCATGGTACTGCAGTGGTCTTATTCTCATAAGTAGTAAAGAAGCTATGAACGACGGTATATTTATTTTAATTTTATATTAACATAGAACTTTTTGTCCGCTAGAGGGCGCAATACTAAATTTGGTGACAAGCTTTATAGCTCATAACTAACAGAATATCAAGGCCCTTCTAATGGTACTACTACAGTGGTCTTATTCTGATAAGTAGTAAAGAAGCTATGAACGAAAAGATGTGAATTATATGCAACCAGCCCATGAATACAGGTAAAGTCACGAGCAAATGCTAGCAATATATATATATTCAAAATGTACAAGTAAAGCGCTTTGAAATGATACCAAACACGGCATATTTATCTTAACTTTATTTTTTTACTCTGTATGTTTTGTCCGCTAGAGGGCACCACATTAGATTTTGTGAAACCCCATATAGCCTATAACCAGCGGACAATTAAGACGCTTCTAATGATATGTCATTTGTCGAATTCTGATAAGTAGTTTAGAAGTTACGAGGGAACAGATGAACATACATACATACATACATAGCCTGTCAAAATCATAACCCTCCTTTTGCTTTGCCGTAGTCGGGTAAAAAAAGAATGTTGCAAGTATATATTGTAAATACTCTGCGAATGATGGCTAACAAGGACACTATAAAAATGCACATCGATTTTCAAATGTTACTCAAAGTCTCATTAATCAGTGTTTATTTTGAACCATATTCCCATACAAATTTCTCAAATGATACTTTGTTCTACAATGTCTTTGATACTGATTATTGTTGATAAAACTTTTGTTACACATCGTACACTCCACAGGGCGCTCACTCGTATGCTTATACATTGTGTGAGTCTTCAATCCACATGCAGCGGCAAACTTAGCGTCACATTCGGGACACTCATACAGATTCTCCTTGGTATGAGAACGCATATGAGTCAAAAGAGTGGATTTGTGCAAATAGCAATGTCCACACAAATCACAGGTGTACTTTTTCTCAGTGTTGTGACTATCTCTATGACGTTTCATATCTATATATTGCCGAGATTTATGGCCACAAATGTCACATGTATAAGGTTTTTCACCTGTGTGTATTCTACTGTGTATACGTCTCATGTTCTTGTTCCGGAAACACGCTCCACAGTATAGACACTGTACCCTCTTAACCCCAGTATGTATACTCATATGATACTCGTAATCCCTTTTGCAATTCTTCACTATTCCACACTCGACACAAACAAGTTTATATTTGTGCTGATTTACATGACACCGTAGATTAAATTCACCGTTGGTAACGAAAGAGCATAAGTCGCAGGTGAGTAACTTTTGAAAATGTGTCATAATATGTTGCTTGTAGAAATTTTTTTGATAGCGCAGTCCACATTCTAAGCAGTAGAAATACGGTTGCTTCAAATGATCAAAGTTGTGTAGTAGGTAATCACGGTAGTCAGAGAAGGCTAGTTTGCATTCTTGGCACAGGAAAGACTCTCCAGTATGCGTTTCTCTGTGAGCAATTAGATCTGCATTTTTGTCGAATTTCTTGGAACATAGGGAGCAAGTGTAGTTATGTACAGTTCTGTTGTGGATACGGATATGATTCTGCAACCCTACTTTGTTTTCATATTCTTTCTGGCAAATGGGGCAGGTGAACTCCGGTTCGTCATCAGAATCTTTACTGATGTGATGTTTGCGAGTGTTGTCTTCTGGTTCCTCTTCCTTGTAAGAAACTCTATAAGAAAAAAATAATTATGAAATAATCATTTTCATTTAGGAGTTCAGTAAACTTTTGGGAGCGACATATTGATAACAACAAAATAACGAATACATATCCCAATTTTCTTGTGTTTACCTACTTATATTTTGAAAGAAGAAAATTAAATAATCATACTACATATAGGCAGGCGCGTGCGCTCCATAGAGGCAGATAAGCACTGCATACCCTAATAATTTTCTAAAAAAAATATAATAATTTATAATATACTACAGTAAAATTATTTATATTTATACATACTAAAAACTTAGAACTGAGACTTTTAACCAGTTTGATAACACTGCCATCTATTGGGACTAGTGCAAATTACTAACATACATTACAATAAGGCCCGCGCAATTCGTCTTAGTCGCGCGACGCTCGCGCCACATCGCGTTGCGGATAAGCAGTGAATTTATGTGCTTCTTGCGTTCCAGTCTGTGAATAAAATTATTTGGTTGTGTGCGTAAACTTTGCGTACGTGGGCGTGTAATTTCTTTGGGTTTCTAGGCTCGAATAAGCACAGCTTCTAATAAAGCGACCCATTTAAGAAGTTCACAAATATAGCATGATATGATTGTTGTTCGTTCAAATACCTTTTTATTTTATCAGCTTAATGTTGTTTCGTTATATTTCGGTGTATTTGGAAACATAAATATGTACGTATAATGGTTGTTTTAAGCGGGATTGAATGTTCATTTATTTTAGTTTTTGGTTTAACTCAAAAGAAAGGTTGTTTTAATAAAAAGTATTATGATAATTAAAAGTTATACACACAAATAAATTGTTATGTTTCTCGTGTAGTTACTTATATTAAGTACTTATTTTAAAACGCGGTATTGACAATTCGTCGTTATAAAAACTTAAAACACCCTAAGTTTTTCAACCTACTTGCTATGAATTTCAATACTATTATACTTTATATTGTAATAATTTTCCTGAATTTTACAAATTAGCAAAATTTAATAGTTATGATTCCAATAAGTAGCGCAGATTCACAGATTTGTCTATATTTCCATTGAAAAAGAACTTTTAGCGATTTTTTAAAAATCGCTAAAAGTTCGATCTCATACATATTTAATTTTTACAGAGTTATTTAAACAAGATAGGCGCGTTGATTTAATTTATACTTTATAGATAGTAAAATATTTTTTTCAGTTCTTTGAGAAATAAATTATTTCCTATTTACAGTTGCGTTAGTAATCACAGTTCATTGTATTTTGACAGCCTCCGTGGCGTAGCAGTAGCGAACGCGGTCGCTGCGCAAAGAGGCGCCGGTTCGATCCTCGCGCAGTGCAAATATTTGTATGCATGAATATGAATATTTGCACTGGTCTGGTCGAGCCTCGGAAAGCACGTTAAGCCGTTGATCCCTGTTGCCATACGAACATCTATTGGCAGTCGTTACGGGTTGTTGGAGCCCTCAAAAGTCCAACAATTGGTCTAACTGCAATGCTTAGGTATCGCCTTAGGGTTGTGGAGGTCAGACGGCAGTCGCTTCACGAAAAATGTCGAAGTTTCGCCAAAATCAGCAATTAGACTGGTAAAGCGGACCCCAGAATCCAAAGCTTTGGATGCGACTGGGATTAATCAATCAATCAATGTTGACATGCGAAAAAGTACGCGACTATCCTAAATTGAAACTACGTCTACGTTACGTTTTTTAAGTTTTACCATAGAGATTTGGATAGTGATAGTGTATATATGCATACCCTCCACAAAATCTCTGTGCACGCCCCTGCATATAGGAGCTGTGGTGGCACAGTGTTGGCCGGAACTTACGGCATACAGAGGAGGCCCGAGTCCCAGCAGTGGAAAAATTAAGGGTAGATTTAAAAAAAATATAATACTTCTTCTTATTCAGCCTATAGATGTCCACTGCTGGACAAAGGCCTCCCCCAAGGCTGACCGGGCTTGTGCTGCCCGCATCCATCGGCTTCCCGCGACTTTCACCAGGTCATCGGTCCACCTTGTTGGGGGCCTCCCTACGTCTTCCAGTACGTGGCCGCCACTCCAGAACATTACTGCCCCATCGGCCATCGGTTCTACGAGCAATGTGCCCTGCCCACTGCCACTTAAGTTTAGCGACTCGCAGGGCTATGTCGGTGACTTTGGTTCTTCTGCGGATCTCCTCATTTCTGATTCGATCGCGCAGAGAAACTCCTAGCATAGCTCGCTAGCTTCTCGTCGTCCAAGATACCACAGTGTCTCAAGACTAAAGTCTTTGACCAGTATGTGTTGCCAGTGATGACTTACGGAACTGAAACGTGGTCGCTCACAATGGGCCTCATACGAAGGCTCAGAGTCACACAAAGGGCAATGGAAATATATAATACAATTCAAAGAAATTATTTTGAATAAATCTTTTTAAATTGTCCCCGTTGACAATACAAAAGTGCCTGTTACTGCTTTGTCGGTAAAATGAAACTGCCCATTTCAAAACGTAAGTACACGGTGAACGGTGGAGCATACGGTGGAGACCTACACGCCACTAGCCGCCGCATGAGACGCTCTGGTCGGGAGACAATATCGAACTCCCGGCCACCGTAGGCGCGGGCTTGAGCGGTGAGCAGCTCGCCGCCCGGTAAGGACCAGCCCCGAGTCGACAGGGCGTCGGGTTTCACGCGCGTCTTAAAGAGATGTCAGCACATCGTGACGGGGTCCATGAAGACCGATGCCTCCTGAGGCAGGGTTGCGGGTCGTCTAAGAAAGAAACCGTGGTCCTAGCGCACAGGCAAGTGAAGACACAGAGGTGGGTTTTAGTCAGTAAAAGTCTGACACACCCTTCGCTCTGCCCAGAGCAGGAGAGGTCATTTAAAAAAAAAACCTGTGGAGAAGAATGGGAATAGTGTAATTAAAGTCTACTTACGGATGTTCCAATTGTTTTCTAAATCTTTTAGTTTTATCTCCATAAACTTCATAATTCTTCATTTCTATACTAAGCATCTGCAACTCGGTTTTATTTTTTCTCGTACCCTTCCCACTTTGGGTTATGGCAACACTACCCTCACTTTGAGCGCTTTTACCCTCACATTGAGTAATGTTACCCTCACCTTGCGCAGTGTTAGCCTCATCTTGCTCAGTGTTACCCTCATCTTTCATAACAATAGCCTCTTTTTGCACAATATTAGCCACATCTTGCGCAATGTTGGTCTTATCCTGGGCACTGTTACAGTCTTGCACAATTGGACTTTCAAAACTTTCTTTTTGACTGGTAACATAGATCACATTTTCTATTTTATAATCTTTATCAGAAGTTTCATTATTATTGACACTGTCGGAATTAGTTTGTGTAAAATCCTGGTTTTCTTTCTCTTGGCTAGCATCTGAATTGCTGATAACCTGTACTAATGGACCTTCTTCCTTTATTCTTACTGCATCATTTATTTCGGTTTTATCTTCAATTAGGTTATTCATATCTTGTTCAAATAGTATTCTGCTTGCCCCGCTCATTATATCTTGTTTTACTTTAATAAATTTATCTAATACCTAGTAGCTATTGGTAGCGACAGGTATTCTTCTATAAACTAGATTACTCTGCTCTGAAATAACAAAAATATAGGTATTAAAACTGGAATCAATAAACCTGCCGTCATAAGGAAAAAAGACGCATCTAACATTTTTTTATGCGAAATATAAAAATATTGGTGTATGCCATTTTTTTTACTGATTAAGGTGCGTATTACAGAACGTCACTCAAACTCAAGCTCTACTTAAGTCTCGTTTCAAGCCTTTTAATTGGTTGAAACTAGTTTTAAATAATGCGTAAGCAGAGATCAATGCTCGAGTGACGTTCTGTAATACGGACCTTAGAATATGCATGTAACTCAATTTGGAAAAAAATGTTACATGCGTCTTTTTTCCTTATGACGGCAGAAACTATTTAGTCAATATATTTTCAAAATGTTGAAGTTACCTGATGCTTTAGAATTATTTGTTTTATGTATCACCTAGCTTAACTACCCTCAACTTTCTTAATATTCCACTTATTTATTTTCTCACTTGAATAATTATGCACCATAGGAATTATTGAGCACACAAGCGGACCTACTCTTAATGTAAAATAAGAATAAGTACTGGATAGTAATGAAAAACAGGCGGATGCTACTACCAGATTTATTATCGGTATTTCCACAGGTTTTAAAGTATACAATCTCTAGATTCGGTCAAGTAAAGACACGGTGTAGTCTTAAAATCTAAAACACGATTACATTTTACGAGACTAAACTAACACACCCGCACTCTACGACGTCTCGGAACAGAAAGGGGCCGTTACCACAGTATGTGGGCGGAAGAAACCGATATTTTCTAACTTCCGGCAATGAGAGTTTCTAGAACATTCTAAACGTATTTATCTCACCGCCCCCAGGTGTCGAGAGGCGGGTTTAAACTACAACTTTCATTGACAAATAATCGTGATTCATTCATAAACCCAGCACATCTGGCGGCCAATAGCGGTACTACAGTTCTCAAGATCAATATGGCGACCGCCTTCATTCATAATACAGCGCCTCCAGTGTCGAAAAGCGGTACTACTAATATTGTGCGTACTACGTTCATTGAAGCTGTCGCCTCCCTTCGACAACAGAGGTCGCTAGCTGCCTATGTCGGCTACAGTTTATATCAGTCACATTTCTCCCGCCGTGTACATGCAGTGTACATAAATATCACCAGTGACTGGTATATACTACACGACATTAACAATGAAATGAACAATTCAAGCAACTATATAACATAACAATTTAAGTTAAGGGTAGCCGCCCCAGAATTCCTGCTCTGCTATATATTAGTTCAGCTTTAACTAAAAACAAACTCCTGCTTGTAGCAGAATTCTGGAGCGACGCCATCAAGGAGACACATAACGTAAGAACTTATTCTATCAAGGAGACACATAATGTAAGAACTTATTCTATCTACACTAGCGTCTACAAATACAAGACAAACAATTATTCATGACAATAACTAAACTTCTACTGGTATAACGACGAGACGTTTAACAGGACGACGCATCACACCACTCTTGGTTTTGACGTCGACGACTCTTATGATACCATCTGCGCCTGGGTACGTGCGTTCGACTCTTCCCTTTGGCCATATGTTTCTTGGTAAGTTTGGGTCCACTATGACAACCAAATCGCCCACCTTAATCGAATCGCCGCGTCCTTGCGGCTCCCGCCGGTTTTGAAGCGTAGGCAATACTTCGTGTACCCATCGTCGCCAGAACAAATCCGCTAGTCGTTGCGACGCTCTCCAATGCGAACGGCGTAGTTCATCTTGCCTCGTGAAAGTCCCTGGCAAAGGGACTTTAGAAGGAGCTCCAAGCAGAAAGTGGTTAGGTGTCAAAGCTTCTTCGTCGTCAGGGTTAACCGACACATGGGTCAAGGGTCGGGAATTGACCGTGTGTTCTATCTCTGTCAAGAGTGTATGCAGCACGTCTTCATACGGATGCCGATCAACAAGTGTAGCATTCAATGCAGCCTTTACCGTGCGTACCAATCTTTCCCAAGCTCCGCCCATGAACGGCGCTCCTGGCGGAATGTAGCGCCAGTCTATGTGACGTACCTCTGCTTCGTGTTGAAGCGATTCTAGGGCGGCCTTACGGAGCTCAGCGTCTGCCCCATGGAAATTGGTGCCGTTATCACTCCAAATGACTTCAGGGCATCCACGACGAGCCATCATACGTCTCAATGCGAGTATAGCCGCATCCGTTGACAGCGAGGCGGCGACTTCTAAATGTACAGCGCGTAGTGAGACATGTGAACAATGCCACGTAGCGCTTCTCATGATGTCTCGCCACTGTGACAGAGAGTGGCCCGAAGTAGTCTAGTCCTGTGTGTGTGAATGGACGTTGATGGTGTGCCAGTCGACAGGGTGGTAATTCACCTGTCAACGGCTCTGGTGGTACAGCTCGACGGAGCCTGCAGGGTTGACATAGCTTGATAACTGCACGGACGGATGGTCTCAAGCGTAGAATCCAGTAGTGTTGCCGTACCTCATTCACGACGCATTCCACGCCACTATGGTGTAACTTTCGATGTATCCAGTCTATATACAAGCGGCAGTAACGGTGGTTACCGTCTAATACTGCTGGTGACTGTGTTTCGCGTGATATATCGACTGCTGCCGCGATTCGCGAGCGTATTCTCATTATCTTGTGTTCGTCGATTGTCAGCGATAGTCGCTTCAACCGACTGTCAATCGGTACCGTTCTCCCGCCGGTGACGTGACGTAACTCATTTGCGAAACTTTCTTCCTGTATAGCGCGTGTCCAAAGAATCTCTGCCCGACGTGTGTATTGTGTACCAAGGGATATGTAGACCGTTGGAGTAACGCGGGGGTTGCGGTTCTGCTCTCTGCACCGCTTTCTCGTACCTTCCCGTTGCTTCTCCGTCCAGTTCGGGTCTTCAATGCTGATGTTTTTATTGCGTTTGCGGACAGCTGCTGCGGTATGAACTCGAAGTCTGTCGATAAATTGAAGAATGCGGGCCGTTGCCCGGATGAGTCGCAGCCAGGAAGAGAAACGCGTAACATCAGGTAACGCCTTCATTAAAATAGACTGACCGTGAGCAGCAGTGATGGCAACACGCTCCTCGCCCGTGTCGATATAGAGGTGTGAGTCTGTTTCCTGTGGCCAATCCTTTTCGTTGTCATAGAGAAATGAAGGGCCAATGTACCAACGGTGGCTCGCCGTGAAGTCAGTCGGTGTATCGCGAGTTGAGTCGTCGGCGACATTGTGAGCGGTGGGCACCCAGCGCCACTCGTTCCGTTCTGTGATTTCTTCTAATTCTGCTACTCTGTGTGCGACGAACGGCTTGAAAGTGCGCGCGCCCGCGCGCAGCCACGCCAGCACAGTGCGCGAGTCGGACCAGAAGACTCGGCGGTCGGCGCGACGATCGTGCTCTCCTTCCACGCAGCGCGCCAGGCGCCCGCCGAGCACGGCAGCCTGTAATTCAAGTCTAGGTATAGATGTGACCTTAAGGGGCGCAACGCGCCCTTTCGCTGCCGCGAGCGACACATCTACATGACCTGTGTCATTCACTGAACGCCAATATGCTGCTGCAGCATAGGCTCGTTCGCTCGCGTCCACGAAAACGTGCAATTCTAACCCAGTCGAGTCATTATAACCCGGGTGACAACGTGGAATATGCACGCCTTTCAGAATTTGCAGAGCATTTATCCAGTCGCACCATTTACGTTCTAGATTTTTGTCGTAAACGGTGCGGCTAGACCCAGCGGATCATACAAAGACATTGTTGTTTTTAATAACTGTCGTTTAGTGACCCGCATGCTCAAATAAGAAGGGTCTACTTTCCTGAAGTTAAATCCTAAAGTGTCACCCTGGTGTCGCCAAATAAGACCGAGAATTTTCTCTTCCTTGTTGAGCAGAGTATCCTCCTCTGCCGGCTCGGTCGAGAGGCCAGCAACAGCGGCCGGCTCGTTGGACGCCCACTTTTGCAGCACAAAATTTCCTCGTCGATGTACAACGTCGACTGCTGTAGACACTTGGTTTGCTTCTTCTGCGTTGTCGAAGCTCTGTAAAAAATCATCCATATAGTGATTCCGTACTATAGGGTTAACAGCTTCGGGGTAGTCGACCTCATGAACTTGTGCGTTGAGATTTTTAACATAAATCGCAGTGCTTGGGGAAGAGGTTGCACCAAACAACACCGCTTTCATTCTATATTCGATGGGTTTTAAGGTCGCATCATCGCGCCATAGAAAACGGAGCGCATCTCTGTCTTCCCTTCTCACCGTTATGCACAGAAACATGTCTTTTATGTCTGCTGAAACGGCAACAGGTTTTTGTCTAAATCTCATCAACACGCCAAGGAGTGACTGTAGGAGATCGGGACCCGTCAGAAGATAGTCATTGAGGCACACTCCCTGCGTGCGTGCCGCTGCGTCATACACAATTCTGACCTTACCTGGTTTATATGGATTAATTACAGGGAAATGCGGCAAGTACCACTTACGTCCGCCAGATGGCGTCGATGGCGCTAGTTCTGCATACCCCTTTGATATCAGCGTCTTCATCTGCTCTAAGTATTTTTGTTTCAAATTTGGGTCTTTACGTAAACGGGATTCAGTGCTGTGTAGTCGACTGAGCGCGGTGGCGTAGTTATCTGGGAACGACCTATTTTCATTCTTCCTTAATAACCCAGTCTCATAGCCACCTTCCGGCAGAGCACGCGTAGTTTCCTTTAATATTTTCAGTGCTCTCGTCTCCGGGTCTGCTTGCGGCCGACGTGGCTGCACTCCTAACGACTCCAGGCTAAAATGTTCTTGTATGAGCTTTTCAATAGATTCCTCTGTACTTACCTACGTGACCGCAGCGTTCTCCAATCTGTGGTAATACATGTACCTTTGTCAGGTCGCAGGTCTTGCCATGTAAAATCCAGCCGAGTGGTGTACGTGACGCTACCGGCTGGTTCTTTGTGCCTACTCGTGCTTCAGAGGCGAGCAGCAGTGCCCAATTGTCTTGGCCTATCAAAACAGTTGGCACGCCCATATCGTATGCTAGCTGCTCGGCTATTGGTGTCAGGTGTTCGAAACCCATCAAGTCCTTTGCCCGTATCGACTGGCCTGATAATTTAAGTCTGTCAATGGTTCTGGCTTCGATGTCTATGCCTTCAGATGTGTACTTGCCTCGTATATTTACCTTGACTCGTTGCGAGTTCGTGGCGTCAATACGCGCGCCTGCTACGGCCTCGATGTAAAATGGATCATTTGGGCCTTTTGCGCCTATCCGTTGCGCCATATCAGCGGCAAGAAGGGTTATTGTCGACCCATCGTCCAACAAAGCAAATGTATCTACTTTACCGTTTGGTCCCGATAGTGTTACGGGTACTACTTTCAGCAGGACTTGATTGTAAGCGCGCGGCGTGCTCGTGTTGTTGATGACGGCGTGTGGCGCGCTGTCACCGCTTGGCGCCGTATCGTTGCGCGACGCTACGTGCTCGGTTGCTGTCACACGAAGACGCTCTTCCGAGTCGTTTGCAGCGCGTGCTCCCTGCCCTCTGTCGCTGTGCAGTAGCCTGTGATGATAATACTCGCAGCCTTGCACTTCACATTGCTTGCCTTGGCATCTATGCTTCCACGTTCGTCGGTTTAGGCATCTGAAACATAATTTATTTTTACGTGCAGTTTCCCATCTATCATTTATCGACATTTTCTTAAAGTTAGAACAGATAGTCACTCTACTACAGTCACCGTTGCAAATCATGCAAGGTGTTTTATCAGTCCCTATTTTAAATGTCTTATGAGCCGGTCGTCGTGGAAGGTCTCGTTTATGTTCCACCTCTACTGTGGCGTGACGTGCATTAAGATCGGCCTCTCTATCGAGAAATCGTCCCAATACTACTAGGCCAGGCTCTGTGTCACCTGCAGCCACCTCATAATCGTACCACCGGCTCCTTAACGTAACTGACAACTTTTCTGAAATTGCAGAAATCATCTCCGGACTATATAAATATTCTGTTCTTTTCAGAGCTCGTACCGCGGCAATAGCGTTTGTGACCTTTGATGCAAACACACATATATCTGTAGGGTTATCTGATACCCTAGGTAACTGACGTACTTTATTTAATTCGTAAGTTATTAATGCGTTAGGTCGTCTAAATCGAGATTCCAACCTTTGCATAATTTGAACGGCCGAGGATCCTAGGAATAGGCATTTAATTGCCTCGAACGCGGGCCCTCTCAGGGACCTTCTGAGACGGGCCAAATTTCCCGCCTCTGTGTGAGTCGACGCGGACTCATTATACGCTGCTTTAAAATGCAGCCATTCGCCTGGGAGGCCACTATAAATAGGTAAATCAAATTCATACCTGCTGGCAGCAGGTTTGCCCCGCGCTACCTCTAACAATGCCTGAGTCAGTCCTTGCAGCAGGCTCCCTTCATCGCTATGTTGCTGCAGTGGCAACGGCGCCGTGTCGTCTGCCCTCGTCCTCCGCGTGTCGTCGTGTCGCGGCTGAGTGGGTGAATCCCTGTGAGGCGACACGAGTTGTGACTGCGGTGGGCTGATGTGGCCGCCGTGTTCACTGAGTCTGTCTGCGGCTTCCGTCCGACGTTTCGATGTCGCAGCAGAGCTCTCCTCTAGCAGTTCTTCGTCTGCCGATTCTGCCTCTAAGAGTGCCAATCTAGCGGCAGCGAGTTCCAATCTCGCGCGGGCCAACGACTTCCTGTCGGCTTTCGTCTCGCCACGTGGTTGTCTGTGTGGGGGTGTGGTCGCCACAGGGCTGTGAGGCTGGGTCTCGTCCGACTCTGTGACGGAATAGTTGGGCGGGTCTGCTGGTCCCACCGCTGTCGCCAATTCCGTGGAGTCCCCATCCGTGGCTCCTGTGACGGCTTCTTGCATACCGCGTGTTTTCACCATGTCGACGGCACACACACCACTACCACTTTCTGTGTAAAACTACACCGAAGCCCTACCCGACCGAATCCGATTATCTTAGGAAGAATACTGGAGCATCCGGCTCGAATGGACCAATATTGAGCACACAAGCGGACCTACTCTTAATGTAAAATAAGAATAAGTACTGGATAGTAATGAAAAACAGGCGGATGCTACTACCAGATTTATTATCGGTATTTCCACAGGTTTTAAAGTATACAATCTCTAGATTCGGTCAAGTAAAGACACGGTGTAGTCTTAAAATCTAAAACACGATTACATTTTACGAGACTAAACTAACACACCCGCACTCTACGACGTCTCGGAACAGAAAGGGGCCGTTACCACAGTATGTGGGCGGAAGAAACCGATATTTTCTAACTTCCGGCAATGAGAGTTTCTAGAACATTCTAAACGTATTTATCTCACCGCCCCCAGGTGTCGAGAGGCGGGTTTAAACTACAACTTTCATTGACAAATAATCGTGATTCATTCATAAACCCAGCACATCTGGCGGCCAATAGCGGTACTACAGTTCTCAAGATCAATATGGCGACCGCCTTCATTCATAATACAGCGCCTCCAGTGTCGAAAAGCGGTACTACTAATATTGTGCGTACTACGTTCATTGAAGCTGTCGCCTCCCTTCGACAACAGAGGTCGCTAGCTGCCTATGTCGGCTACAGTTTATATCAGTCACAGGAATATATTTTCTGTATAAAACTGTTGAAATACATAAGAATATAATTATTAATTAATTGTGAACATAAAAGCTTGCTTAATTTACCTTTTTTCTTCGCTATTATTTGGAATTTTGGATAGATGGGCTCAGGCTCAGTAGTCAGTCAAAGAGTATTTTTTTTTTGTTTCAATTCTTTCCGTTCTTCTGAACGGAAAAGGCAAAGGCATAGTACGCCATACAGCCAAGTCTTCAGTAATTTTTTTTTCTTCATTAAATATCTATCCTAACTTATCCTAATTTATCCAAACTTATCCTAGCATAACTTAACCTAAACTAACTCCTTTCGTTTTACGCGTTTGGACGATAAGGAGCGGTTTAGCGTAAAGACATGATGAGGCCACTATGCTACAATATTTCACTGTTCTTTTTGAATTATTCACTGAATGCACTTTTTACTACATAAATCACGCGTTTTTATTTAGTAAACGACACTATAAATAATTTTAAAAGTCCAATGAAAAATGAGGGTGACACTCATCTTGACATTCCCGCCAAACCTCCCAAAGAGTAAATTTAAATTAAATACGAACGTTTGACATTGGCATTACTAGTGATGTCCAGTCAATAGCGACATAGAAATAAATTAATCATAGTAGTACATTGGCAGAATAGTCGATATCGGCTCAGTTGTTAAAATTATTAAAAAAAACATAGTAGTGATCCATGATGATGTCCATTTGTTTACTACCGAGTAGTATACTAGCGATAGAAGATTCCGAGATATTTCATCAATCGAAAGAATCGGAGTCGTTAAAATAAACTATCGAGTCAACCATCGACTTGCCTTTCTACAAAACAATCGAGATGTTCTTCGATTGTTTCGAGTCAATGGAATCGATCGCTGGTTTTCAATTGTTCGAATCATTGAGTCTGGCTCCACTCGATGAACGAGGGTATCGAGGGAGGTCAGTGGATTGTATGACTCTTTGATTGTATGCATCGAGTCAAGGTGCATGTCAGCGTGTAGTATTCTGTACCTTTCGTATCTTTGTCAGAGTCAAGTCGTAGTATAGTATACTGTAGTCGTAGTATACCTTTACTTACGATGCACTGTTTTATTTTTAGCTAGTTTTTTTACCCGGCAGATTTTACATTTAAATTTACACAGAGGGGCGCTGACAATACGACAATAAATGAAACCACGAACAATGCTGGTTCATAGGAATAATCTTAAACCATACAAAAAAACCTAGCAGCAAAAATAAGCAAATTAAAATTTCAAACAAACTAATAAAATATAGCATAAAATTGCAAACTGAGTAGAACATTCTTTATAAATATTGGTTCACTGACCTCCGATCGGCGATAGCGCGATCCTGTATTGGCTTGCTTTTTGCGCTCCATTATTATTAAAGTTTGGTACCTCAGGATGCGGCGGTCATTAAACTGTAAGCGCTTCCTTATTAACATTGTACATCATTTTGAAAATAAGAAAAATGAAAAATAATTTCCTGTGACTAAACTAATGGACATATTTATATGATTTTTTATGGGTAAACTGAGAGTGTGTTGAGGTACACGATGTTTAATTTATTGTCGTATGGTCAGCACCACTTTGTATCATCATCAACCTTTTTATCGTCCCACTGCTGGGAACAGGTCTCCTCTCATACATAGAAGGATTGAGTGTAATCACCACGCTTGCTCAATGCGGGTTAGCGATTTCAGACTTAAAGTCCAGGTTTCCTCAAGATGTTTTCCTTCACCTTCAGTCATTGCTGTCCAAGATATACTTACAAAGTACATATAACTTTGGAAAAGTTACATTGGTACAAGCCTGACCTGGAATCGAACCCGCGCACTCATACATGAGAGGCTGGTGTTTTAACCACTAGGCCACCACTCTGTATATGTTTAATTAATAAAAATTAAACAGATTCAATAAGATCCCTTGCTATGTTTTATTGTTGTATTTTTACGACTCCTTCTATGTAATTATTCGTACGTAAGTTAACTACTAACGTTTATTTATTCCCGTCGCGGTACTGCATACATTTCGATTGTTGAAAAAATTAGTTTGGATTCGCAAACACAACGCAAGACAAGAACACGCGTCAAAACCATAGAGCAACAACTCTCGATTGCTCTCGAATGAACACGCCGCGCGCCGTGGCTCGTGAGTAGGGTTGTAACGGAGGTCTTATAGCGGAGGCGGAGGCGGATGCGGAGGCGACGTGTTTCACCTCCGCGGATGCGGAGGTTAACGGAGGCGGAGGCGGAGGTGAAAGAGGATATAGAAAAAAAAAATGTTTTATATAAATAGTAATTTGCGTATTATATTTATTTACTTATTTTTAATTTGCGTAGTTTTTATTCATTAACATCGGGAAAACTACGTCAAAGCACTTCCACAGGTTGATTCCAGTAGTGTATCATTAATTAAATAAATAAATATATACGGACAAATCACACAGGTTGAGCTAGCCCCAAAGTAAGTTCGAGACTTGTGTTATGGGATACTAACTCAACGATACTATATTTTATAATAGATACATATATAGATAAACATCCAAGACCCAGGCCAATCAGGAAAAGATCGTTTTCCATCATGACCTGGCCGGGGATCGAACCCGGGGTCTCCACGTCGCAGGCAGGCGTGTTGACAAACGAAAGGACATAACACACCCCCACTCAACCGCGTTCCCGCCTTGCATTCGTTGATTCTTGAACATTTCGCGCAATACGCGGCCGGACGGTTGTCGAGCGTCGTTGCTTGCGCGTTAATATTTTATGAATATGTGAATAAACCTCCGTTATAACTCCGCATAAAATTGTGCGGAGGCGGAGGCGTAGGCGAAGATACGATTTCTTGCGGAACTTCCGCAATAACGGAGGCGGAGGCGAAGCTCCGTTACAACCCTACTCGTGAGCCCGTCGCTATAACAGACCGAGTCGCACTCGAGTCCAAGTTGAAACAATCGAGGACCATAGAGTTATTTGAACAATCGAATGAAACCTCTCGCCTTCGCGCATCTCTAGTATACTAATGGGCATCCTAATTACTATGCTTTATTTCTAAGTCGCTATGGACTGGACATCACTATAGTAATGTCAAATACTAGTTCTAGAAAAAACGGAACGGAGCGTTTTTTTTTTGGCGGGAATGTCAAGATGAGTGTCACGCTCATTTTTCATTGGACTTTTTTAATTATTTATAGTGTCGTTTACTAAATAAAAACGCATTAAGTGTAATAGTGTAAATGTGTAAAAAGTGCATTAAGTGAATAATTCAAAAAGAACAATGAAATATTGTAGCATAGTGGCCACATCATGTCTTGACGCTAAACCGCTCCTTATCGTCCAAACGCGGGAAACGAAAGGAGATAGATTAGTTAGGATAAGTTTAGGATAAGCTAGGTTAAGTTAGGATTAATGAGGATAAGTTAGGATAGAAGTTTACTCAAGAGAATATTTACTGAAAACTAGGCTGTATGGCGTACTATGCCTTTGCCTTTTCCGTTCAGAAGAACGGAAAGAATTGAACCAAAAAAAAAAAAGAAAAACTGAGTTACTGAGCCTACTGCGGTATAGCGATGGGCGATTCCGAGATGTTTTATCAATCGAAAGAATCGGAGTCGTTACAATAAACTATCGAGTCAACCATCGACTCGCCTTTCTACAAAACAATCGAGATGTTTTTCGATTGTTTCGAGTCAATGGAATCGACCGCCGGTTTTCAATTGTACGAATCATCGAGTCTCGCTCCACTCGATGAACGAGGCAGTCGAAGGAGGTCAGTCGATTGCAGCATCGAGTCGAGGTGCATGTCAGAATCAAGTCGTGCGACTCGCGCGTAATTTGTGAACATTTGTTTATACCTTTACTTACGATGCACTGTATTATTTTTCACTAGTTTTTTACCCGACAGATGTTACATTTCTAATTAATAAAAATAAAACAGATTCATTAAGATCCCTTGATATGTTTTTTATTTTATTTTTACGACTCCTTCTAATTATTCGTAAGTAAGTTAACTACTAACGTTTATTTATTCACGTCGCGGTACTGCATATTTTCGATTGTTGAAAAAATTAGTTTGGATTCGCAAACACAACGCAAGACTAGAACTCGCATCTAAGCCATCGAGGAATAACTCTCGATTGCTCTCGAATGAACACGCCGTGACTCGTGAGCCCGTCGCGATAACAGACCGATTCGGACTCGAGTCCAAGTTGAAACAATCGAAGACCATCGAGATATTTGAACAATCGAAACAATCGAATGAAATCTCTCGCCATCGCGCATCGCTACTGCGGTACTGCTTATCTAATCAAAATTTCAAATGGCGAAGCAAAATAGCAAATCTAAGCAAGATTTTATGTTCACAATTAATTAAGTATCATATTCTTAAGTAATTTAACAGTTTCATACCGACAATATATTCTTAAGGTGCATTATTCAAGTAAGAAAGTAAATAAGTCGAATATTAGGAGAGTTGAGGTTATGCTATGTGATACACAAAACTAATAAAATGATTCTAAAGCATCAGGTAACTTTCAATATTTTGAATTATATTGACTAAATAGTTTATTGATTCCAGTTTTAATATCTTTATCTTTCTTATCTCAGTACAGGGTAATTTATTTTACTGAAAATGATATTCCCAATGAGTACATAGACCTGTTGCTACCAATAGCTATTAGGTATTTGATAATTCTACAATAAATGACTAGTATTTAGACAATCCAAAGTAAAATAGGTATCTATCATCAAGGTATAATGAGCGAAGCAAGCAGATTTGAACAAGAAATGAATAACCAAATTCACGCCAAAAGCGACCTAAATGACGTAGTAGCAATAAAAGAAGAAGGTCCATTAGTTGAGGTTATCAGCAATTCAGATGCTAGCCAAGAGAAAGAAAACAATTGTGACAGAGTCAATAATATTGAACCTTCTGATAAAGATAATAAAATTGAAAATGTAATCTATGTTGGCAGTAAAAAAAAAAATTTGGAAAGTCCAATTGTTCAAGACTTTAACATTGCCCAAGATGAGACCAATATTGCGCTAGATGTGGCTAATATTGTGCAACATGATGCTAACATTGTGCAAAAAGAGGCTATTGTTAAGAAAGACGAGGGTAACACTGAACAAGATCAGGCTAATACTGCACAAGGTGAGGGTAACATTACTCAATGTGAGGGTAACAGCGCTCAAAGTGAGGGTAGCATTGCCATAACCCAAAGTGGGAAGGGTAAGAGAAAAAATAAAACTGAGTTGCAGATGCTTAGTATAGAAATGAAGAATTACGAAGTGTATGGGGACAAAACTAAAAGATTTAGAAAACAATTGGAGCATCCGTAAGTAGACTATTTCATTACATGTTTCTCATTCTTCTCCATAGGTTTACCTACATTTTGATATGGGCAGTTAGTTTCATCTTCAAACCAATAACAGGCATTTTGCATCCAAAAGTGTCAATAATTGGTTTATTATATATATTTTTAATTCCACATAATAATCGCAATAACTGCTGGGACACAGGCCTCCTCTATACGCCATAAGTTCCGGCCAACACTGGGTATAGTATGATTATTTTAAAAAAAATTATTGAAATATGTAAACAGAAAATTTGGATATTTATTATTTTGTAGTTCCCAACATGTCACGCCCAAAAGTTTACCGAACAAATTCTTCCTAAATGAAAATTATTTTTTCATAATTATTTTTTCTTATAGAGTTTCCTACAAGGAAGAGGAGCTAGAAGACAACACAGGCAAATGTCACATCAGTAAAGATTCTGATGACGACCCAGACTTCAGCTGCGATGACGTCCCGGACTTCACCTGCCCCATTTGCCAGAAAGAATATGAAAACAAAGTAGCATTACAAAATCATATCCGTATCCACAACAGAACTGTACAGAACTACACTTGCTCCCTATGTTCCAAGAAATTCAACAAAAATGCAGATCTAATTGCTCACAAAGAAACTCATACTGGAGAGTCTTTCCTGTGCGAAGAATGCAAACTAGCCTTCTCTGACTACCGTGATTACCTACTACACAACCATGATCATTTGAAGCAACAGTATTTCAACTGCTCAGAATGTGGACTGCGCTATCATAAACACTTCTACAAACAACATGTTACAACACATTTTCAAAAGTTACTCTCCTGCCATTTATGCTCTTTCGTTACCAATGGCGAATTTAATCTAAAGAAACATGTAAATCAGCACAAATACAAATTTGTTTGCGTAGAGTGTGGGAAAGAGATGAATTCCAAATGTTATTATTACGAGTATCACATGAGTATACATACTGGCGTTAAGAGGGTACAGTGTCTATACTGTGGTGCGTGTTTCCGCAGCAGTAACGCGAGAGATGTGCACACTAGAATACACACAGATGAAAAACCTTATACATGTGACATTTGTGGCCAAAAATCTCGGCAATATACAGATATGAAACGTCATAAAGATAGTCACAGCACTGAGAAAAAGTACACCTGTGATTTGTGTGGAAACCGATATTTGCACAAATACACTCTTGTGTCTCATATGCGTTCTCATACCAAGAAGAATCTGTATGAGTGTACCGAGTGTGACGCTAAGTTTACCAGTACAGGTGGGTTGAAGACTCACACATTGTTTAAGCATACGAGTGAGCGCCCTGTGGAGTGTACGATGTGTAACAAAAGTTTTATCAACAATAATCAGTATCAGAAACATTGTAGAGCGAAGTATCATTTGAGAAATTTGTATGGGAATAGGGTTCAAAATAAACAATGATATTTATGAGGTTTTGAGTTTCATTTGAAAATCGATATGGCCTTTTATGGCATTCCGCGCCGCGCGCTCGCCTCGAGCGCATGTCCCCACCTTTGCTCCGTGCTACCGCCGCTCTCGCTGGCCTCGCCGCGCGGTCGCTCGTGCCACGTGCGTCGTGCCTCTTGGGTGTGTCAGTGTTTTGTGATAGTGTCTACGTTGCTGCACTTATCGAGCAGTGTATCGCCCTGCATCTAAAGCTGCAGCAACGCTATATCCTATTTCTATAGAATTGGTCAAAAAACGTACATCCTATTCCTAGCGGAATACTGATCAAAAAAGTACAATAGTCGGTCGGATTGGCTCGCGAAAGCGAGTAACCCTCCGACTACCGGGCGAGTAGTCACTCGATGACGTCATCGTTGCATCTGAAAGTGAAGCAAGCCATATCGCGGATCTGCAGGAAGTTTTACGCCGATTAGACACGTATGGTGTCACTATCAACCCATCTAAGTGCGTCTTCGGCTGCGAAACAGTCAAGTTCCTAGGTTACGAAGTATCAAGCGCGGGAATTAAGCCACTGCAGGACAAGGTCAACGCGATAATAGAATACCCCAAACCGAAAACCATTCAAGACTTACGAAGATTTATGGGGATGATAAATTTCTATAGAGACAGCGTTAGGAATGCGGCCGAGATACAAGCACCGTTACACGCCTTTCTTCATAACTCAAAAAAACGAGACAAAACGGAAGTAACGTGGGACGATCAGTCAACAAAAGCCTTCGAGTTGTGCAAACAGAGCATAATAGATGCTGCGTTATTGTCTTACCCATCTCGTTCGCCCGACGACAAGATCGCTTTGTTTTGCGATGCGTCGGCTACCTGCGCCGGCGCGTCCCTCCAACAATTGCGTAACAATAAACAATGGGTGCCACTCGGATATTTTTCGAAAAAATTCTCCGATAGACAAAAGAGATATAGCACAAATGAAAGGGAGCTACTTTCGATTTTCATGGCCGTAAAACACTTTCGAAAAATCTTTGAAGGCAGAGAGCTCATCATTTATACTGACCACAAACCGCTGATTTACGCAATTCGCAAGCCCCCGTCTGATAACGACTCACCACGCCGAATCCGCCAATTGCTCTTCATTAGCGAGTTTACTACTGATATCCGACACGTGAGCGGGGCACAAAATATTGTCGCAGATGCACTATCGCGCGTCGAGACAATCGACACGCCATCACCTATCAACTACGACGAGTTATCTCAAGCTCAAGAAAACGACAGTTGTTTACCTGCATTATCTCAACAGACCAACATACAACTCAAGAAAATCATCTTACCTGGTACCAACAAGCCAATATTCTGCGAAACATCAACGTCACATGTTCGTCCATATCTAACAGCTGACTTTCGTCGCACAGCTTTCAACGCCGTGCACAGTCCAAGTCATCCCGGAGTACGAGCTACACGGAAGCTGATGCAAGAACGATTCTTTTGGCCCTCAATGAACACCGACATCGGGGAGTGGACCAAAGCATGCAATTCATGTCAGCTCTCCAAAATACAGCGACACAATCATAGCGACATCGCAACATTCCCACCGAGCGAACGATTTCAACACATTCACATCGATATCGTTGGTCCGCTACCTACATCAGCATGTGGACACAAATACTTACTCACAATGATCGACCGGTGCACTCGATGGCCTGAAGCTGTACCACTTCAAGAGACAACCCCTGAAACCGTCGCAAGAAAGCTATACGAAGTCTGGATATCCCGTTTCGGTTGTCCAATAAGAGTCACAACTGATCAAGGACGACAGTTTGAAAGTCGACTATTCAAAGACCTAGCTCAACTACTCGGCGCAGACAGAACTCGTACTACTGCTTACCACCCGCAGAGTAATGGAATCGTCGAGCGTTGGCACAGATCGTTGAAAGCCGCACTCATGGCTAGACTAGAAAACAGCAACAAATGGATCTACGAGTTGCCTACTGTTCTAATGGGTCTAAGAGCCGCTATCCGCTCCGACTCTGACACAAGCGCAGCGCAACTCACCTACGGTCAAGCTATACGCCTACCAGGTGACTTCATATCACCAACTCCAGCCACACCGACGATGGATCACGACTATGTCAATCACCTGCACGACATCATCACGAAGCTCACACCCACATACAAATCGCATGCAAACAAGCGATGTATATTCGTGCACAACGACCTACAAACATGTAGCCACGTGTTTGTACACGACGACACCGTCCGCAAACCTCTGCAGCATCCATACCAAGGTCCATACCAGATCATCGAACGCAAGGAAAAGTACTTCACAATACAACTACCCGGACGATCAAGCAACATATCGATCGATCGCCTCAAACCTGCGTACACTATCAACACAGAAGATGATCCCAAGCAAACAAACAGCGAGACCAGTCAAGCACCTGTAGTTACCACAGACGAGCAATCCAGCCTACTCCCAGCCCAGCATACGAGAGAACAACGTACTAGGTCAGGCAGGATCGTTAAGACGCCTGCACGCCAGGTATGCTTCGCCGTGAGGGTGAGAGTACTGTAGCGATGGTCGCAGTCGCTACAATACAACAATAACACAAAGGATTGCCCAACTATTGACGTCCCTACGATTGATGACTTTCCGCGAAAGGGTGCACAATAAATCATACCAGTGTCAAACAAGGATCTTGGAAAACAAAGCGCGTATGTAAGACAAAGAGCGTGGGTCCTGACCGCCTCAGCGAGGGTGTCGCATATTGTCGCACATCTGTTAGTTAACCCATTGTTCGTTGGAGAAAGTTCCGCGGACGACGCGATTCTGTTAACCCATTGTGGTACTGTAGCGATGGTCGCAGTCGCTACAATACAACAATAACACAAAGGATTGCCCAACTATTGACGTCCCTACGATTGATGACTTTCCGCGAAAGGGTGCACAATAAATCATACCAGTGTCAAACAAGGATCTTGGAAAACAAAGCGCGTATGTAAGACAAAGAGCGTGGGTCCTGACCGCCTCAGCGAGGGTGTCGCATATTGTCGCACATCTGTTGTTAACCCATTGTTCGTTGGAGAAAGTTCCGCGGACGACGCGATTCTGTTAACCCATTGTGCGCCGCCGGAGAAAGCGCGCGGACCATATCGAACCGCCTTGCACGTGGACCGAAGGCGCGGGCCCGGTCCACCGGCCAATCAGACGGCACGTTCTCCCACGATCAACAAATCAGCATCAAGAACGCCCGATCAGTCAGCCCCACTCCGGTTTCGAGATAGCTGTATTATTGTCTAGTATTTAAGCTTGTGCATAGCTCGTAAGACATCATATTATCATATTCATCACACATTTATCAGATATTATCAGACATCCTACGTTGTAACATAGTCGCGTCTCTCCTCTTGTAATTAGGTAGCTTATAACATACATTGTACCTATCCTACCTATTCGCGTTTTAATTACATAACACGCCCTACGCGCTAAAAACTCTTATCATCTAAGAACTCATTGATAGAATAGTAAGCTTTGTGAAGCAATAATTTCTTTAGTTGTAATTTAAAACGATTTATGTTAGTCATACTTTTTAAACTTTTTGGTAGTTTATTAAAAATTTTTGGACCCATGCCAAGGCAACTCTTTGAAAAAAGTGCAGTGCTGTGTTTTTTTGTCTTTAGTGTGCTTTGGTGACGTCTAGTATTAAGAGTTTCAAACTTAAATACATTCTCCTTAACAAAAATTGCAGTTTCATAAATATAGAGGGATGGAAGCGTAAGTACTTTTAAACAAACAAAATGTGGTTTGCAGCTGTCGGTGGGTTTCAACATGCATATGTCTCGAATACATTGTTTTTGGGCTTTATATGCCATTTCTCTGTTGGTAGAGTTGCCCCAAAACATAATGCCGTAACGAAGAGCTGTGGAGACATATGCATGATAAGCAATAAGAACAGTATTACGATTTGCAACCTTATTTAAATTGTGTAAAACATAACAGAATTGATGAATCTTTTTTATCATCATCTCCATGTGCGTTTTCCATGTCATGTGTTCATCTAGCCAAATTCCTAGAAATTTGGTTCGTACCGTTTTTATAATTTTTCTTTGGTCATAATGAATGTCAAGAATTGTAGGATAAAGGTGCGTTCGCGCAGCGGAATGTTGTTGAATTTAAAGATTTTAAATATGCAGATATTTAGTGTATGACGTCGTGTAATTGTGTATGGTAAAAAAAAATTTGTGCATGCAGCCATTGTGGAGAAATTCACCAAAAACTGATTCCGCTGGGCGAACGTTGTCCTGGCGGAACTTTTTTAATCCATTGACTTTAGAAAAAAGAGATGTGTCCAAAAATTAGTGTGTATTTGTGTGTAATTGTGTATGTATGAATAAAATTTGTGCATGCATAGACTTCGGAGAAATTCAAGTTTCCGCTGCGCGAACGTTTGGCCATTAGCTAGTTTTCATATAAAGCGCTTACATAGAGAGCTGTAGATTTTTACATACGTTGTTTTGAATTTGTGCATATTTGTGTACAAAACAGATTTAGAAAAAATCGTAGGGCTAAAAAGATAAAAATATAAACGTAAAACACGCTTTTTAGGTCATAGTTCTTAAAGTATGCACTTTGGGGTCTAGATTTTCACGTTTATACAAACCTTGTAAGTGTCTGCAACATATTGCCAAATATCAATGATGTTCCTTTAGTAATTAAAGAGATATAGGACAATTTACCATGACAAAATCACTGTTTACAAAGCAGTCAAATATCACGACATTCTAAAGGAATTGCATGGTAAAATGTATGCCAATAATTAGTGTATTCATTCAACTATTCACATGCAAAATTTCATCTCATTACATTCAGTAATTAAAGAAACACAATTAAAATACTGACGAAGCATCGAAAACCTACATAACCCGACCAAGTTCGGATAGCTATAAAAAAGCGGCCGTGCAATATACACACATCAAAAGTGTCTAGGGATCAAGCATTTTTATGCGGATTTCTTGAGATTGAGATGTGGCTTTGTAATAAATTTATGATTTTATAAATTTATATGGATCCTTTTGGTGCATTTCATAATTTGAATCAGGAACTGTGAATCAAATTCGAGTAAAAGATGAAAATCAGCTGTCAATATTTTCCCTATAAAAACATACAACGCATTGAAGACATTATTAGTGCTACTGTTTCCCTACTACTGATTAAAACCAACGTTATTATGGAGCGGCGACGTCATTTAAGCAGGGAAGAAATGCTCAGAGCCGTGGGAATGATAGAAGCTGGTTCCCGGCAACGTACTGTGGCTTTAGCTCTGAATACAAGTCAGAGTGTTATCAGTCGACTTTGGACACGTTACCGAAGCACTGGTACCGTGGCTGAGCGCCATGGAGGACGGTATCGCTGCACCACACGGAGACAAGACCGATACATTCAAATCTTAACTCGAAGAGCTCCAACAATAACCGCCATGATGTTAGCCGTGAGGCTTCATCACTCTTCAGGGAACTTAATTAGCGACCAAACAGTCAGAAACCGCTTGCATGAAGTGAACCTTCATTCCCGAAGACCGCTACGGGTACCACCTATAGCAATGCACAATCGTAGGATTCGATATCAATGGGCTCTTGAACACAGAAATTGGGCAGAAGAACAATGGCGTTTCGTGTGCTTTTCTGATGAGTCTCGTTTTGGTATGAGACCGGATACAAGACGTATACGACACTGGAGAACCCCTGGACGCCAACAGCGATTAAAATCCTGCCAGGAAGTCCATCCTTATAGTGGTGGAACCATCATGGTATGGGCGGGTATTTGGATCGGCGGAAGAACTGAGTTGATTTGGATCAGAGGCAACCTCAACGCTCAAATTTATGCTGAAACGATTGTATCAGACGTCATCGTTCCTCTACAAGTGCAAATCGGTCCCTTATTTCAGTTAATGCATGATAATGCACGACCGCACACCGCAAGAGTTGTAAGACAGACTCTCGCCGCAGCTAACATCAATGTCCTGCCCTGGCCTGCTCAGTCGCCAGACTTGAACCCGATTGAGCATGCATGGGATATGCTACAGAGAAGAGCTCTGCCGAATATGGAGGGTATCCAGTCGCAAGAAGACCTTTTTTTGTTGTTGCAACGAACATGGGCGGCCATTCCACAGCGTGATTTGGATGAACTCATTTTGAGTATGCCAAACCGATGTTCTTGTGTTGTTAGTGTTCGCGGTAGAAACACGGATTATTAATTGTTTAAGTTACCCAATAAAATTTTAGAGAAAACTGTTATTTCAGTCTTTTTTTCGAACTTTTGTGTTAGTGGTTCAAATGTCAAATATCCCTTTATTAGGAAAATGGCAAATTTCTTTATTAATGCAAAGGTGACTTGGTTTATCGTTACTGTGACAAACGAAAACACTTTATTTGATGAATCCTTAAAGAAAATTTTAATTAATATCAATCAGGAGAAAAGTTATTGCAAAAATATATGTTGATCCCTAGACACTTTTGATGTGTGTATTTAGGTAACATCCCAAAATTTACAGTATAATACCGGTATTGAATTGGTATAGGTGATAACACAATTGTTTCGATATAATATAAAGGTCATTTATTTTTGTACACCTACTTTTGTAAATGTATTTGATTATGACAAAGTAGGTACTATTTACGTAGTTACTTTATTTAAGTATGCGCTTGAGACTTGAGATATAATCTAAATATATTAATTTAGGCAAATAAAATTCATACAGAGCACAAGTAAATACTACTGTTTTTAAATGTTGATTTATTTTTATATTAGGCAGACTCTCAAACCTAAACAACTGAATAGTCTACTTTATTGATCTGTGATTGTTAATCTGTAATTTTATTATTGGAACTAGAAAATATTAGGTATACTTAGAAATGTTGAGGTTATTTACTGTATTTGCTACTCATTTAAAAATATTTCTTGAAAATACCTTCTTTATACAAATGTTTTAGTTTATAAGCACTTTTTTAATGTTAACAACTGAATAGTCCAGTTATGTGATCGATTTTTATTGAAGTTCGAAATATTATACTTACCCTTATATTCATAATAGTTTATTAAACCTATTTTAGTTAAAACACATTTAAGTCTATTGCTGCCGTTGCAAGCGTATGTTAACGTTATTATAATTACATAATTAAACATTATATGTAATTAAAAATATTTTTGTACACGGATATTTAAATAGAGAAGTACTTGTTAATTGAAGATTTATTTTTGTCGTAGATAGTGGCGTTATTATAAAAAAAATATTTTTCATTCAAGAAATGCAATTGTTTTATTTTTTCCTAACGCTTGTGTACGCAACTGTGCCATATTAATAAATACTATATTGGAAGGTTAAGAACGTTCTTAAGATATATGGCACGGCCGCTTTTTTATAGCTATCCGAATTTGGTCGGGTTATGTAGGTTTTCGATGCTTCGTCAGTATTTTAATTGTGTTTCTTTAATTACTGAATGTAATGAGATGAAATTTTGCATGTGAATAGTTGAATGAATACACTAATTATTGGCATACATTTTACCATGCAATTCCTTTAGAATGTCATGATATTTGACTGCTTTGTAAACAGTGATTTTGTAATGGTAAATTGTCCTATATCTCTTTAATTACTAAAGGAACATCATTGATATTTGGCAATATGTTGCAGACACTTACAAGGTTTGTATAAACGTGAAAATCTAGACCCCAAAGTGCATACTTTAAGAACTATGACCTAAAAAGCGTGTTTTACGTTTATATTTTTATCTTTTTAGCCCTACGATTTTTTCTAAATCTGTTTTGTACACAAATATGCACAAATTCAAAACAACGTATGTAAAAATCTACAGCTCTCTATGTAAGCGCTTTATATGAAAACTAGCTAATGGCCAAACGTTCGCGCAGCGGAAACTTGAATTTCTCCGAAGTCTATGCATGCACAAATTTTATTCATACATACACAATTACACACAAATACACACTAATTTTTGGACACATCTATTTTTTGTAAAGTCAATGGATTAAAAAAAGTTCCGCCAGGACAACGTTCGCCCAGCGGAATCAGTTTTTGGTGAATTTCTCCACAATGGCTGCATGCACAAATTTTTTTTTACCATACACAATTACACGACGTCATACACTAAATATCTGCATATTTAAAATCTTTAAATTCAACAACATTCCGCTGCGCGAACGCACACTAGTTCTTTGTGTAAATGTCATTATTTGAGTTTCGTCAAAATTAATCTGTAAATTATTATTCTTTAACCATTGAATTATTAGATTTAAGCTGCTGTTTATGTCATTTTCATATGAGTCACTATTTTTACCAGAAAACACTACCGTACAGTCATCAGCAAACAGGGTCATGGAATGTGGTATGGTTTTCGGAAGATCATTTATATAGCATAAGAATAGTAAAGGGCCAAGTACACTTCCCTGAGGCACGCCGTAATAAATTGGTCTCTCTCTCGATTGGTAGTTAATTTCCGATTTCGTTTGGAAATCAACTGCTGTAATACTAGTTACCTGTTTTCTGCCAGTGAGGTAAGACTTTATTAAATTTAATGCTTTGCCTCTAATGCCATATTTATACAGCTTTCTTAAAAGGATTTCATGGTCAACAAAATCAAAAGCCTTACTCATGTCCATCAATAAGGCTGTTACAGGTATTTTTTGGTCCATATTTGTAATTATTTCATCAATTAGTTCATAAATGGCCATATTTATGTTTTTGCACTTTCTGAAACCATACTGTTCCTTAGTTAAAATGCCATTTTTTTCTAGAAACAAGTAAATACTATTATAAATAACTTTTTCAATTATTTTGGAAAATACTGAAAGAAGAGCAACGGGTCTATTACAGTGACAGAAGACTGTCGCTGGAAACTCCCTGCTGACTTGCGTGAACTGTTGACCGAGAAGAACGCGGGAGTCCGTGCCTACAGCAACTTCCACTGCGCGGCTAACAAAACCCATATGCGCTATTTACAGAGAACTGTACAAAGACGCATATCGGAGTGGCGTGAGGTTGGCTGGGATAAGATACTGGATGAGTTAGAGCCCACCCATGAAGCCCTCTGGAACCTTCAGAGGAAACTAAAATCCAATGAAGTTGTGACCATGCCTCCCCTAGTTCGTCCTGACAATTCCATCGCCTGACGATGACGATGACAAGGCTGAATGCCTCGCCTCCTGCCTGGAAGCCCAGTGCTCCCCCAGCCTCCAACCAGTAGACCAAGCTAATCTCCTTGAGGTTGACGCTGAAGTCGAACGTAGAACCTCCTTCCCACCCGTTGACGACCCTGAGGATCCCCGGCCTCCCATCACCCCTGATGAAGTGCAGGACATCGTCAAAGGGCTTCACCCCAGGAAAGCGCCCGGCTCTGACGACATCACCAAGAGAGTGGTCCGCCTCTTCCCTGCCCACCTGATCATCCTCTTGACCACCATCCCCAATGGTGCAATAGGGAATAACATTTTCCCACAAACGTGGAAAGAAGCCACAGTTATAGGCATTCCCAAGCCCGGTAAGCCTAAAGCCGAACCGTCCAGTTACCGTCCCATCAGCTTACTCAAAGTTCTCGTTAAGATTTATGAGAGGCTTATATATAAGCGTCTCAGAGCCTACGCCGAGAACAAGGGCCTTATCCCATTAGAACAATTCGGGTTCCCTACCCAACACTCCTGTCCGCAACAGATCTTACGCATCACTGAACATATTCACGCAGAGTTCCTGCGTGGTATGTACACAGGCGTAGTTTACTTCGATATAGCGAAGGCGTTTGACAAAGTCTGGCACAACGGCTTAATCTATAAGCTGTACCAACTCGGTGTGCTTGATCGTCTCGTCCACATCTTACGGGACTTTCTGTCAAACCGCACCTTTCGCTATAAAATCGAAGGAGCGCTCTCCTCCCCCCACCCCATCCGTGCAGGTGTTCCCCAGGGCTCTTTACTAGCCCCACTCATTTTTACGCTCTTCACTAGCGATATCCCGAAAAGCAGTAAGGCTCAACTCGCTCTGTTCGCAGACGACACAGCCATCCACTGCTCGGGACGCAGTCCAGACTGGATTCGCCTCCATCTTCAATCCGTGGTCAACAAGCTCGCTGACTGGTTTATGAAATGGAGGATTGAAGTCAACCCCCTAAAAAGCCAAGCGGTATTCTACAGGAAACCGCGGGTCAGTGTCACCCTTCCACGATCCATCACCTTGGACGGCAAGCCGATCCCTTGGGAGAAGCAAGCCAAGTACCTAGGTGTGATTCTCGATCAAAACCTCAACTTCTCAGAGTACATTGAGACGGTCCGCGCTCGCGCCGCCTTCGCTCTAGGTCGACTCCACCCCGTCCTCAACCCGCGTAGCAAGCTATCGCTCAGGTGCAAAATGCGCTTGTACAAAGCTTGCATACGCCCGATTATGACCTACGCTTGTCCAGTTTTCGCACATGCCAAGCCATGTCATATCCATAGGATGCAAGTAGTCCAAAACCGATTCCTCCGTAAAGCCACAAACGCCCCTTGGTTCGTTCGAAATGAGATCCTCCATCTTGATCTCAAAATCCCCACCATCCAGCAGTTTATGAAACGCCTTTCCAAGCGTTTCTTTGACACTGCTGCCAAGCACCGCAATCCTCTTATAGCAGCGGCTGCCAATTACACTCCCTCCACCATCTCCCGACTTCGCCGCCCTCAGCATGCCCTCACAGACCCCAATGACCCCATTACCCTCCTCCAAGAGGCCAATAGGGCCACCAGTACATTACACAAAAACAGACAGACCTACCGACCTCGCCGCCGAGGTCCATCGCGACGCGCTCACGTAGTAATCCCCTCCCCGGTCCCTTGTCCGATGAAGGCCAGCCTGCGCCGCAGCTGAGCCAGTACTATCATAAAGTCCCAACAATGACCTCTGAGTTTGTTTCGGCGTTTCTTCTCAGAGCTAGTAGTACTAGGAAACGTCGTGGTCATCAAACCATTAAGAATACATTCGATCCAGCCGTCCCTTGCTGTCCTCTCTAGCGATGCCCTAAGCCGAGGTTCATACCCCACAGGGGGTGCCCTTAGTGCGTAGTCGCCCAATTTTAATTTAGTTTTAAGTGCCCCTGGCTGGAGGCTTTAATTTTAATTAAGGCATCCACAGGAAAGTCCGGTTAAGTAGTTACGGCCTCTAATGGCCACCTACGAGATGCCATATAAAAAAAAGGGTTTTTATGGTGTTGAATATCTCCTCTGATTTTTGTGTTTATCGGCTGTGAACAAGAACTTTACAACATTCTTGGCTGTGAACGATGCCGAAAACTTTAACTTAAGTAAACGGAACGCGACCATAGTGATGTGCGTGCTTCCGCTGACCGCCGCACAGCGTGGCGTACGCGCACCCACTCGAACTGGCAAGCTAGCGAGTCATGGACACGTTCTTTTAACGGTCACCAAAATTTAGTATTCAAACTTTTAAAGTAACCCCCGGGGGGAATTGAGGCCTCAAATTTCAAGATTAATGAAGTCTGCCAGTGAATTGTGTCGTCGTGCGTCTTCTCGTGATCTGGTCTGGTGGTCGACGAACTCCACATCTAAAGGTTGGAGGTAAGTGGTTTGCCGCTTTAGCACCTTAATCAGAGAGATATACTCCGAAGCCATCAAGGTTTCTATTATATTGCTATCCTAAATACAGTCCACTTGAACCGTATTTTAAAATCTGTCGTGGCAGGTACGTTGCCGCCATATAATTTTGTTGTATAATGTTAAGTCGGTGATGAATACTCTAAACAGATGAACGTAGCAACACTTACAGTTCCTTAAATGGTTTCTAAACATTTATTTTGTTTTGGTAAATTATAAAAGGTGCGAAAGGCATTTCTTTTCTCCGTCCGCGTGGACATCAGTTTACAGCGCGCGGTGGTTACCGTAAATTAAAAAGAAGTCAGTTGATATAAAATAAGCGCCTGTTAATAATAAGTTAAAATGGGAGCAATGTGTACGTCCGCGTTGGCTCCCGTTTTCGCAATATTTTTTGTTACTGCTCTTCCCCTATTGGTCATAGCGGGATGTTATATAGCCTATCTCCTTTCTCAGGCTCAAGACTAGAGATGAGCAAAGAACCGGGTTTAAACCCTATTACTGGGTTAAAACCCAATAAAAACCCATTTATTCCCTCCCACCGGGTTTTTATTCGGGTTTTTATTTTAATTATAATTTAAACACTGTAAATGTAAATATTTGTGAATTTTATAGTCAGTATTATATAGTATTGTAATAGTAAGAGTCATCGTTCGTTTTTTGAACAAAAAAAAGGCTATTTTTAGATTAAATTATATACTATACTTCTTCTTCTTCAGCCTATAGAGGTTCACTGCTGAACAAAGGTCTCCCCCAAGGCTTTTTACGATGACCGGTCTTGTGCTGCCCACATCCGTCGGTTTCCCGCGATTTTCACCATTTTATCGGTCCGCCTTGTTGGGGGCCTATTTACGCTGCATCTTCCGGTACGTCGCCGCTACTTCAGAAACTTACTACCCCGTCGGCGCGGTCACGAGCAATGTGCCACTTAATTTTAGCGATTTGTAGGGCTATGTCGGTGACTTTGGTTCTTCTGTGGATCTCCTCATCTCTGATTCGATCGCGCCGAGAAACTCCGAGCATAGGTCTTTCCATCGCCCTTTGTGTAACTCTTAGCCTTCGTATGAGGCTCATTGTGAGCGACCACGTTTCAGTTCCGTAAGCCATCACTAGAAACATACACTGATCAAAGACTTTAGTCTTGAGACACTGTGGTATCATGGACGACGCGGAGATGTAGCTTAGCGAACGCTGCCCAGCCGAGCTGGACTCGACGAGACACCTCTTTCTCGAAGTTGGATTGTTTGTCCCAGGTATATATAGTTATGTATACTCGTTAACAACTTCGAGTGCAGAGAAACCAACTAGAATTGAAGTGGGTGCGATATGAGAGTTCGAGATGATCTTCGTCTTATCCATGTTCTTCTTTAGACCCACTTAGGAAGCTCTGCTGAGGTCATTGTGCATTTTGCCCAAGTCGTCCAGGGTCTCCGCTATGACCACGGTATCATCTGCAAAACGGAGATTAATTATGTACTCGCGGTTGATGTTGATGACAAGTCCTATCCAGTCCAGGAGCTTGAAGATATCTTCCAACGCAGCAGTGAACTGGGAGATATGACATCTCCTTGTCCCACTCTAGGCTGCAGTTGGATCGGTTTCTAGTCCTGATGCTGGAGACGGACTGACATGGTGGCGTTTTTGTACAAACACTCACCCCAATGTGTCGATAGTCAATTTGGCACCGCTGAAGGGACTGTAGCACCGCCTAAGTCTCGATCAAATCGCAGGCCTTCTCATATTCCAGAAACGCTAAGCATAGTGGTTTGTTATACTCCTCGGACTTCTGTATAACTTACCGCAGCGTATATATGTGGTCTATGATGCTAAAGCCTTTTTGGAAGCCTGCTATATAAAGCCTTTGCGGAGCGAGACGATTTATGTTAACCCTAGAAAACAGCTTATAGACATGGCTCAGGGGGGATATCGGTCTGTAGTTTTTCAGTAAGGTATTATCACCTTTTTTGAAAAATAATACCACCACGCTCATGTGCCATGCCGAAGGCGTTTCGCCTTTGAAAATGACGGAATTAAATAGCTTCTGAAGCGCTTTAAGAACCGGTTTGCCACCCGCTTTCAGAAGCTCAGCCGTAATTCCATCATCTCCAGCCGCCTTACCGTTCTTGAGCTGTTTCAGGGCCATACTAATCTCGTACAGGCTGACGTCCGGGATATCGTCGGTGTAGTGTCGGGTTAGTCTGGCTCTAGGATCATTGGCCAGGCTCACAACAGGTGCGCGTGTTGATGTGTATAACTCTCCGTAGAATTTCTCAATCTCACCCAAAAAGCTCGGGGTGGAAATGACGATCCTACCATCCCCATTCTTCAGCTTCAAAAATAGGTTCAGTCGAACAGACAAATCTCTTGCGAACACTTTGGAACCTTTGTCAGCTCGGTAGTCTCTTTAATACAATTTGTATTAAATTGGCGTATATCGCGAGTCAGAGACTTTGAGATTTGTCTGTTAAGGCATTTGATACGCGAAGCGTCATCAGGGGATTTTAAGACCACCTCCCGTCTTTCTTCCACTAGCCGACGGGTGGGACAGGAGATCTTCTTCTGTCCTTTTGAAGGGACGGTTTTGAAGAACTTGGACCCTTCCGTATGCAGTTTCCACAAACCTATTGTTATAGTGGTCCACATCTACGCATTCACCGAGGCATTCAAAGCGTTTTTGCAGTTCGATGTGAAAGCTTTTAGAGTTTTGAAGCTGGGTTGATGCTAGACGGAGCGTAGACTTCATAAATCGAGAGCGTTCGAACCTAGTGTTGAGGTTCAAAATGCCTCTAACAATACGGTGATCACTCCCGGTTTAAACCGCATAGAGCACGAAGACATCGATGAACATTTGCCTTCTCGTTGATATTATGAAGTCTATCTCGTTTTTGGTCTCACTATCGGTGCTAATCCAGCTCCACTTGAGGTACAATGGTTTCTTGAAAAAAGAATTCCTCACAAAGACTCCTTTCTTTTCCATGAAGTCCATTAGCATCTGACCTCGGGGATTCCGATTTCCAAACCTAAATTGCCCCACTTTCATCTCGTCCGCCTTTCGCATGCCCAGTTTTGCGTTAAAGTCGCCCATGACAACAGTGTAGTGGGTTTATGAGGTATATGTGTGTCTACTGACGTCTTCATATATAACCTCCACCTCACTATACAGTAGGTACGCGATGCAGTACAGCTGATATTCGGGTCTTAAACCGAAATGTGATGCGAGAATACGGCGTGCAGGACTGTGCGTAACTACATAACTTCGAGTAACATTATATATTTCCGAAACTGCAATAGTTAATGAGAAAACTGGAACGCAAAAACTGAAACGGCCGCCATTTTGGTTCAAGTTATATTCCGAGTACTGTATATTTCTTTGGATACCCTTGAAAAATGTAGTGAAGAATGTTAATTCATAGGATGGACTCTTAAATCAGCAGTAAAGTGTATGTCTTAAACTACTGTAACTATTATTTTAAAATAGGCTTGATCATACAATGAATGGACTGTGATGAAATACTTGTATAAATAATACAGTTGAAATATCACGTTCGAAGATTAAGTGGTCAAACTTGCTGTGATCTTAAATACACCACTATTAGTGATATTTATACTCCAAAAAACACTAGAAGTACCTAAGTCGTGTTAGGTCCACAATCGAAGATATTAGTGATAGTAATAAATAAAGACCCGCTTCTTGGGTTTTTATTCGGGTTTAAACCCGTTTAAACCCAAAAAACCCGGTTTTAACCCATTTCCACCCATTGGGTTTAAACCCTCTGCCCATCTCTACTCAAGACTATCTGTTTCATTACAATCGGTTCTGTAGTTTCGGCGTGAAAGCCGGACAGACAGACAGACAGAGATATTTTCACATTATAATATTAGTAAGGATTTATTTATTAAACAAATTGGTAGGTAGATAAGTGATAAGTAGTATCAATATAACTGTTTAAACCTACCTACCCTTCGCTGTGCTTAGTCAGGAAAAAAGTCGTTTTTAAATGGTTGTTAATCCTATAGGCTTCATACTTTCTTATAGGTGCACTGATGAACGAAAAATCATTTTTGAAAAACTAATGTGTTTGGCCAGGTTTGCATTCCATAATGTGCACATAACCGTTGGTATATTGTTTATTGTGTACAATTGTGTCCTTTACTAACTTCTCATCACCATCCCAGCGTTAATCCCAGTCGTATCCGAAGCCTTTTTCAGCTTTGGAGTCTGGGGTCCGCTTTACCAGTCCAACTGCTGATATGGCTAAACTTCGACATTTTCCGTGAAGCGACTGCCGTCTGACCTCCACAACCCGAAGGCGACATCGAAGCATTGCAATTAGACCAATTGTTGGACTTTTGAGGGCTCCAACGACCCGTAACGACTGCCACTAGATGTTCGTATGGCAACCGGGACCAACGGCTTAACGTGCTTTCCGAGGCACGACCAGACCAGTGCAAATATTCATATTCATGCATACAAATACTTGCACTGTGCGGGGATCGAACCCACGCCACCCTGCGCAGCGGCCGCGTCCGCTACCGCTACGCCACGGAGGCTGTCATCCTCTACTAACTTCTAATGAAGAGAATGGGATCGATGAGGTCTCAATATCCGGTATAGGTTTTGTGAATATTCTACTAATAAGGATATAATTTTTACTTTATCTTAAACTAACTTTACCCCGCGGTTTCACCCGCGTAAGTTTAATAACGGTATCAAAGTATCCTTTGTGTTATTTTATATGTTTCTTGGTAATAAACCTCTGCATTCAAATCCGTTCAGTAGTTTAGGCGGGAAAGCGGAACAAACAAATTAATTTTCACATTTATGCTATTAGTAATGATAATAAGGGTTTATTTCTCTGCGAATCATGATTTCAATTAACCCCAGCCAGCAAAGGCCAATGACTTAACTATAGCTTAACTATTAGTTTGTTGTAATGTAATCTATAACACAAGTCAACACGATTTTTGAGTCTGAGTTCTGTGGTGCTGATTTTGATTAATAATGTCTAACTTAACAATAAAAAAATACTTTTATTTGATAAAGTTTGCTTTTGTAGCAACCAGAACGCAATTTCTAATTTTAAGAAAATCTTATTTTTTTAATTCAGTAGAATACAAAAGCAAGAAAGAAACTTTAATTTATATGTTAATCACCTTTATTTACAAAGAACAATAAAGATAAATCTCCAAATACATAAAAAGAATCAGTAAGAAACTTTCGAAATGAATATTTTTTGTTTTTCTTCTGTGTAAGTAGGAAGCTTCTCATATTAGACTCCAAATGTAGTCACCCATCATATTCTCATTATATTGTCCTTGATAACGTTGTTCAAAGTTTATCATATCTTGGTGAAAGCGTTCTCCTTGCTCTTCTGAATATGCCCCTAAGTTATCTTTAAACTGGTCTAAGTGAGCATGTAGCATATGTACTTTAAGGGACATTCTGCATCCCATGAGTTTGAAATTCTCAAGCATATTAGAAATGAGCTCTTTATAATTTGCAGCTTTTTTATTGCCAAGAAAGCCATGGATCACTGCTTTAGGGCTGAGCCACGCTTGTTTTTGCTGCCAAAATATTAAAATATTTATTTTTCATCGTAAATTGTACAAAAGCAAACTTTATTTGCAATGAACGAAGTTTCTGGTTACTTTTAGTTGTAAAAAATCAGAAAATATTAATTTAATAACAAACCCAAAAAAAAAAATTTTTTTTCTTGACTTGTGTAATCAATCGACTATACATTTTTAATCTGTGCTCTAAAGCTGTAAGCATACATCACTAGCATTTGTCAAAATTGCGAAAAAAGGTCAAGTAAATATTTTTCAGGCTAAAAATTAATAAAACACCGGTTAATATGTAGGTTTTATGTGAGTGCGTGTGTGATAAATGTTAAATATCAAAGTTTCCACCACAGAACTACGCCATACTGGGTTAGACACCTCCCCTTCACAGGTAAGTCGCGATATTTCAATTATGTATCTCTAACCTTCCAACCGATGTTTTCGCGCGTAAAACCTATATGAATTGTTTACAAACATTAGATTACGTTTATTTATTGTATTGAACGGGTTACATATCGACTTTAAAACACATTGCATTAATTATTGACGCAGTAGTATTCTGGAAATCGCTTCGTAAACGCGATCGAGCTTGTTGCATTTGATATGGCATTATGAGCTCTATGACACATAGGAATAAGGATGATGTTGTGTTTTCGAAGTTGCTGCGATATAGCTTTCGGAATAAGTATCCGCGACTGGTTATTGCTTTTCGGCTAGTACTAGTTGTTAGGGTTGCCAGTTGTGGGTAAATTACATTAATTTCGGGAATATAATTATTAATTTGGTTGTTACATTCCAACTTCATATTGGTTTTGAATGTGTTGTGTGTGTGTGTGTGAATAACAAGGGAGTGTGATTTTTTTATTTGGTAAACCATATGTGAATATATGTTGGCGCCATAATTTAAAGGGGATAGGCAGAATGAAAATAAAATGAAATTTATGAACAAAATAGCTATGTGGTGATACCATATGCCTATTCTTATTTGTTTTATTTTTCTAGAGTTTTAACAAATGTTTGATACAGTGCTCACAGAATATAATAATATAATATAATATATATTTTAATTTATTTGCACCTACCATGTTTGTCTCTGCATCACCTCAAGGTAGACTGGTAGAAAATGCCTGAGGCATTAAGTCCGCCATTGTGCAATGTTTGTGCATAAAGTTTTAATAAATAAATAAATATAAAAAAGTTTTTTTTTTTTTTAATTCTAATTACATCAGTTTAATATTGTCCAGACTCTGTATTGTCTGGTGGAGCAAGACCAGCAAATTTCCAAAAATTCTTATTGTGGATATTTAAAGGGTTTTTAGGAGGAATCCTAAAATACAAAAATAACAGTTGTTACAAGAAGTCAGAAGCCCAAATTAAATTTTGACAACCAGTGGTACAACGTAGGGAGGCCCCCAACAAGGTGGACTGATGACTTGGTGAAGGTCGCGGGAAGCCGATGGATGCAGGCAGCACAAGACCGGTCATTGTGGAAAGCCTTGGGGAAGGCCTTTGTCCAGCAGTGGACCTCTATAGGCTGAAGAAGAAGAAATGAAATAGATAACATATTAAAAGAAATAAAATAAATCATAACGAAAAGCATTTGCTGCAGCTAGAAATCTTGCAGAGCATGTATGAACTCCCTAATTACTAAACAAGTATAAACGAGGACTTATCTCTAACTTTTAAATAAACCATGCAGTAAAATGTACGGTGTAATTGCCATAAAACCGCATGCGACTCTTAAGGCACACATATAAGTCATTTTAAAAAATTGTCTTGCCTCCCCTAGGTCTGACTTGCCTGAGGCCAGAAGTTGGGTACGCCCATGAGATTCTCTATGGCTTCTGAAAGCTAAGTTATGTGAGGCCAAATAATTTACAACATCCACAAATCTTTGAAATAAATAATATGTTTCTGACTTTCTTGAATGAGTCTCTGGTTTTCTTGATCAATAGTCTTGCCATGATTAATCATCATCATCATCATCATTATCCTTTTGTCGTCCCACTGCTGGGCACAGGTCTCCTCTCATACAGAGAAGGATTGAGCGTAATCACCACACTTGCTCAATGCGACTTGGTGATTTTAGACTTACCATCCAGGTTCCCTGAAGATGTTTTCCTTCACCTTGTAATCAGTCATTGGTGTCCAAGATATACTTAGAAAGTACATTTAACTTAGAAAAGTTACATTGGTACTTACCTGACCTGGAATCGAACCCGCACACTCATACTTGGGAGGCTGGTGTTTTAACCGCTAGGCTACCATGACTTAATGCCTTGCATATGATTAATACCTTTTTCATATTGTAGCCATTGGACCATGCCTTTTCTGTATTTGTTCAGATTTTCGTGGCGTTCTAGAATAGCATTTAAGTGTTTTTAGTCTTTCAAGCCTATAACCATTTGTGTTTGCAAACTACAGATAAGTCTGCAACTGAAATAATTTACTTTATCTTATCATCATCATCATCTCAGTGTTAATCCCAGTCGCATTCCAAGCCTTTTTCAACTTTGGAGTCTGGAACTTCGATATTTTTCTCGGTGGAAGGCTACAACATCAGCCGCCGGCGTAAGTTACCAACCACCAGACAAAGTCTTGCCGCCAAGCGATTCGTCGTGTTCCGGCATGATGTCTGGTGAAGCCGTTCTGAGAACGGGTCTGAGCAGTTGTGTTGCGATGTGTGCCGGGTGCGAGGCGCCAGATGGTGTTGTGTCGGGAGTTTGTTCGTGGAGGGTAGCGGGATCCGAAGCACAGTGCTCTGCTGGCCGACCGCAGGTAGTTGGGGGCCCAAGTAGTGTGCCAGCCACATACGAAAGGCTGCCCCGCCAACTGCGAAAAATCCCAGGGTGCCCCATCGTGCCGGTTGGCGACCGGACGAAAGGACCCGATGGCGATCCCTGGGGGGGGTTCGGGCGTCCCCGCAGTCTCCAGATCAATCTCCCTCTGGCCCAGCATCGTTGGTCGCATTGTTGGGTTTATCATTGTATCACCTCACTCAACTGCCGTCTTCCTTCCTTCCTATTCACTCAATTTTTTTTGTTACAATGAAAAGTCTTAAAAAGAAAAGTAGATGTGTACAGCGGGCGCACGTCCTCTCATTCCAAGTGCACCTCTCAAATATTCGAGGTCTGCACTCCAATCTCATTGCAGTACATCACCACCTTGAGACTGAAAAGCCACATCTACTTTTCTTGACGGAGACCCAGATCAGATGTCCGTCTGATGCGGCATACCTCGGCTACCCGGGATACTCTTTGGAGCATCATTTCCTGCAGCGTGCCGGGGTCTGTGTGTATGTCCGCAATGACATCTGTTGCCGGCGCCTCCGTCACCTCGAAAACCCTCACTTCTCGTCCTTATGGCTGTTGGTTGACACTGGTGTGGACAAAATTGTTTACACCTGTGTCTACCGATCGCACAGCGGTGATCAGGAGACAACTCGATTATTTGACCACCTCCACTCAGTGAGGCTGCTGACAATGCGCTGCATCGGCACCCTGACGCTCAGTTCGTCGCTCTGGGGGACTTCAACGCCTGCCACCAGGACTGGTTCTTCCCATACCAGAGGACCGACCACGCTGGGAGAGAGGCGCCAAACTTCGCGCTTTCAATGGGCCTTTCCCAGCTGATAGAGCAAGCGACTGGGTGCCTGATGTAGTTGGTCATACTGCCAACTGTTTGGACCTTCTGCTGACCACTGATCCGGAAAGATGTGTTGTAACAGTTTCCTCACCGTTGGGAACTTCAGACCACTGTCTGTATCGTCCTTCTCCCCACCAGATCACGACTCTCGTGGTGAACGGCGCATGTGGCGATACAGGTCAGCGGATTGGGATGAGATGCGCCACTTCTTTGCGTCTTATCCTTGGCAGCAGGTCTGCTTCTCTTCTGACAATCCGTCGAGCTGTGCGGACGCTATAACCGATGTGGTGCGTCAAGCTATGGAGTATTTTATCCCATTCAATGACGTGCTCGTCGGTGGCTCGGCTCGCACATGGTTCAATGCCGATTGTGTCCAAGCTGAACAGCGTAAGCACACGGCATTTCTCGCTTGGGTTGTCGCTCGTGACCGCGGAGCTCCGGATCTAAGCTCAAAGAAGAGAGACTTTAACCGTGCTGCCAAGTCCTACAAAAAGGCGCTCAAGAAGGCTCGCTTCGACCGCATTACCCATATTGGCAATAAGTTATCTGCGCAGCCATCCGGTAGCAGATCTTTTTGGTCCCTTGCCAAATCGGTTGAGGCGAACTTCTGTCGGCCCTCACCAGCGGAGGCAGGCTGGTTAGGCCTGATGGAACACTGGCTCATACGGCGAGAGAGAAAGCAGGTCTTTTTGCATCTCTCTTTGCCCATAATTCGCGTCTTGATACTGGCAGTGCTACTCCACCTAATTTACCTCATTGCGGAGCTTCAATGCCTGAGGTTCGCATTAGGAACAAGGAGGTTCTAAGAGTACTGTGTCGTCTGGACGTGAATAAGGCTAGTGGTCCGGATGGTATACCAGCGATTGTTCTTAAAGCATGTGCGCCCGAGTTGTCTCCTGTATTGACGCGCTTGTATCGCCTCTCATTTAGGACTGGTATAGTGCCCAAGTCCTGGAAGCTTGCTAACGTGCAGCCCGTGCCCAAGAAGGGTAGTCGTGCCGATCCTGCCAACTATCGGCCGATTTCGATCACCTCCATACTTTGCAAAATTATGGAGCGTGTATTGAACTCGCGCCTCTTGGCATACCTGGAAGGTAACGATCTCCTCAGTGACGGACAGTACGGGTTTCGCCGCAATCGGTCAACTGGGGACCTGCTAGTGTATGCCACTCACTTGTGGGGCGAGGCCCTCGAGAAGAATGGGGAAGCGATTGCTGTCTTCCTTGATGTCTCGAAGGCCTTCGACCGGGTATGGCACGCTGGCCTTTTGAGTAAGCTTCCAGCGTACGGCATTTCCCCTAGCCTGACTGGCTGGGGATCGTTGTGCCAGTAATAAAGAATAAGACAGGCGATGCCTCCGATATCTCCAATTACAGGCCGATATCACTTGCTACTGTATGTGCTAAGGTATTGGATAGTCTGCTTGATAAAATACTGGCTAAACATATCATTCTCCAGGATGGTCAGTTTGGCTTCAGACCAAACTTGTCGACAGATAGTGCAATTTTGAGCCTTAAGCAGACTGTCCAATATTATACTGACAGAAAGACTCCTGTAATAGCCTGTTTCTTGGATTTATCGAGGGCCTTCGACCTGGTCAATTATGACCTGCTCTGGCATAAGCTCACTCACGACACTACTGTTCCCGCTGACGTTATATCACTGTACAGTTTTTGGTATAGCAGTCAAAAGAATACGGTAAGGTGGGCAGGCTTTTACTCTGAGATGTATGCGTTGGACTGTGGGGTAAGACAGGGAGGTCTGAGCTCCCCTCGTCTTTTTAATCTGTACATAAACAAGCTGATAGGTGAGCTCAGCAGTACCAAAATCGGCTGTCACGTGGACGGTGTTTGCGTGAACAATATTAGTTACGCTGATGACATGGTGCTGCTGAGTCCATCTATCGGTGCTTTAAGAAAACTCCTTGAAATATGTGAAAGTTATGCAGTGACTCATGGACTCAAATACAACACCGATAAGAGTGAGTGGTTGGTCTTTAAATCAGGTACCATGACCTATGAACAGCTGCCTGAAATCTCTCTCTCTGGGTCTCCTTTAGGGCGGGTTGCAAAGTTCAAGTATTTGGGTCACTGGGTCACTGACGACTTAAAGGATAATCTGGATATTGATAGGGAGCGCAGGTCGCTGGCTGTCCGTTGCAACATGCTGGCCCGCAGGTTTGTGCGCTGTTCTAGGGCTGTTAAGATAACGCTTTTTAAGGCCTTCTGCCAGTCATTTTACACGTGCAGCCTGTGGGCCACGTATACCCAGCGGGCATACAGCCAGTGGCGTGCCTAGGGTTCACCGATAACGCAAGCCCATGATACGTTTTCTTACCGTTCTTTACAAAACAAGATTTTGTGATCCACATCACCATATTCTTCGCTTCAAGAAGCCGGTGGTCTAACGACGGCGAGCTAATCAAAGCACACTGAAGGCATGATATTGCTAGGCAGAAGAATAACACGTACCAGCAAAGACATACCCTCGGCGGCTTCGAAAAAAGCCTTTCTCTTTTCATTGTGTTGAGCGAAGATACCTACCTACAATCCCTACATATATTCATAACGGCGCGTGTCCAATTGCAAACGATCTAAATATGCTACAAAGTTATGGGATTTCGAAAACATAGAAATAAAAAAATAAAAAAGCTTTTACTTATATTCTAAATCAATGCGTCTATCTTTCTTTAAAAATGATTTTATTACGTCAGAATAAAAAGTTGGTGAACGTTTGATTTCTACTAAAAGTTGCTTTTCGATCGCGATCATCGAAAGATCAGAAAGTCGTTCTTGGCCCTGTGAGTTCCGTAAGTATGTGTGAATACGCTTTAGCCATAGAATAAAGATTGGAAGTAGGTTATCTGCGACGCAATCCGCGATTTAATTGCCTACTGTCTTAGGGTTGACGACTGTCCGCGCTTCGTCGGTTACGGTTGTCCCCCAAACCGCTAACAAATATTTATAGACTAAGAGCTTATGTTTAAATTATTTGCTTAGTATTTAGTTTACATATACTAGTCAGTTTTTTTTTTGTAATTTTTATTTTTAGTTTTGTACACATAAAGAACCATATTTATTTTTATTTTTAATTAGTACAAATATAAATAATACAAACATAACATCTATTGAATCACAAATTTAATACAAAATTACAAATTAGCTACAGAAAAATACCTACTTTCTTCGGTTTCGACTATTACGAAACGCGTTGTTATTAAACTTTAATGTGTAATATATCCGTATCCTTGTAAATAACTTTTAGAAATATAATTTGAAAAATATAAGTCTTTTATTTGTTCATAAATAGACATACCAACTTTGCAGTTTATGTGATCATTTTTTAAAAGCTAATGTGCCGAAAAGCCGTGACGCGCGAACCTCGTTCCGTGCTAGCCGCGACTAGCGCAGTCATAGGCACTCTAATATTGTGTTTAGGTGTGCGTGCGGCGACGCATAGATACTATGGCGCACACATACAAGCCGCGCGCGGTCCGTTTGTATGAAGATAACGTACTTCCCTCTCTTTATTCTATGCTTTAGCGAAGAAAATACGCGTTCTGCGGAAGCTGACGTAGCGGGAATTGTTACAATCAAATGGGCAAGTTTTAAAAGCTGGGGAAAGGCGTCTTTTAAGCCATTTTCATTAATGAAATCAATTAATGTGAAAACGTCGCGGTCCCTCAATTCAGGAGATGAATACAAACAAATCAGTTGGTTTTTTAAGGTTTGCCTGTCAAATCTGTTTTCGTAAATGCTTAATAAAGACTCATAAGCGTCTATCGGAAAATTAGATGAGTATTGCTCAAATAATTTATTGTTTAATAATTGGAAAAATTTTAGTTTAAAAATTTCGGAGTAACGAGAATTAATTTCGGTAGAAATGTTATCTATTATTTCGACAAAAATTCGCTTGTATTCCGTCCGCGCGCAGGCAACGTTGCGTCTTAAACGAGGAGGGGTGTTGTTATGCACAGCGTTCTCGTAAATAGTATCGAATTTTGCATGAAATTCAGAACGCAACCAAGATTCAAACTCTTTTATTTTATTTGCACAATAACCGACATCAACTTGAGATTTTTGAATTATATTGTAGAGACAGTCGGTTTTTTCAAAAATAGGGTGAAACACCGAAAGAAAAAAGACAAAATTAAAAGATCGCAATATATTTAAAAAGTTATCTGCGGACAAAATAGTGTCGCCGTCCCAATGCTGCGGATTGTCGGACATGTCCATGAACAATTCAATGAGATGGACTTTTTGTTCAAAAACTGTATTAACAATGCGAGAGGTATACGACCAACGTGTCGTTGAAATATGAGGCAATCTTTTTTGACAGTAATTGTCATAAAAAGAAGTCCGTTTTGTACTGTTACTAAAAAAATTTACTAATGCCTGAAGGGCTGAGAAAAAAGAGCTCACTTCTCCAATTCTGCCACCAGATTTAGACAATACTAAATTGAGAATATGTGCATTACACCAAATAAATATTGCTTGGGGACATATATCCTTGATTTTCTGTTGAACTCCGTTTCGGACGCCTGACATAACACTGGCACCGTCATAGCTTTGTGCTATGAGTTTTTCGGTGCAACCGAGTTCATTTAATAAAGTTAAAATTATATTACAAAGAGTATTTGCTGTGCGGCTGTCTGACACATTTATATATCCTAAAAACCGATCATAAATGTTATTTCCAAAATAATATCTTAAAATAAAGCAAAGCTGTTCTTTGTTACTAACATCGGGTGTTTCATCAATAATTACAGAAACAAATTCAGTATTTTTTAATTGCAACTCAATGTGGGATTTCATTACTTCAGAAACAGAATGAATAATATCATTTTGAATTTTATTAGACAAGTAGCTCGGGCCCGGTTTGCCGGTGTCTTGGGGCTGCATATGTTTTTCCAAAACAAGGTCATATTTCGAGAGTAAACAAAGAAGTTCTAAGAAGTTTCCTCTATTTAATGAAGATGTGGACTCATCATGTCCTCTAAAAGATAATTCTTGTTGTGCTAAATGACAAACGACATCAACAAGTCTTTGAAAAACGCTACGGTTATGTTCAACTCGCGAATTATGTTTTGAAATTTCGTCAGATAATTGACGTGATAGCGAAGTTTCGATACGCTGTTTACCAAAATTACAAAATGAAATAACGGCACTCAAGTGTTTTTGTGAATTTTGATGTCTTTTTATGGCTTGAGATAAGTTATTAAGATCGTCATAGCCAGAAAAATTCCAGGCATTTTTCTCGTTTGAAAAAAATAAGCAATACCAACAATAAAGTTTGTTCGAATGGGAACAGCCCGCAATCCAATTAGTTTTATAAACGGATCTATTGAATTTCCTTTTATGAGACTTACTTGTTTGAGATATGCTTAAATCCGGCGTAGGTTTTGGCGAAGATATGAGGTTATTTTTCTCTGAAAAACTTAAAGAATTTACCTTTCCCCCGCCTAGCAAACTATAAATACACTTGAAATCGTCACAAGGGACATAAATATTATCGGTATCCGACGGATTTGCACTCATTTTACACAATCAATTCAAAATTAAACTTCGAAAAAATTACTCCGCTCAACAACAACAAAGAGACTATTCAAATCGTAGCTATGTTCATACAAATCAAACCCAGTGTTGCCGTTCCATGAATTTTAAAAGCGCTTAATTATCTGAAAATTCTACCAGATATGAAAAAAATATAACAAAAAATAAAACCCGCAAGAAAGTGCTAAACTATTTCACATGTGTAACACGGCCAGTTTTTTGTTTTATACTAGGTATTTTTTATAAACGCTTGAATTACAATGAAAGAAATATTTTTTTTTTGTCACAGAAATTTCTTAACCCTTTTTTTTCACTTGAATGAGTCAAAAAGCGAATGTTATTGAAAAAGTATAATACATACTAAGTAAGTATAGTATATACTCGATGTATTTAACTATAACTTTATCACTCATTCATATTTAATATCAACGAACGTGAAAGACGAAGAAAACTACTTATATTCAGTCCATGAATGAGCCAATTTAATAATCTATTATACCTGGGACTCCCTCGTGTAATATATTCTATTTCGGTGACATCAGCCCACAAACTTAAAATAAATGAAAATTATCGTACTTAACTACTAAAAAATCAACAAACTAAAACGACAACACTGATCCAACAGTGCGTACAACATTTGTGTACAACGTCAGATATATGCAAGCCGTGCTTTATTGAGCAGAATCCAGCCATATAAAATGTCAATAGTTATATGTATACTTATGTTACTAGATACTTCATATTACGGAACGAAAGAAGAGTGCATTGCAAGCGAGGTTAACCTGGCTTGCACTAGGTTAGAGCCCGCAAGTGCGAGTAAGATAGATATTGAGCCGTGACCTTGTGCGACCGTGGGCGCGTGTGTTCAAACTGAGTGGCGTTCTGCGTTGTATTTTTAATTACGTCTACGTAAATTTAGTTTGAAAACTATTTTCTTCTGTTTACTGTTTTTTTTTTATTTTTGGGGGTGAGGCTTGAGGGAAGGCAAGCCGGGCATCTGGGCTTGTATGGTAGGCCCGCCACTGCATACAGCGACTTGCGCGTACAGTATAATAACGCATTCAGGGTGCTCTTGGGGTTGCCGTGGCGCTGTAGCGCGTCAGAGATGTTCGCGGAGGCGAGGGTCGACGGGTTCGCCGCGATCATGCGAAAACATTGAGCTTCCATGATGGCGCGCTTGCGCACGGATCGGTGGGACTCGCCCCTCTTACGTAGGTGGATAGGAGTCCAGACCCACTTTAGTTAATTCATTACTAACATTAGGCTAAGCTTTATTTGTACTAACACTATATGGATGATTTTTAATCCGAAATAAAATTTTGAATTTGAATTTAAAAAGGCTTCCTGACTGAACGGTCCCTCCGAGTTGTTGTCGACAGTTGCTCTTCTGAGCCCATGTCAACTAATGCCGGTGTTCCTCAGGGATCTGTTCTCTCTGCAACTCTGTTCCTGCTGCATATTAACGATCTGCTGATGCCCGGTATCTATGGGTATGCAGATGACAGCACAGTTGTAGAGAGATACCTGCCGGATGCTCAGGCTAGTAGGGAATCAATCCGGTCCGAAAGAGAGGCCATGGTTGAGCGAACAAGTGTTGCACTGCAGGCAGTCTCCGAATGGGGCAATGCCAATCTTGTAGCATTCAATGCCGCCAAAACACAGGCTTGTCTTTTCACCGCCAAAAGGAGCCCGTTCACCTTGGCTCCTACTTTTCGAAATGTGTCCTTGGAGTGTTCCGACCGCCTTCAGCTTTTGGGAGTTGAGATTTCCTCGAACCTTAACTTTGGGCGGTTCATTGAGTCCAAGGCCAAGGTGGCTTCCAGGAAACTTGGCGTTATCGCAAAGGTCCGGCAGTACTTCACACCTGGGCAGCTTCTAATGTTATACAAAACACAGGTCCGTTCGTGTGTGGAGTACTGCAGCCACATTTGGGCTGGTGCTGCTAAGTGTCAAGTGGGATTCAGTGGAGAGGCGTGCGAAGAGGCTGATTGGTGACCCTGATCTAACTCGAGTTGGTCTCCAAAACCTAGAGCACAGGCGTAGAGTAGCCAGCCTTTCGGTGTTCTATAGGATGCATTTTGGGGAGTGTGCGAGGGAATTGCATGATTTAATTCCCCCATCTCCGTTCCACCATCGGACGACCCGTCGTACGGCTGGTTTCCACCCTTACCTTGTTAACACCACTACGATCCGGACGAAGCGTTTCGCCTCCTCCTTTATACCGCGTACATCGAGGGACTGGAATAGTTTGCCAGCGGCGGTGTTTCCGTCGGACTACAATTTGAGTGTCTTCAAGGCTAGAGTGAATAGGCTCTTAATAAACTAGTGCGCTTTACCATCAATGATTGCGTCACTGCTTAACATCAGGCAGGATTGCGGTCAAGCGCTAGTTTATAATATATAAAAAATTATCCATGAAGCGACTGCCGTCTGACCTCCACAACCCAAAGGCGATATCTAAACATTGCAGTTAGACCAATTATTGAACTTTTGAGGGCTCCAAGAACCCGTAACGATTGCCACTAGATGTTCGTATGCCAACCGAGACCAACGGCTTAACGTGCTTTCCGAGGCACGACCAGACCAGTGCAAATATTCGTATTCATGCATACAAATATTTGTACTGTGCGAGGATCGAACACGTCCTCCTCGCGCAGGGGCTGCGTTCGCTACCGCTTCGCAACGGAGGCTGTCAATATACTTTATCTTGTGAGGCCGAATAAACTAACCATCTACGATACTGATTATCGCCATTTCTCGTAAAATAAAATTTAGAAAAGTGCCGGTCATTTGCGTTATTCGGGTAGTGGTCATTTTTAAGTTCTTGATTGGGACCAGTTTGGACTAAATCGTGACGATATGATGCATCGTTCATCGGAAAACTCCATTTTCCTGGATCTTTTATTTCGATCTTACAGGATTCTTACTCCTCAACATTAATTGAAGAAGTGGCTTCTTCAAGGTCAAAGGAAGTTTCAGCACAGGGCTCAGATTATTTTTAGGATTCCGTACCTAAAGGATAAAACGGAACCCTATTCACAAGATTTTGCTGTCCGCCTGTGAAAATGTCGGTTTGCCTATTTAAATTGTGATTGTCAAGATTGGAGGGTATATTTAGACTTTGTGCCTTTATTCAAAACTTCACCTACGAAATGGGGCCCGTACCACCTACGTACGCGGTAGGGTCGTCAGCATCTTAGCGTTGTGGTAGAAAACGCTAAAATGCTGACGACCCTACATATCATCATTGTCGGCCTCCACTCGTCCACCGCTGGACATAGGCCTCTTCCATGGTGCGCCAAGAAGCTCGATCCTGAGCAGTTCTCCGCCAGCCACTACCAGTCACCTTTTTGATGTCGTCGCTCCATCTCGCCAAAAGGCGTCCTCTACGTTTGCCGAGACGCGGTCTCCACTCGAGGACTCGTCTACCCCAACGGTTGTCGGTCCTGCGGCATATGTGACCAGTCCATTGCCACTTCAGCTTGCTAAACCTCTCAGCTATGTCGGTGACTTTGGTCCTCTGTCGGATCACCTCATTCCTGATGCGGTCCCTGAGAGACGCCCAACATAGCCCGCTCCATAGCTCGCTGAGCGGCTTTAAACTTATGGACTAGTCGCGTCGACTTATGGAATAGACGCCGACATATAGTTGTATTCATTTTTTTTACGTTGGTTACAGGAAGTAAGGCTGCCTCATCATGGGCCCGTGCTGCGTGGAAGGTTGCGAGGTTACTTCTGAGGAAACATTTTATTTTGAGTAAGTTTACTTAGAATAGAATACTTTTTATCATGTACACCATATAGATTACAGAACATAAATATAAAGATTTTACAAAGGGTGACATAACGGGCTGTCTTATCGCAAGAGCGATCTTTTACAGACAACTTTTGGATGGACTACTTACCTATATGTAGAGTGAGTCTTTGTGAAGATGCTTCTCGGAGAATCAATTCAAACAAAATCAAACAGAAAAAAAAAAACACCTTCGTATCAATACTTCCAGTACTTGCTTCTGCAGTACATATATTAAAATTGGAACGATACAGAGAATATTAGCACGGCCCTGCGCAAGGATCATCATCATCTCAGCGTTAATCTCAGTCTCATCCGAAGCTTTTTCAGCTTTGAGAGTCTGGGGTCCGCTTTACCAGTCTAACTGCTGATTTGGCTGAACTACGATATTTTCCGTCAAGCTACCGCCGTCTGACCTTCAAAACCCGAAGGCGATGTCGAAGCATTGCAGTTAGACCAATTGTTGGACTTTTGAGGGCTCCAACAACCCGTAACGGTTGCCAGTAGATGTTTTTATGGCAACCGGGACGAACGGCTTAACGTGCTTTCCGAGGCACGACCAGACCAGTGAAAATATTCGCGCGGGGATCGAACCCGCTGGCCCGCTGGCAAGGATGACACGCAAAATTGTGAAGTGTTCCACGTTTTATCACGCTCAATGGTCTACTGGAAGGACTAAGTTCGGGTAGTAGAGTATTGTTGTTCTAAGTAACGACATAGAATAAACATCAATACTTCGATCTCCAAGCAATATTGCCGTTTTCTTGTATTTTTTATACTCCTTATTGACGTGACAACGTTTTATAATTCGACGGAGCAGGTTGCACGCAGGAAAAAACATGACTCATATGGCGTTACCTCGCTTTGAGGCGTTCCATTTAAGGCTTGAAGTGCAAGCGAGAGCGCGGTACGAGCGACAGCACAATCGGCCTCCGCGTTCGGCAGCGTTCGACATATATCTCCCTCCTAGTTGAGTGAGCGATGCGTCCTCGTGGACAGCTGCTATACAATAATACATTTACATGTTTTTGTCAAGCATGCAGTGCAGTGAAAAGTGAATGTGGTGTCAATTGTTTATAGCAACGATAATTGCGGCGATAAAGGTAATGATTCATTCGATATTCAAAATCAAAAATCAAAATCAAAGCATTTATTTCAAATAAACCAGTTACAGGCACTTTTGAATTGTCAGAAGGTTGGTCAGTCAATAAGATGAAGCTAGTCGCCCATTCCAAAGAGTAGGTACCTATGGAGAAGAACGGGCAAGAAACTCCATGGACACTCTTTTAAAGTTTCAAGCTATTGTTACAAATATTTGATTACATCATTCATGTTGAAATCAACCGTGTGAGAACGATGCAGAAATAAATTGTACGCCGAGAGCGTCCATTATGAAAACACAACAAAAATCAATTCAGAAATTAAAATACGCCGTGGCAGCTAAGAGATGACCAGTCCCCTCCGACGGCGTCCGTTCACGAACATGACGAATGGATCAGCATCATTCAGCTCAACCATATTCAAGGGAACCCAATGACCCAACACACACGCCACCATCAGCGAGACATTTGAGTGAGCATGACATACTCTCAACAGCCAGAGCACTATCAAGTCAATAAAAAAGACTAACCCAACCAAAAAAAATGCCTTACAGCACATTCGTACATTGTGCTCACACGTTTGCCATGCAATTATACAATACTAAGAAATTGAATCTACACAATGCTAAGATAGTTTTGTCCAAGGTTCAGCAGCTCCAACAGTGTTCCCGAATCTGTGGAAAGTTTAGCTCCTGTGTAGCTGTACAAGTGCCGAACACCTCTGTCAGCGATACAATTCCGTAACGTACAATATGCTTGGCTACATATGTGTAATACAGGCTTTGAATTAGTAACATTAACAGTTACATATTAAAACTACAAGAGGAAAAATCAGAGAACAATCAGTGTATAGAAATCGGACGCAGCTCAAGCCCAAGCCTTTTTGTCCTCAATATAATCCTTCACACTATAAAATGCTTTCTGACACAACTTACGTTTAATGAAGGATTTGAATTTATTCAGGCTCAGATCTTGAACCACCTCTGGAAGTCCATTGTAAAAATGTATACATTGGCATCTGAAGAGCCACCTATTTTCTTGAGCCTTGTTGTAGGTACAATAAATTTGTGCCTGTTCCTAGTATTTATATTATGGACATCACTGTATTTTTTAAACAATTTTATATTTTTATGAGCATACAAAAGATTTTCATAAATATATTGAGACGGCACGGTCAGTACATTAATCTCTTTAAATTTTTCTCTGAGAGAGTGTCTCGGACTTAATTTATAAATTGCACGAACAGCTCGTTTCTGCAAAACAAATATTGTTTGAATATCGGCGGCATTTCCCCACAACAGAATGCCGTACGACATTACGCTATGGAAATAGCCAAAGTACACTAAACGGGCCGTCTCAACATCAGTCAAATTACGAATTGTTCTAACTGCGTATGCAGCAGAACTTAGTTTTTTTGACAATTTTTCTATATGTGGACCCCATTGAAGCTTAGCATCCAGAGTTATACCCAAGAATACTGTGCTGTCTTCAGATTTCAATTCTTCGCCCTTTATCAACACTTTAGTTTCCACCTGCCTAACGTGAGGTAGAGTAAACTTAATGCATTTGGTTTTTTTCTCGTTTAAGAGTAAATTATTAACATTAAACCAATGGACTACTTTGGAGATCGCGCTATTTACATCATCAGTAACCTGCTGCTGACGTTTCAGTTTAAATAAAAGTGAAGTGTCATCTGCAAACAACACTATATCGTGGTTATCCTTTATTAGGTACGGCAGGTCATTGATGTAAATAAGAAACAAAAAAGGACCAAGAATTGACCCCTGTGGGACTCCCATTGTTACCAAAGACCCGGAAGATCTTGTTCCATTAACGTCAACGCTTTGAATCCTACCACTCAAGTAAGATGTAATAAGATGCAGTGCAGAATTCCGGATCCCGTAGTGGCGGAGTTTCCTGATTAACGTATCGTGAAGAACGCAATCGAATGCCTTAGACAAATCACAAAAGATGCCCAAGGCATCGCATTTATCCTCCCATGCATTATAAATATGTCCTAGAAGTTCAACACCGGCATCAGTAGTTGAACGACCCCTTGTAAAACCGAACTGTTTGCTATGTAATAATTTATGTTTATTAAAAAAAAAATTGCATTTGGTTTAAAATTAATTTCTCAAAAATTTTACTAAAGGTAGGTAGTACAGAAATAGGTCTATAATTTGTGGGGTCTGATGTACTACCTGATTTAAACAAAGGTATTATTTTACTATTTTTCATGAGATCAGGAAACTCTCCACAGTCAATACAAGCATTAAAGATATCAGCTAGAGTGGGTGCCACAATATCAATAATAGACTTAGCAACTTCCACCGAATGGCCCCATAGGTCAGCAGTCTTTTTTACATTTAGAGTGTGAAAGATTTTAATTATATCTCTACTGATAACATATTCAAAATGAAACTCCGAATCACAAACATTAACATTTTCTTTAAGCAAAGACTCGGCAACAGAAGGTGATGAGTTTAGGGATTTAGTAGTTGAAACAGGAATATCCGAAAAGAAATTTTCAAATGCCTCAGAGACTTGCGAGTCTGATTTAATTATGTTGTTATTAAATATATCTATCAAACAAATAAAATAAAAAAAGTCTTTTGAAAAATTTAATCATTCCATCAGTATTTTCTTATGACGTTGTCACGTTCAACTATTGTCAATGAACTGACTTTACAGACAATCGATTTTTCTTTAAACTACATAGTTTTTCCCGTAACTTCCTTGTCAATCCAGGATGAAATGGGGTCATGTCCTTCTTCAGTTTGTGGTCTACCGATGTTCCAAATTTCATCTGAAACCGCTCAGACGTTTTAGAGAGGAAACGTAACAACCCAAACTCATTTTCGCATTTTAAAAATTAGTTACGGTAACTATATTTAGATCTGACTACAATTCAAGCGTCTCCAAGCCTAAAGTGAATAGGCTCTTCATAAACTAGTGAGCTTTAACAACAACGATTGCATCACTGCTTACCGTCAGGCGGGATCACGGTCAAGAATTAGTGTATAATGTTTAAAAAAGAGATTTCGATTCTTCATGTCATCATAAGCGACGCATTGTAGATAGGCTCCCAAAAAAGGTGATGAGCTGGTGAAGGTCACGGGAAGCGATGGATGCGGACACATGACCAGTCATTGTGGAAAGCCTTGAGGAGGCCTTTGTCCAGCAGTGGACCTCTACAGGCTGATGCAGAAGATGTCATCATAGATACCGTGCCATCTCAAAACATGGCGGCTAAAAATACGTCAATTTATGTGAGGCGCTGACTAATTTGACAGGATTATATTTACCGTGGATAACGACATCATGTTAATAAAAAAAATTATGTAGTAGTGGGAAAACGCTGTGACGTTATTTTGTAATGGCGGCACGTGGCCAGAGTCTTTTTGGAGAGTGGGGTTTGTCGAACGGTGATTTCACTTGGAGGCGCGGATCATAGGCCTATTTGAATCTGTTATTGCCAAGATTGGAGGGCCTATGTACACCTCGTGCTTTAATTCAAAAGGCCACCTACGAAATTGAGCCTTTTCCACGATACCAAGATGGTGACGACCTTATCGCTCCGCCGTCACTGACGTCGTCATATTAAAATTTATCTACTTTCCTTGTCCAAAAGAAACAGATGCATTTAACTAAAATTCAGTTTAGTGAGTGATAATTAAAATACTAATTGTAACATACCCTTTCCCAGGTTCCCAACCAGCCGCATTCTTCGCCGGAAATGGCTGGAGCTGATCCCGATCCAGGGCAAGCTGCCCCTGGGCACGGTGGTATGCAGCCGGCACTTCACCGCGGAGGACTACGAGAACGTGCGCGGGAAGGTGCGCCTCAAGAGGAAGGTGGTGCCCAGCCTGATGCTGCAGCAGCAGGAGGTATGTTTGCTAAATTGCCGATGGGCGAAGGAGCTGGGGAGTCCAACGTCCGTCACATGGCCGAGTTGACGTTGTGACGCGTTCGCATACGCCACTCAGATGAGAAGAGCAGCCGCTGAAGAGCTGCTCGCGCGGGAAGAGACCTGTCGGACTCGTGACAACGGACGACGGGTCAAGGCCTGCCGGGGGTGCCGTAGAATTGGGAGGACTCGGTACCCCGGAAAGGCAGCCTCCTTTCCATAAAAAGGGGCCTTTGTTCTGCTATGAGACGATAATAGGCTGGTCTTATTATTATTAGCACAATAGTTCCAAATAAATGAAACAATCTTCTTTTCTTACAGAAACCCACGTCACCATCAGATATCCCACTCCCGAAATCCCCGCCCCCATATCTTACTGCCCCGTCATCACCAAAATCCCCGAAATCCCCACTTTCCCCACCTTCCTCCCCCAAGGAGATAGACGCGGGTGATTCCACCACAGTCTCAGTACCATCTCCAGTGGATGCAGAAAAGATGATTGATGACATACAGAACAAAATACCCGGGGCCATCAATATGCTCATGAAGACTCCGAATGGAGTCATTGAAGTTGGTAAAAGGTGAGTTTTGTGTCAAAATATTTTTTTGATCACTAGCAACCCGCCCCGGCTTCGCACGTGTGCAATGCTGATACTAAATACCATAGATATCAGAAATATAAGTAATATCTCTGTGCTAAGTTCACTACAGAAAAACTGTAAAGTTGTATAAAAAACATAGCGGCCCGCCGCAAACGTGACGCCCCGCATTTTTTAAATTTGTAATATCTTCGAAAATATTCATTTAAATCATATGCTGTAAAGGACAATATAGGTCTATATTAAATCAATAATGTATTTATGGCACTAAATTGCATAAGGATTAATGCTGTATTGGTTAAAATCGCTTCGAAATTTAGCCAGAATTTGTCGTAAAAAGTAAATGACAAAAAAAAAAATTGTGGGATATCCATAAGAGATAGATATATATCAACGTTTGACAGCCTCCGTGGCGTAGCGGTAGCGGACGCGGCCGCTGCGCAAGGTGGCGTGGGTTCGATCCCCGCACAGTGCAAGTATTTGTATGCATGAATATGAATATTTGCACTGGTCTGGTCGTGCCTCGGAAAGCACGTTAAGCCGTATAGCAGTCGTTACGGTTGTTGGAGCCCGGTTGCCATACGAACATCTAGTGGCAGTCGTTACGGGTTGTTGGACCCTCAAAAGTCCAACAATTGGTCTAACTGCAATGCTTCGATGTCGCCTTTGGGTTGTGGAGGTCAGACGGCAGTCGCTTCACGGAAAATGTCGAAGTTTAGCCATATCAGCAGTTGGACTGGTAAAGCGGACCCCAGACTCCAAAGCTGAAAAAGGCTTCGCTTTCGAACGCTGGGATGATGATGATATATCATCGTGGAGTTTCCTGTACACCTTTGCAATGTGTACAATATTAAGTAAGTACATTATTTTGATAAGTAATCTCCTAAGATTCAGCCAGCGTTTCACTGCAAACGCTGAAAAAATTTAAGTATTTACGACATCACATTAGAAAGCTCAAAAACAATAGTATTTCTCCACTATGTAATCGATGTTATTATACATATAAACCTTCCTTTTTACGCGGTCGTCGTGGAGATCCTTGGGGGAGGCTTATGTCCAGCAGTGGACGTCTTTCGGTTGGAATTATGACGATGAGGCTGTGCGGTGGTGCGTTGGCAAATCTTAAATAAAATTTTAGTTGGCAAAATTTTAAATAATGTACATGATATGTATGTATGTGGGTGCGGCCGCGGCGGGTCAGGCTGCCTGGATCTGTCAAGCTTTCCCAATCAAACTTGAACCGTAATGCTTTGGCAATAAAGTTGAGAATCTATTGGGGAAATTTGGCGGGTTGAGGTGGCTTGATGTGCGGGCGACTGTGCCTAGGTATATACCTTTATGAATTTTTAACATTGCATTGTATACAATAATAATTATTTATAGTAAGTATTGTTATGAGCGGCTCGCCGACATGCAAATAAACCCTGGGAGGCTAAAACAAGTTGTGAACCTAATTTTAAGTTCATTAGAAATAAAAAAAAAATTACAAATCTTGCTTAACTTTTCTTTCTTTAATTCCAGCACCCCCGCTCCCCCCATAATTCCCCCCCTCGACCATAAAGACCTCGAACAGAAACAGGATATAGAAGACATGATAACCAACTACCACATAAAGAACACGGTCCCCAACCCCGCGCTGCGTGGGGAGGCGGCGCCTGCGCTGGTTGAGGTGGAGGTGCCACCCAGGGAGGACACGATCGAGATTGAGGATGTTAACGAAGCTGATCCAGTGTTTATCGAAGTGTCCGTTGATAAAGGTATTTTTCACATTTCTCAGCCTCCTTAGCGTAGCGGTAGCGAACGCGGCCGCTGCGCAAGGAGGCGCGGTTTCGATCCCCGCTCAGTGCAAATGTTTGTATGCATGAATTTGAATTTTTGCACTGGTCTGGTCGTGCCTCGGAAAGCACGTTAAGTTTTTGGTCCCGGTTGCTATACGAACATCTAGTGGTAGTCGTTACGGGTTGATGGAGCCCTCAAAAGTTTTCGATATCGCCTTCGGGTTGTGGAGGTCAGACGGCAGTAGCTTCACGGAAATGATCAAAGTTTAGCCAAAATCAGCAGTTAGGCTGGTAAAGCGGACCCCAGACTCCAAAGCTGGAAAAAGCTTCGGAGATGATGATTTTTCACATTTCTCTGTGAAGTTATCCGGGAAATAAATGGGGGCTCACTACCAGCTCTTAAAGCAGGGCAGACTGTTCTGTACCTAGTCATAGAACAAAATAATAAAAAAAGATTATTTGATCTAAATAAAAAGTGATCATTTGTAAAATGTACAAAATTGTTCTCTAAGCCTTTAATTTCGGTACAAATATAAGGATAACGTTTACACTAATAAAAACAATTACGATCCTACTAATTCTAGAAGAATTTTTGTCACTACACTTCTTCTACACTATCCAACTATACTACACCATTCCTACACTACATTACTCCTACACTACATTACTCCTACACCACACTACTCCTACACCACACTACTCCTACACTACACAATTCCTACACTACATTGCTCTTACACTACACTACTCCTACACTATATTACTCCCACACTACACTACTCCTACACTTCACTACTCCTATATTACTCTACTCCTACACTACATTAATGTACTTCTATATTACACTACTTCTACACTACACAATTCCTACACTACACTACTCCTACACTGCACAATTCCTACACTACACTACTCCTACACTAATCTAGGTACTCCTATATTACACTACACAATTCTTACACTACACTACTCCTACACTGCACAATTCCCACACTACACTACTCCTACACTAATCTAGGTACTCCTATATTACACTACACAATTCTTACACTACACTACTCCTACACTGCACAATTCCTACACTACACTACTCCTACACTAATCTACTCCTATATTACACTACACAATTCCTACACTACACTACTCCTACACTGCACAATTCCTACACTACACTACTCCTACACTGGTACTCCTATATTACACTACACAATTCTTACACTACACTACTCCTACACTGCACAATTCCTACACTACACTAATCTACTCCTATATTACACTACACAATTCCTACACTACACTACTCCTACACTAATCTAGGTACTCCTATATTACACTACACAATTCTTACACTACACTACTCCTACACTGCACAATTCCTACACTACACTACTCCTATAATCTACTCCTATATTACACTACACAATTCCTACACTACACACTACACTACACTACCTACACTGCACAATTCCTACACTACACTACTCCTACACTAATCTACTCCTATATTACACTACACAATTCCTACACTACACTACTCCTACACTGCACAATTCCTACACTACACTACTCCTACACTAATCTAGGTACTCCTATATTACACTACACAATTCTTACACTACACTACTCCTACACTGCACAATTCCTACACTACACTACTCCTACACTAATCTACTCCTATATTACACTACACAATTCCTACACTACACTACTCCTACACTGCACAATTCCTACACTACACTACTCCTACACTAATCTAGGTACTCCTATATTACACTACACAATTCTTACACTACACTACTCCTACACTGCACAATTCCTACACTACACTACTCCTACACTAATCTACTCCTATATTACACTACACAATTCCTACACTACACTACTCCTACACTGCACAATTCCTACACTACACTACTCCTACACTAATCTAGGTACTCCTATATTACACTACACAATTCTTACACTACACTACTCCTACACTGCACAATTCCTACACTACACTACTCCTACACTAATCTACTCCTATATTACACTACACAATTCCTACACTAATCCACTCCTACATTACACCATTCCTACATAAATGCGAAAGTTTGTGAGGATTTTGTTTTCCCAAGTAAAATAATGCGTTGTCCACAGACGCCAACGCGGGCGGCGGTGGCAGTGAGGACTGCCTCATGCTGCTGGAGAGTGTTCAGGTCGACGTTGACCCGAGCACCTTACTGCTGACGCACGACGACGAATATTACCGCGAGCAGGAGACCAAGGCCGACAAGTAAGTGTTACACTACCTCTCAACTGTGCACCTCGCTGGAATTCGACCCCTCTACCGCTTCCCCGCGCGGCGTCCCACATTCGACGGAAGCGATGAGTAGCGATAGCATCTTTGTTACAATTGTCTAAATACAGTTTAAATCACCTGTTGTTATTACTGTTTCTGTGAAGTTCTTTATTTTTTTTATTAAGTTTGTTTTTGTTTTTTACATTTTCGACGCATTTTAATGAAGCCTGTTGGTTGCACCAACATTATATTTCAGTCCATATTTATCAATTTAATTGCAAAACGTCATGAGTAAATCTATTATTATGACGTTTTATCATCAAAACCACCGTTTAAAAACACAAAAAAGATATTTATATTTTTTTAACATAATTCTAATTTTTTACAAACTGTACCGTCCGAATGACGTCACAGTTAACTCGCGCGTTGTATGTACATACAATCTGGTGACAGACAGACAGATAGATAGTGGAGTCTTAGACACAGAGCCCCGTGTATAAACATTGGGCAAAAATAAAAATAGCTAAATCAGTTGCTAACCAGCGAACAGAATTTCAAATGAAAACCTTATGTTACAGCAAAGACGACCCCATTAGTCTGCTAACCTCAAGTGATGAAGATGACGTCATACTTCAAGAGCCTCACATAGACACGGTGGAGGTCTCCGACGAGACGGACGAAGACGACGTGCCTTTAGTGAAACTGGTCAAAAAGAAAACCAAAACCAGCAAGAAAGAAGGAAAGAAAAAGAAAGCCAAATTGAAAAAGCCAAAACAAGATCTTGGCGATATTGTATGGGGCATGTATGACTTTTACTGCGTACAATGCCATTTCTGCACCAAAAATATCGCTGATTATAATAAGCATGTGTCTGAACATTCCACGGTGTTAAATGTCTGCCCTATCTGCAGCTACACGTCAGCTAGCAAGTCAATGTTCGCCAGACACACCAGAATACACAAAGTCGAAAAGAAATTCAATTGTCATCTCTGCGACTACAGAGCCCGTCATAAAATGAGCCTCATATACCATCTCAAAAAACACAACTGTGACCTCCTCGGTTCCAAAGAGTTTAAGTGCAAAAGGTGTAATTTTAAATCTGACAATAAGTATAAAGTGCTAGAACATTTATCTTCGTGTCGTGAAAGTGACAAAAAGCATGTTTGTGGAAAGTGTGATTATGCTACAAAGAAGAAAAGTGATTTGAAACGACACCTCTTAAGGATACATCCGGAGAATTGTGAACAGTTTATGGTTAATTAATGGTATGTAAGAGACTGGTTCTTATGTAAATATTGATTTTAATTAGTGTATGATTGTATTGTGTAGTGGGCCTCGTAATTACTTTACCACTTTGGTTTTGCTCGATTTGATCCGAGCGCACAACAATCATTCAATTATCAAGTTTTTTTTTATCGTCCCACTGCTGGGCTACAGGTCTCCTCTCATACAGAGAAGTATTGTGTAGTGGGCCTTGTAATTACTTTACCACTTTAGTTATGCTCGATTTGATCCGTGCACACAACAATCAATCAAGCGTTTTTTTATACCTTCTAGGGACTACGGGAGGGAAGCGCGGTTCACTCACAATTTGTACATGGAACAACTTTTTTTTTTATATATTATAAACTAGCGCTTGACCGCAATTCTGCCTGATGGTAAGCAGTGACGCAATCGTTGATGGTAAAGCGCACTAGTTTATTAAAAGCCTATTCACTCTAGCCTTGAAGACACTCAAATTGTAGTCCGACGGAAACACCGCCGCTGGCAAATTATTCCAGTCCCTCGATGTACGCGGTATAAAGGAGGAGGCGAAACGCTTCGTCCGGATCGTAGTGGTGTTAACAACGTAAGGGTGGAAACCAGCCGTACGACGGGTCGTCCGCTGGTGGAACGGAGATGGGGGAATTAAATCATGCAATTCCCTCGCACACTCCCCGAAATGCATCCTATAGAACACCGAAAGGCTGGCTACTCTACGCCTGTGCTCTAGGCTTTGGAGACCAACTCGAGTTAGATCAGGGTCACCAATCAGCCTCTTTGCACGTCTCTCCACTGAATCCAAAGTGGCCAGGTGACACTTGGCAGCACCAGCCCAAATGTGGCTGCAGTACTCCACACACAAACGGACCTGTGCTTTGTATAACATTAGAAGCTGCCCAGGTGTGAAGTACTGCCGGACCTTTGCGATAACGCCAAGTTTCCTGGCAGCCACCTTGGCCTTGGACTCAACTGCTATTTTTTAACCTTTGAATTTACAATTTACTGGGAGTTGTCGTCAAAAGTAAGGGAAAGTAATTATGAGGCCATCTACTTGAAGTATAAGAAAAATCTTTAAAATTCGCCCCATTTGGTTACCTCATTTTCTGAAGTATGTTTGTGGGGTAATACCTAGTTAATATAATATGCCTGAACTATGAACATATTCATTAATTATACTATATGTAAAGAAAACCCTGTCCGATACGTGAAGGTATTATTAGGTATCGATAACTGATTCTTCTAACCGGGCTAAACTTTAAAAAAAAACCCCATAAAAAAAAAATATTATTTCGCAAAAGCGAGGTAACTTAAAACATGTGCGGTAGGCAATACATACGCGGGCGAGGGGGGGGCAGGGCACGCGGTCGCATCACTCATAATAATACTGCCTAAAATGGTGTTGTCACTTTTTTTAAAATTACCAAAATTTGGGGAAGTTGGAATTAATTCGCGGAATAAAAACATTATTTCAAAATTCATTAGTATTGTCAAAATCAAAAGTCATTTATTCAAACTAGGCTGAGAATCAGCACTTTTTGAACGTCAATATTACATAACACAGTCCCCCCAAAACGGCCACCCATCGACACTTCCTAGTGCTTTCGCTGGGAAGAAGAAGTGGCGGAACAAACTCCACAGCAGCACAGATGTCTGTTCATTTCAAAAAAACACATGACTTTATACAATAGTATGTATCTGTTATTATGATGATTATGTAATAGTACATTACGATATTAGTGCGTAATGATCGAGGCGGAATTTCAGCCCGAGCCGAAGGCGAGGGTGTAATTGAGCCGAGCATGTTATAACCAATACGCACGTATATCGTACGACGTTTTTTAACACACTTGCGAGGAAACAGAAAAAGAAGTATTTTATATTTTGTTCATTTTAAATAAACTCAATCTGTGAATGCACACTGTTGCTTTCCATTAGTATTATTATTTGCCATTTCAAATATGGAACAGCGCGCAGCGCGAGCCGTGCGGCGGCGATCAGTTCCATAATTACTTAAAATGGAAAATAATGCTGTTATGGAAAATAATGCTGTTATGGACTATAACTTAACTATTTGCTTTGATAAAACACGCGTTTGTTATGGCCTGCTTTACATATTTAAAACCGGTGGAATTACATCAGCTTTACGAGCAAGGGTGTTAAAAAAATTTTTATTTGATCGTGTTTACCTAACCTGTATCCTTTTAGGTCAGACGGGGTTTTCTTTACATATTTTATACAATGTGGAGACGACAAGAAGACAGTATACGGCTATTAATCTACATCAATACATGTAGACTACGTATCCAATAGACGTCATACAAATACCTGCATCTCGCAAACAGAATTTTACGCAACTCAGTCAGTGATAAAAGCCGATTAACACTTTGGATTTCAAAATGTTTAAGTAAGCAAAATATTTTATTAACACTTCGGCTGCCGGCAGAAGCTACCATCCACCAGACAGTCCTGCCGCCAAGCGATTCGTCGTGTTCCGGCATGATGTCTGGTGAAGCCGTACGGAGGACGGGTCTGAGCTGTTGTGTTGCGATGTGTGCCGGGTACGATGCGCCAAATGTTGTTGTGTCGGGAGTTTGGTCGTGGAAGGTCTCCAGATCAATCTCCCTCTGGGTTTAACATTGAATCACCTCGCTCAACTGCCGTCTTCCTTCCTACTCATTAATTTTTTTTGAGTGAATAGGTTCTTAATAAACTGACGCGCTTTACCATCAACGATTACATCACTGCTTACCTTCAGGCGGGATTGCGGTCAAGCATTTGTTTATAATTATTTATATCTACCTGAACCATTAATGATAGTGTCGATTGTGGGTCTTGTCGATCTTTGACTAGTTATAATGACGTATTTATTTGTTTGAATGTTTGTATACATACATATGTATCATCACATGGTGGCCTAGTGGTTAAAACACCAGCCACTCAAGTATGAGCGTGCGTGCTCAATTCCAGGTCAGGCAAATACCAATGTAACTTTTCTAAGTTATATGTACTTTCAAGTATATCTTGGACGCCAATGACTGATTATAAGGTGAAGGAAAACATCTTGAGGAAACCTGGACTTTAAGTCTGAAATCGCCAACCCGCATTGAGCAAGCGTGGTGACCACGCTCAATCCTTCTCTGTATGAGAGGAGACCTGTGCCCAGCAGTGGGACGATAAAAAGGTTGATGATGATATGTATCATTAGATATAGGAACTTTATAGTTTTGTCGTCTCTACCTTGTCTTCAAAAACACTCAGGTAACAGATATTTTATGTTTGTTTAATTATTATTATTAAATGAATGAAGAGACCATTAATTCATTCAATAATAAATGATCGAAAGAGATCATTGATTCACTTATTCATTCCGTTGCAATTGAAATAATAAAATATCGACATTAAAATACATATTATACAACCTTATTTATTGTTTATACTAAACCTGAATACAGTTTGTTCAGAATAACCAACTGAATCGATTCCAATCATTTTTACAACATGTTATATTTTTTCCCAAATACATTTAGAAATTGTTCCAGTGTGGTTACCGAGCGCGCATTGTATAATTTTGTACTCCGCGCTCGCGCAACAGCTGACGCCAGAGGTCAACGCACCTTTCGCTTGCCCGAGCGGAGCGCGGACCATATTTTTGTTAAGACAACCAAGTAGGATAACAAGCTCATAAGTTTGTGGTTTATCATGATATCTTTTTGAGATTTTGTACATAGAATCTTTACTTAAAAATACTGGACACGTGTTTCGGGTTTCACAGAAACAAAAATTAATGTAGGTTAGACGTTTAGTTAACCGCCTAACTTTTTAACTAAACGACGGCCTGAATGGTATTAATAAATTATAGACCCGCCCCCTAATCGGCGAACACATTTTTGTCAAATGATCGCGACTAGTTGGTATCAGTTGGGATCGTTCGGAGCGCTTATTGGTCCGTTTGGTCCAAACGATCCCAACTAATCGCAATCATTTGACAAAAATGTGTTGGCCGATTAGAGGGCTGTTTGGATTTGTAATCAATCACTTGAGAACCGTTTTGGTTGCAATAACTAAGCCAGGGCACTCTCGAACAAATAGGTCAGATTAGAACTTTAACTTCAGTGGAAGGCAGATAACGTCCTCTTCTAACCCCCCTAATTGGGTTCAGGAGTGATAGACTCGGGGACCTCTGTCGCTCCCCAAACATCAGGATCTGAGGTGACGGTACAGTGTTCCACGCGCGCCACTCTTAGATGTCACGGGGGAGTCAAACACCTCAATCCACCGGAAAAAAAAGAACTGTGAGCAGCCGCATGCAGAGTCGAGAGTGTGAAGATACTACCAAAAGCCAGGCGGTTAACTAAACGGCTAGTTATTCAGTTACCTGCGATATCTACACAAGGGAGCGTTCAAGTATTACGTAACGAATTTTTTGAAGATTTTTGACAACCTTTACCCCTCGTAACGCACCGTAACGTTTTCTGTGCCCCCCTCCCCTTCTCTTAACGTTACGCAACACTCAAGTAATCAATTTTATCCTAAAGTCGTAAAAAGTTATGTAATACTTTTTACACTTGGTATCGTTTTTATTTACTAAATAATATTTTTTTAGAAACAGTGTTACGTAATGTATTTTAAGACCCCCTCCCGCCCCTGTAACGCATCGTAACGTTTTACGAGACCCCCTCCCCCCCAAATTGCGTTACGTACGTAATACTTGAACGCTTCCCAAGCAGCTACTTTTCAGCTGGTACCTTATCATTTTTGTATAAATTGTAAGAAATACGTATTGAATAGATTAGCGTTTAAGACATTCTCGGTCATAAATGTATATTGGAAAGCCAGAGGGTCTACTCCGAGCTGACACATTTGAATGATCGGACAGGCTCACGACCAAACCGAATATTGTTATTCTACTACGAAAAATGTCATTTCACTACAACTTTAAGTATAGCCATTGATAAAATATTAAACTAAGGTAGATATGTCACTAGCGCACTAAAAATGAAGCGTACAAAAGGAGGTAAGTCCTGTATCTCGCTTTAGTCACTCTCGATACACTCGTAAAATCAAACGACAAACACTAACAGCGCAAACGACAAACACTAGCCATCTTTTCCTTCTCTATGCTTTAGATTGTGCCCCATCTCACTCACACTGTACCAATGTATGCCGAATAAAAATATGCATGTGTGCTGCTGCTGTGTTCGGCACATTTTTTTTGGTCAGTGTGTTAGAATATATCGTATCTGTTTAATATTTTATCAATGATTTCACTACAACTTTAAGTATAGCGCATGCGTTTTAATACCTTAAACAAACATAAAAGTCAATGAAATTGTAATAATTCATTAAATTTGATACAACTTAATTTTACACAATTCTATGTACGAAACCTGAATATAATTTGTTCAGAATAAGCAACTGAATCGACTCCCAATCATTAACTAGCTAAATAGGAGCGAAACGAAACCACAACTTTAACTGGATTAGATACGAATGAAAGTTTAAATTAACCGTTTTATTTAGCGCGCTTGTCCCTAGCCATTGGTATAATATTAAACAGATATGATATGCTCTAACAAATTAACCAAAATACATAAATGTGCCGATCGGAGCAGCAGCACACACATGCAAATTTTTGGAGTTTACTCCTTAAGAATCGATTTTCATATATAAGGCGCCCGGTATGAGATAAATCCGAGGGGTAAAACCTACTAACGAGTAACGAATTTTAAGCGTTACTATTTTAGTGCGCACCTTTGGTGCGCAACTTTCTAATCTAAAAAGTGGCATAATTATCTTTTTACAACTATATTTTTTTAGTTATTAAGATAATGTTATATTTAAAAAAAAAATAATTATAATAATTTAAAAATGTTTATAAAAAATTTTTTTTTCAACTTTCTTATAATTGGTTAAAATTTCATAAATATGCATTTATAATTTTTTTATTTTTTTATGATTTATTTTATAAATAATTTTTAAAATAATAATAATATTTTTTTTGTTTTTTTTTTTTTTAATTTTTTTTTCTCGTACTTAAGGAGTAAACTCCAGTCGTGCGTCGGAGCTGACACACACTTTTTTTTTTATTCTGCGTACATTTCACACGTTGGTACAGTGTGAGTGAGATGGGGCGCAATCTAAAGCATAGAGAAGAAAAAGATGGCTAGTGTTTGTCGTTTGCGCTGTTAGTGTTTGTCGTTTGTTTTTACAAATGTATCGAGAGTGACTAAAGCGAGATACTGGATTTACCTCCTTTTGTACGCTTTATTTTCAGTGCGCTAGTGACTTATCTACCTTAGTTTAATATTTTATCAATGTTCCCAGTCCTAGTTTTCCGAGGCCGTATGTCACGCCTATTTTTGCCTCTATATGAAGTATTATAAATTACTATGTCATCACAACAGCGCCATATTTGTGGAAAGGATCTTCAAGACGAAAGCAATCGAAGTATTTTCTAATTTAATTTAAAGTGTAAATAAAATTAATCTAAAAATCGTGAATTATTAAAATAAAGACATTTTTTTTTTGTTTTTTTTTTGTACAACTTTTGTTTTAAAAGTCTATTTTAAGCTAAACTTAATGGTATTGATGTTTACTTTGTTAATATTTTGTAATTTGTTTTCTTATATTTTCAAATTGTAATGATACTTTTAGCTGATTTTGCTTTGAGAAAATATCTGTGGATGTATAAAGATATAAATTACGGACCCACCCCTGAACTCCACAAGTGTAATGGCGACATGTCAACCCCCGATTTTGTTCGCGTGCTAGTCTTTAAATACAACATACTCGAATCACAGCCACGTTTCTTTTTTTTTATTTCTTCGCCTTCTAAGGCGGCGTCCTAATTGGGAGTGATCGTACGATGGCGCGATGCGTTTTTCATCGCACGATTAAAAAGTGGTCGCGCGATGACTTAATAAGTGTCCTAATAGATCGCGCGATGTCCATCGTGTGATGGCGTCGCGCTCACGCCGCTTTAACGATGGCTCTTTACAGAGATGCACAGTTTTTGCTGTCGGGCAATATTGCTTTAAAGTACTGTGTGTCACTAGTGTAGGCCTTTGCCCCTTCGACCCGCGCCCCCCGCGCGACGACGCATCACGTAGGTAACACTCAAAAGAGATCTGTTGCTTTGATTATGTGATCGCACGAACAAACACATCGTACGATCGTTATTTCATGGGCTCGCACGATTAGTTGCGAGGTTCAAATAGGACACTGATGAAATCTGTATGTCTGAACTCATCGCACGACGAGAACGCATCGTCTCATCGTGCGATCTCCGCCAATTAGGACAACGCTTTACCCTCCGCGTCGCATTACATCTTATCGCTCAAAAACAAATCCAGCTAGTTCGTTTTTTAATCTCAGAGACTGACTTGACATTTCAGAGCGGTTACTACGCTTATCTGGCAATGTCCCATTTTAATGTCATATTTCGTGGTTTTGAATTTTTATTATTAAATGAGCTATATTTTAAAAAAACTTTTTTACAAAAAAAACAACCGACTTCTAAAAACCACTACAAAGTGAAAAATAACTAATTTCGGAAGTCGGTGTCAAAAACTAATATACAAAAACCAAAGACACCGACTTCAGAAATTAGTTATTTTTTTCTTTGTAGACTACTACAAAAACAAAATAAAAACTTAAATAAAAACTTTTTTTTTGTAAAAAAGTTTTTATTTTAAACTTTTTAGTTGTTAAAAGTACTATGTATTCAGTTGCATCCGGTCAGACTGGAAGCTGACGCAAATATAGTTGGGAAACGACGTACTTAATTTTGTTTACTTTAATTTTTACCCGTAAGTATTCCCTCAACTGCCTATGGTCTTCATCATCAAATTTACTGCAGACCATTATTTGAACCCAATGGGTGCAAAGGTCTCATCCATATAAATGAATGAAGTCCAACTAAAAAGTAGCTACTGTAAACCGTTGAGGAATTCCCGGAACTGGCCTTTGTCTTCATCATGAGAACTCTTATGACAGTCACAACCCATCTAGGTGTAAAGTTCTTATCAATACAAATTAATCGAGCCCAAACACAAGGTAGCTGCTGTGAATTGTTGAGGAGTTCCTTCGACTGTCTCCCGGCTCCATCATCTGATCTACTCCAGACCTTTATTAAATTGTAGTGCTTTAAAATACTTAATGAAAATGCTAAGAAATGCACTAGTCGCCCCTGCAATTTTTGAAAGTTCCCCTTGTTTTCTCTGGTCTTCCATCATCAAACCCTGATATCCTTATTATGGGACCACCTTGGGAACGTCTTCTTTCCAACAGAAAAAGAATTATCAAAATCGGTTCATAAACGACGAAGTTATGCGCGAAAAACATAGAAAAAAAAAAGCATATACAATATGTAAAGAAAACCCTGTCCGACCCATAAGGATAATAAAGGTTAGGTAAACACTTGACCAAATATAATATAAAATTTTACATAATCATCACAGTAACAATAATAATGAATTTTGAAATAATCTTTTTTTCCCGGGTATTAATTCCAATTTCCCCGAAATTTGGTAATTTTTAAAAAATTGACAACACCATTTGTGACGGAGCGAATAGCGATGCGACCACGTGCCGCATGCCCCGCCCCCCTTCACCCGCGGGGCGGGGCTATCGGGTTGCCTACCGCACATGCATTAAGTTACCTCGCTTTTTCGAAATAATTTTTATTTTTTTGGGGGGATTTTTTTTTTAAGTTTAGCCCGGTTTTGTAGGCATTATTAGAATCAGTTAACGATACCTAACAATACCTTCACGGATCGGACAGGGTTTTCTTTACATATTGTATACGGTCGAATTGAGTAACCTCCTCCTTTTTGAAGTCGGTTAAAAATGTGTTCTACTAACTTTTTAGAACTAAGTGAAGAGTGGTTACAAAGTAAGTCAATGGCGCCGATTCTGTTGTTCACAAACTAAACTAATTTTAAGTTATATGTATCTTTTCCTTTCCAATTCGTTAAGAAAAGGATAGAAGATAACATTTTAATTTAATCCTGTCAAATTAAGATACTCCATAGTTTAGACGCGATTATAAACATGGCGACTAAAATACGCCAGTTTACGCACAGTAAACAGAGAACAGTAGATTATCCAAGGCCGCCCGCAGAGTTATTTGCCTACTCTTGCGTTGAACCCTAGGGTTGTCACTTTGATCTAAATTTATAGAATAAAAAGCATATTATGATTGAATATTTTACCAATTTATAAATTTAGTAAAAATAAAAAGCCTTTATTCACATAACATTTATTATATTAAGTTACAAAATTTGATACCGACAAAATTTTTAAGACTACTTAAGTGTAACACTAAATTATATTCTAAAGCTCGTAAATAATGATAAATTTTAAGTGATGTGTGATATGGGAAATCGATATAACTGGTTCTTATCAGAGAAGATTATAAGTGATGAGTACTTAAATGTAACACTAACACAATAATATTCACAAGCTAATAACTAATGCTTAAATGATATAAAACATGAGAACGTAAACAATAAATATGTAGTTCTTATGAAAAGTAGACATTAGTAAAGCTAAGATTATGTATGGGTAGCGAATATTTAACAAATGATACCTTACTTTAATAAAACCGCAAAACCTTTTAGCCTCATTAGTTTCTGAGGTACAATTATAATGATTGTTTATATGGGTACTGTGTAATGTTCGTTTATAAAATCGGATAGCAACAGCTAGCTCAAATGCAACAAAGGCGCCGCTCGCTTACTCGCTATTAAGAGCACCTCGCGTTGCTGTTGTCGACGCGCGCGTCGGAGGGATTAAAGGTTATAATGTTATAAATAAAATTCTACGCAACCCTAAGCGTCAGTCGGTCACATTTTACTATAATTTTATTAACTTAATATGATTAAGACGCCATATTTGGATCAAACAACACATAAGACAATAGAAAAAAAATAATAGTAATTTGCAATATTGATTATTGTGAAATTGTCCTTATTACACTATACTCGACAAATACGTTTACTTAAACGATATTTCGTACTCAATCCTCTGTTTTATAGTAAAACTGGGCTTCTTAAAATAAACTTAACTTTAAACATAGTAGTCAGGAAGTAAATCTGGGAATACAATTATATAGAAAAATGCGACTCGGGTACGCTCTTAATAAAGCCAATAAACTGTGAAACAAACAATACATATATCACATTTTCTAATAAGATTTAAGTTGTACTTACATTTCTGGTTCAGTAGGAAGTATGAAGAATGATAAGTCCGGATTTGCGAAATCATTATTGAGGCACCCGACAACACTACAATATTTTTTTCCCCTTTTTGAAGTCATGATACTCGTAATAATTAATATTATGGTAAGTGGCCGGCGAGAATTGACGAACGCGAGCGGTCATGTAATTTACGCGCGTGCTCACAGTCACGCGGGACAGCCCGTATTGCCGCCATCCTATATTATGCCAGCGTGTGCGTGAAATCGCGTACCGACACGGCGCTCGGCGCGCACGCATACATTCAAACCGAGAGCGGCTCGTTTATGTGAAGATGTTTTACTGTTCTCTGTCTATTGTGGTTTACGTCAGGAGCGCACTAATTTGACAGGTCTAAACTGACATTTTATCTTCTGTCCTTTTCTTAATAAAATGGAAAGAAAGAGATGCATATAACTTAAAATTAGTTTAGTTTGTGAACAACACAATCGGCGCCATTGAAATGTTTACAGTTATTTTAATATGAAAATAACGCCTTACTAGTTTCCAATCCAAATTATTTGCATATAAATCCATACTAATTTAGACTAATATAATATTATAAATGCGAAAGTAACTCTGTCTGTCTGTCTGTCTGTTACGCTTTCCCGCTTAAACCTCTCAACCGATTTTGATGAAATTTGGCACAGACAATCTTTAGACCTTGAGAAAGAACATAGGCTACCTTTTATCCCGGAAAAATTTGATGTTGCCGAAGGAAATCTAAAAAGCGCGATATAACCTAACTCCACGCGGGCGAAGCCGCGGGCGGAAAGCTAGTATCCATACTAATATTATAAATGCGAAAGTAACTCTGTCTGTCTGTCTGTCTGTTACGCTTTCCCGCTTAAACCTCTCAACCGATTTTGATGAAATTTGGCACAGACAATCTTTAGACCTTGAGAAAGAACATAGGCTACCTTTTATCCTGGAAAAATTTGATGTTGCCGAAGGAAATCTAAAAAGCGCGATATAACCTAACTCCACGCGGGCGAAGCCGCGGGCGGAAAGCTAGTATCCATACTAATATTATAAATGCGAAAGTAACTCTGTCTGTCTGTCTGTCTGTTACGCTTTCCCACTTAAACTTCTGAACAGATTTTGATGAAATTTGGCACAGACAATCTTTAGACCCTGAGAAAGAACATAGGCTACCTTTTATCCTGGAAAAAATTGATGTTCCCGAGGGAAATCTAAAAAGCGCGATATAACCGAACTCCACGCGGGCGAAGCCGCGGGCGGAAAGCTAGTATCCATACTAATATTATAAATGCGAAAGTAACTCTGTCTGTCTGTCTGTCTGTTACGCTTTCCCGCTTAAACCTCTCAACCGATTTTGATGAAATTTGGCACAGACAATCTTTAGACCTTGAGAAAGAACATAGGCTACCTTTTATCCCGGAAAAATTTGATGTTGCCGAAGGAAATCTAAAAAGCGCGATATAACCTAACTCCACGCGGGCGAAGCCGCGGGCGGAAAGCTAGTATCCATACTAATATTATAAATGCGAAAGTAACTCTGTCTGTCTGTCTGTCTGTTACGCTTTCCCACTTAAACTTCTCAACAGATTTTGATGAAATTTGGCACAGACAATCTTTAGACCCTGAGAAAGAACATAGGCTACCTTTTATCCTGGAAAAAATTGATGTTCCCGAGGGAAATCTAAAAAGCGCGATATAACCGAACTCCACGCGGGCGAAGCCGCGGGCGGAAAGCTAGTAATAAATATGACGCTAAATTGCGATGTTGCCAGTTGTGCGTAGTACACGCGAATGTTCCTCTTTTATTTTGTTTCTGGCTCGGTTACAAACTGACCCGTCGCGCCAGTGTTGCCCTACTCGTTAATGCTCCACAATTATTTTCTCAAAGGAATTCTTTGTACCTAAAACTTTTTATAAGTTTCTAATCGCGCCACAATTGTAAATATTAAGATAATGTAATTTCTAATTAATGTGTTACAATGGGTATTAAATAAAAGTTCTAGCACTTCTGAACGTTATGTTTTTCTGTAGCTATGAACCTCTATAACTCGCAGTAAAGGTCGAACCCATTGACCTATCACCGGTTTTGGTATCCTGGTAGAAAAAAAAAATAATAAAAAGTAAAGAAATAAAAGCAAAAGCAAAAATATAGGTATGTACAAAACAAAATATAACATTAATACACAAATAAATAAATTGTTACACACACATACACACATACCTACATACACACACTCCAATACACAAATACAGACACCCTATACACACAAAAACTTAATCACATAGATTTAGTTCACACCTGTATTTCTTAATTATTGGATTCAATTTAAATAAGTAGCTAAGACACATGTAATCAAGGAAGAGCGGCCTCTCCTGGCAAAAGTGTTTTCATACTTATAAGGAGATCAACCTTAATTTTGTTGAACCAACTTAATTGTTGAATAAAATATTTTCATTTTCACCATTGATAAAATATTAAACAGATACGATAATATATTCTAACAAACTGACAAAAAAAAATGTGCCGAACACAGCAGCAGCACACATGCATATTTTTATTCGGCATACATTGGTACAGTGTGAGTGAGATGGGGCGCAATCTAAAGCATAGAGAAGAAAAAGATGGCTAGTGTTTGTCGTTTGCGCTGTTAGTGTTTGTCGTTTGTTTTTACGAGTGTATCGAGAGTGGCTAAAGCCAGATACAGGACTTACTTCCTTTTGTACGCTTCATTTTTAGTGCGCTAGTGACATATCTACCTTAGTTTAATATTTTATCAATGATTTTCACATATCAGGTTTTAACGTCCTTAAAACATGCATCTTATTATCCTATAGATTATCTGTCTTATTCATAAAAAAACTCGTTATTCACTCATTAGCGACTGTTTAGCTAACCATTTAGCAATGCTTAACTTTTTTTTATCCTTATATAGGTAGTTAGCAGATGATTAGTTACGACTTGCGATACGAAGGAGAGGTGAAACTATGCGTTTGGCACAGATTATAATCAAAATAGTTGACTAAAAAATGGATTTTTTAGAAAGAGATTGTCAAAAGTACGATTTTTTTTATCTATTTTGTTTGGCAGAGAAATGTCAGAAATTTCATCGGATAATTTGAATATAAATAAAATGATTTATTACAATTAAATAATTGTATTTGTGATAATAGTGGTGAAAGTAATAAACTCCAATAATATTATAGTAAACAAAAAAAGGTATTTATCTCGTCTAATCCCGAATCCTTTTCTGAATATCGTCCAATATCCATCTTACCATTCCTTTCCAAAGTCCTTGAACGGTTAATTCATAATCAAATGAGCACTTTTCTCTCTAAGAATAATCTCCTCAACTCCTTCCAATCTGGCTTTCGTCCTGGTCATAGCACCACCACAGCGCTTCTGAGTATTACGGATGATATAAGGTCAGCCATGGAATGTGGTAATCTGACGGTCATAACATTGCTGGATTTCAGTAATGCTTTTAATACTGTTGATTTCGATGTTTTGCTTGGCATACTTTGTTCTCTTAACATATCTCCATCGGTAATTGACTGGTTTCGTAGTTACCTGTTTGGTCGCCGGCAACGTATCTGCTTCGGGGAGATCTTGTCTTCCTGGTGTAATACGTTTGCTGGTGTACCGCAGGGTGGCGTGCTATCACCTTTACTTTTCGCAGTTTTTATTAACTCTATCTCTGACGAACTAATTTCTTCCTACCATCTTTATGCTGATGATTTGCAAATTTATTCACGAGCGCCTCTTGGAAATCTGTCTGAGGCTATAGTAGCGATTAATCGTGATCTGGCCCGCATATGTGACTGGAGCAAAAGATATGGGCTTTTGGTCAACCCCATAAAGACGCAGGTTATTGTCGTGGGCAGTTCTAGGACGGTCTCTAGAATCGATTGGACGACCCTACCTCAAGTTTCTTTTGAAAACTCGGTGATTCCCTTTAGTGAAAAAGTTAAGAACTTGGGAATATATATTGACAAAGCCTTCTCTTGGACTGCCCAGCTGCAGGAAGTTAGCCGCAAGCTGTTTGCATCCGCTGCGTCTCTGAAGAGATTACGTAATTTCCTGCCGACTGCCACCAAGATTGCGCTTGCACAGTCACTTCTTCTACCCATCCTTGACTATGCTGATGTCAGCTATCTTGATCTTACCCAAGACCAACTAGATAAGCTAGAGCGACTTCAAAATGTTTGTATAAAGTTCATATTCGGTCTGCGCAAATATGACCATGTATCCGAATTTCGTGTGAAGCTCAAGTGGTTACCAATTCGCCTTCGTCGGAATGCTCATATTCTTTCCCTACTATATAATGTGCTTTTTTCTCCCTTCACCCCTCTTTATCTCAAGAACCGCTTTCAATTTCTGTGCAACTCACATAGTGGACGTGATACGAGAGAAAGACAAAACCAAAGGAAACTTGGTTTTATTGTACTTTAAAACTTATGCATTAAAACAAGACATTAGGAATTATATGACAAGACGTCTTGTCAAAATATAAACAACTAAAAATAACATAGACAGACAAGGAGTTCATATATCATTCACCCCATCCTTTTAAGACGAGACGTAATCTCGAAGATAGAGCGGAGGTCTACACTCTTGGGCAGAACGGAGGTAGGGCGGAGGCCTACTTTCTTGGGTAGACCGGAAAGGCAGGGGGTCATCTGTCAACTCTGACGGGCCAGGTTCTTCGTTCAGAGATTGAGTATTTTCTGTGGCAGAGTTTTCCGGTATTGGAGCCAAGGACCTGTTTGAGACGGTGGTTTCTCGACCATCTGGCAATCTCACAAATGAATAATCAGGATTGCTTTGTAACAACTCTACTTCCTCAATGGCTGGATCATATATAGAATTTCTAACTTTTCTTTTCATGAAGACAGGACCTGGCGACAACAACCAAGTTGGCAGAGATGAACCATTGGTTGAGCGACGAGGGTGACTGAACATCCTTTCATGAGGAGTGGTGTTAATGCCTGTGGATAATAGAGATCTGATAGAGTGTAGGGCGATAGGTAAGGCTTTCTCCCACTCAGAAATTCCTAAATTATTACAGCGAAGATAAAGCTGAACTGTCTTCCACAATGTACCATTTGGACGCTCAACCAATCCGTTACCCTGCGGGTTGTACGGTGAAGTCCGACTACAAGCGATTCCAAGGCTTGTTAAAAATGTTCTTGTTTCGTCCGAGAGAAAAGAAGTTCCTCTATCCGTATGCACGTATGCAGGAGTACCAAATAAGCAAAAAAGTTCTTTTAAGCACCTAACAACAGTTGCTGAAGACATGTCTTTACAAGGAAAAGCAAACGGGAACCTGCTGTATTCGTCAATTATAGTAAGGATGTATTTGTTAGTAGAATTCGATGGTGAAGGACCTTTGAAGTCAAGACTTAGTCTTTCGAATGGAGCTGTCGCTTTGACTAGGTGCCCTTCATTCTTGAATCTTGACATATCTGGGTTTTAATTCAGCGCATACACGACAGCTAGCGGTCATTCTTTTTACATCTTCTACTGAATACGGCAGGTTTTTGGAGCTGATCCAATGTACCATTCTTGTTACGCCGGGGTGGCATAAGGATCTATGAAGATCAGCAAGTTTATCAAGAGAGCCACATGCGACTGCACAAACTCTGGACAGTGCATCCGCGGCTACATTTTGTTTGCCAGGTCGGTAAATTATATCGTATTTATAGCAGGATAATTCTAGGCGCCATCTCTCTATTTTTTCATTCTTGATTTTACTTGTGTGAGTTTGATTGAACATGAAGGAGACTGACTGTTGGTCTGTAATAAGTATGAAGTATCGGCCGATCAAATAATGGCGCCAATTGCGGAGGGCTTCTACTATCGCACATGCCTCTTTTTCTATCGAGGATTGGCGCCGTTCAGAATTATTTAATGAGCGTGTGAAAAACGCTACAGGGCGGCCTTTCTGGGAAAGCGTAGCAGCGATGGCAAATTCTGATGCATCAGTCTCGACGGTGAACGTCTCTTTGGTGTCAATTGAAGCAAGAGATGACTTCGCGATGTCAGATTTTAGTTTACTGAAGCATTCAGTTGCTTCTTTAGATAGGGGAAACTTAGTGTCGACTAACGGTTTAATTTTAGCGGAATAATTGTTGATCCATTTAGAATAATGGGCAAATAGACCAAGAGTTCTTTTTAGAGAGGCTGCATCTAACGGAACGGGGAGATTTAACAGTGGTTCTAAGCGTGACTTGTCGGGCTTGATAGTATTGTTATTAATGGTATAGCCGAGAAGGTTAATTGAGTCGGTTTCGAATACGCATTTGTTTTTGTTTAAGGTGAGATTGTATTTTTCGGCAGCTTCCATGAATCGACGCAGATTAACGTCATGTTCTTGTTTGTCCTTTCCACAGATGGTAACATCGTCTAAGTAGGCGTAGGTTCCTTATAGCTTCTCTGTACGAATAATATAGTGAAGGGTTCTTTGGAAAGCAGCAACGCCGTTCGTAACGCCAAATGGTATGCGAGTAAATTGATACAAATTGCCGCAAGCCTCGAATGCTGTGTATATCTTTTCTTTGGGAAGGATTGGTACTTGATGATGTTATTTTTATTTATGCAACGAATTAAAATAAAAGATATTATTAAACGTATTTATTAACTTAGATTAAACATGTTAATTTCCTTTTACAGAGTACCACAGAGTGCCTACTTATATACTACACTACAGATTACACAACAGATACCACAGACTACTTTTATATCGTAACACCTTCTCCTTTTTTAAATTTTATTTTTCCTTAAATTTAAAAAAACATATTTATTATTATAAACTATTTTCCTGTATAATTATTCTTACCTAATCAATATTATCATTTGATACAACATTCTTACAGTGGAAAACAAATTTTTCTTTGGATAAAGGTTTCGTAAACATATCCGCAATTTGAATATTACTTGGACAATACTTTAAATCAATGTTACCTTTTTTATAGTTTTCATGAATAAAATAAAATCTGACATCTATATGCTTTGATCTCTTGCTAAGAATGAACCTGTTTTTATTAACTGAATTGAACTCTGGTTATCAATATTTAACATTATTTTAACACTTATTCCTGTTAATTCACTTATAAAAGATTTTAAATATAAACATTCCTTACAACAATCTGAAGCTGCAATATATTCGGCCTCTGTTGATGAGAGAGAAACTATTGGCTGTCTCTTCGAGCACCATGATATAGGTCCACCCCCATACATTATGACAAATCCAGTTGTACTGCGTCTAGTCTCAATACAATTTGCATAATCTGAATCACTGTATGCATTCAACAGTGTAATATCTCCTCCTTTTCTGTACATAATTCCTTTATCTCTTGTCCCATTTAAATATTTTAATATTTTCTTTACTGATACTATATCTTCTTTGGATGGGTTTTCTATTTTCTTACTAGCTTCATTCACAGCTTGGCTAATATCTGGTCTTGATCTTGTAGATAAATATAACAAACCTCCTATTAACTCTCTGTATGGAAAGTTTAATGTATCTCTAGTGGTAATTGCCATTTTATTATCATAAGTACATGGTGTGCTTGCTGGTTTTGAATCAAACATATTATACTTCTTTAGTAGTTTTTCTGTGTAATTTTTCTGATGTAACAATATTCCTTCTTTCGATTTAGTAACTTCAAATCCAATATAATTTGTAGGTTTCTCATATATTTTTATTTTAAATTCCTTCTCCAGGTGATGTAGTATACTTAATAGTTTCTGTTTATCTTTACTTATTGCCAATCCATCGTCAACATAGATTGCAACTATTATACTCTTATCTTCAGTTGAAAACACACACTGGTCTGTCTTTGTAGGTTTTAATCCAAGTTTTAACATTGTTTCAGTGAATTTCTTATTCCATGTAATTGGAGCTTGCTTCAATCCATATAATGCTTTCTTTAAATGACAAACTTTGTTAGGCTGCTTTTCATATCCTTCTGGTATAGTCATAAAAATATCTTCCTTCAATTCACCATATAAAAACGCTGTTTTGACATCAAATGTTATCATTTCATACTCCTTAGATGCCGCTATAGCAAAAAGTGATTTTAAAGCTGATTGACTTACTACTGGACTGTATAATTCTTGAAAATTTATGTTATTTTGTTCAAACCCTCTTACTACGAGTCTTGCTTTATATATTCCATTTTCTTTAATATTAAATACCCATTTATTTGTTAATATTTTATTTCCTTTTGCCTTTTCGATATCTACTATTTCCCAAGTATTATTATTTTCTAATGATTTTTTCTCTGAACTTATAGCCTTCTCCCAATTTTCCTTTTCAGTTGATTTCATTGCTTCTTCGAAGGTAAGTAATACATAATCATGCAAGTAAGTTGGCTTTCTCTTTTCTCTTTTATTTCTAGGCTGTATATTTTCTTCTTCATTTACATCGTCTGTTATATCATTACATTCTTTTTCATTTATACATTGTTCTTCTTCTATTTGTATTTCGTTTATTTCTGTTTCTAATTCTAGCATGTCTGTGTAACTCCCATTATCTTGTCGTTTATCCATGTTTATTTCTTCGTGTTCTGAGATTATTTGATCATAACTTTCTGTCCTTTGTTTGCACAGTATAATATTATCTGACATTTCTTCTATCTTTTCACAAAATACAACATCTCTAGCTATTTCAATTTTTCTTTCTTTTTCATTCCATAATCTATAACCATTATTAGCATATCCCACCATTATTAATTTCTTACTTCTCGGATCAAGTTTCTTTGTATTTAGTTGCTTTGCATATACCATTGAACCAAATTTTTGTACATTGGCTAAGTTAGGTCTTTTATTATACCACATTTCAAATGGAGTTTTATTGTTTAATGCTTCTGTAGGTAACCTGTTTATTAAATATGTAGCACAATACATGGCTTCACCCCACATTTCTTTATTTAAGTCTGAATCAAATAATAATGCTCTTGTTTTATCAAGTAGTGTTCTGTTAAGTCTTTCGGCTTTACCGTTCAACTGTGGCGTATATGGTATTGTTAAGTCTAGTTTTATTCCTTTTTTCTTACACCATTCTTTGAAATTATTACTGGTATATTCACCACCATTATCACATCTGATTGCAGATACCTGTTCTTTTTTCTCCCTTTTTTTTTCTTCTATATAATTTATAATATATTCTTTTACTTCACTTTTATGTTTCAATAGAAATATTTTCGTTAAATGAGTATAATCATCCATAACAGTTAATACATAGTTGTAACCATCATATGTTCTGTTTTCAAATGGACCACATACATCTGTATGTAATAATTGTAAAGGTCTATTTGCTCTGGTTCTTACTGTACTGAATGGTAATCTTGTTTGCTTCGCTTGTGTACATATTTCGCATATTATATTATTTTCAATTGTTCCTTGTATATTTATTCCATCTGCTACCTTTTGTAAAATTTCTAATACCTTTTTTCCTGGATGTCCCAATCTTTTATGCCATTCTATAGCAGTTCCTTCGCTTTTTATTAATAAGGATTTTTCATTAGTATTGCTCTTCTTTAAATTTACAGTATACAAACCATTTACCTTTTTTCCAATCAATAATAATTCTGAGTCTTTTTTATATACTTCAACCTTGTTTTCAGAGAATACAACAGTTCCTTTGTTATTTGTAATAGCATTTACAGATAGTAAATTTTGTGATAATTCAGGAACATATAACGTTTTTTGTAAATAGAATCCATTTCCATATACAACACCTTGACCATGAACATTTAATGGTTCATTATTTGCAGTCAAAACTGTAGATTTGTTGTATTGAAATTCACTTAGTATTTTTATATCATTTGTCATGTGTGTTGTACATCCTGAGTCGACGATAAATGTCAATCTTTCGCAATCTCTGTAGTAATTAGTGCTACTTCTGGTTTAGTTATTGACTTATTTTTATAAAAACAATTTTCTTCTTTATGATTAGTCTTCTTGCATATAGAACATTGTTTAGCTTTGTACTTACAGTCCTTTTCTTCATGGTTGTATTTCTTGCATATTGAACACATCTTACAATCCTTTTTTATATGTCCTGTTTTATTACATTTGTAACATTTTATTACTTTTTCTTTTCTTATAGCCTTGAATGCTATTTGGTTTTCTTCCCTTTTATTATCATTTAATCTACTTTCTTCATTCAACAATCGGTTAGTTAAATTTGTTAAATTTTTCTTATCATCAGGCGTAGATTCCCATGCAGTTATAAAGTAATTCAAGTTATTTGGTAAACAGGTTAATATTTTTGACATAACCATTTCCTCATTGATATTTTGTCCAATTTGATTTAATCTAAACTTTAAATTCTCTATATCTGATATTAATTGTGTCAGAGTTCTGTTTTCAAGTTTAAAATTAAAAAACTCTTGTAATAATGAAGACTTGTTTCTTTCTTCGCAACCTTCAAATATACTGCATAGTTTTTTATACATTTCCAATGCATTTGAGCATCCCAAAATATGACCTTTCAGTTTTCTATCAATTGTATTAATAATTAATAACTGTACCTTTGCATCTTTTGTCTGGAAATCAGTTATTTGAGTAGATGACCCATCTTGTTTAGTAGTTATAACCTCTATTAATTTTTGTGCTTTTAAATATATGTTTATTTCGAATTTCCACAATAGAAAACTTTCGCTATCTTTCAATCTTTCTATTTTAACTTCGTCACTCATTTTTATTTTTCTTCTGGTTTCGTATTTCTTTAACACTTAGAACAACACGTGCTTTTTCCGACTTCTTCCTCTGGTATGATTTTTAGTATTTTTCGTGAACTAGGCACATGACTTGTTATTTTTCGTGGACTGGGCCCATAACCTGTTATTTTTATTTATGCAACGAATTAAAATAAAAGATATTATTAAACGTATTTATTAACTTAGATTAAACATGTTAATTTCCTTTTACAGAGTACCACAGAGTGCCTACATATATACTACACTACAGATTACACAACAGATACCACAGACTACTTTTATATCGTAACAGATGATACGCACTTTTTAAGTCAATTTGACTGAATAAATTGTATTTTGAGACTGCGGTGACGATAGAATCTATACTTGGGAGGGGATATGCATCTAGGTCTGTGAATCTATTTATCGTTTGAGAGTAATCAATTACCAAACGTTTTCGGTGATGTCCACCTCCAGCGACTATAACTTGTGCTCTCCACGGAGATATGCTTGGCTCAATAACTTTGTCTTTGAGCAGGTTTGAAATTTCAGTTGATATGAATGCTTGATCTCCTTCTGAGTGACGTCTGGAACGAATGGCGATTGGTTTGATAGATGGCGAAAGATTTGTAAAGACAGTTGCTGGAGGTACGGAGGCTTCAAGAACGTTGCATATTTTTAGGGTTCCTTTTTCACCACCAAACTGCAATTCGAGAGAAGAGTGTCCTTTTAGGATGTCGTGACCGATGATGATGTCAGCACATAAGTTATCGACAATGAGCAGCGCCTGTTGCTTATAAATGTGGTTATCAATCTGAATAGTAGCATGGCATATACCTTTAACATATGATACGTTGTTTAATGAAGCGAGAGTCACAGCTTGATTGCAGTGTTTCCTTTTAAGATTAAGTGTTAGAGCCAAAGCATTATCTATAAAACTGATAGAGCTTCCAGTATCAACTAGGGCATCGACATTGTGATTATTTACAGTGATAGTGATTGTGGCCTTACGTAAGCTGGAAGGAGCGGCGGCACAGATAGATGCAAGGGAAGCGGGATGAGATTCTTGAGATTCTTCTTCAACATTCACAGCATTGAGGTTTTGCTGTTTTCGTCCAGCACTACGGCCAACGTTGGCAAAATGACCTTTCTTCTGACATAGTTGGCATTCAGCGTTATTTGCTGGACATTTGATCCTTGGATGGACGTTGCCGCCACAAAAAAAGCACCTGTGTCGTTTAGAATTGCTATAACGTGAGGTCATGGCTGCAATATTCGGCTGATGAAGGTTTTCTTGTGATTCGATGGATGCCACTGCATTCAACATGTTAGTAGAGGCTGGTAGTGCATTTGATTGCAATGCTTGAGAAGTATTTTCTGCGGTCTCTAGGGAAATTGCTAAATCTAATGCCTCTTCCAGCGTCATTTCTGATTTCTCGAGTAAGCGTTCCCGAATTCGTTGGGTTGACAGACCTGCGATAAAGGCTCCACGGATTGATTCATTTTGGTGCTCTTCCGCAGTGACGGTTTTGTAGTGGCAGTCGTACGCAAGAGAGGTAAGCGCCCTGCAGTACTTTACTATCGTTTCCCCGGGCTGTTGTTTCCTGCAAGTCAGTTGGTGTCGAGCCAGTATAATATTCTTCCTCTTTTCGAACGTGTCGTTGAGGAGTTTGATAGCGTCACAGTACTTCGAACATTCCTTAATTATATTAAATATGGTAGGTGACACATGATTAGCAAGGAGCTTGAGTTTGATGTCTTCAGTAGCGGAAGAAGCTTGTTCGGAAATAAAGTTTTCAAACGTGTGCCGCCAGTGTGTCAATCGCAGATCTGAACCAGCGGTGGATGGTTCAATCTCAAATCTTTGTGGTCGTAGATAGCACGACAAACTCGCGGTCAGCGGGGTTTCTTTCATCGACATGATTATATTTATAGATATAATTAAAGTACAATAAATTGATACGAGAGAAAGACAAAACCAAAGGAAACTTGGTTTTATTGTACTTTAAAACTTATGCATTAAAACAAGACATTAGGAATTATATGACAAGACGTCTTGTCAAAATATAAACAACTAAATAACATAGACGACCTAAACTACCTAAACTACATAACCAGACGGCGTTAATGTACAAGAGCGTTTTTTGCATGGCGCCGGTCATATTTAACTGCTTGCCGTCGTCAATTAAAGAATTGAACGTAAGCTTATTTAAGAAACGGCTGAAATCATTACTTGTGACCAAAGCATATTACAGTATTTCGGAATTCCTAACAGACAAAAACCTAATGACAGAATGTTGACATGCTAATAAGTAGATCTAATGTTATTCTTGACATAAGTTTATTTATATTGACATTAGAATTGAATATTGACAACTGTATTGAAAATTAGCATTGGTATTATTAATATTTTGACATCTGTATTATTTTGTGACATTAGTAATTGATTGTATTCTGACATTTTAATTCTATTTTGTTTGATATTATTTTTGACTACCTTTATGTTTACTGTGTGCATTTTGAATTGTCTTTTTTTTTGTAGTAGTATTGATTTTTTATTTATTTGATATTGAATATTGATTTAAATTTAAATTTTGCATGTCGAATCTTTGACAGGATGTATGGCTCAATATGTTTTCTTCACGACCTTATTTTTATATACCTACATTCAAGCAAATAAACGATTATTATTATTATTATTAGACAGACAAGGAGTTCATATATCAGGACGATTAAATTATTGCTCATTGTGTGCCGGATTTTCGTCAAGTTTTTGTTTAATATAATATCTTATAATATGACAAAATAATCCCTGAAGGAAAAATTGTTCATAATAAGTAATTAATTAGACTTCTGCTAAAAAAATACGAAGAAAATAACGAGGATTTTACGAGCGCTCGGCGCGGCTTGCTTGATACCGATCGCGCGCTGGGACGTACAACGCTTTCCTAGCTGTCAAATCGGGACGTTCAAGTGGTCTTTGTCTTGCTTTCATAACTTAGTGTAGAGGTGGGCAAAACAGTACTTCAGAAAGTACTGCCATATGGCATGACATTTCGTCCCGCGTACTGTGGCACTTAAGCAGTACACAGTACCCTAAACATGACCTGATGCATGAAGTACGCAACGAAAGGTTTAATATTCGACAAAGTTGATTCCCCTTCATACAATGCTTATTATGATACTAGAAAATGCAAATAAGGGCTTCCAGGCTTAGGACTGGCAATATTCGTGACCACAGCAACTTCAAAAATATTTTTTAAATGATCGTTGAATATTGGCGTATTTAAAAATCAACTATGTATGTACAATGATTGTTTTTGTATCTTTATACAATGATTCTTTCTTTTTTTGCTTTTTGTTTCTTATTTTTTTATTTTTTTGCTTTTTACTTTTTTTTATTTTTATCTTTTTTTTTATCTAGTATATTTAATTGCAGCTAATAAAAAGTAGTTGGGACAATCTTTTTGTCGTAAGGCGAGTCCGCCTTTCATTTAATGTGAAACCAGCTTTAGAGAATACACGCTCAGATGGTACGGACGTAGCAGTGATGTTCAGTCGCTTCAACATAAATTTGTATAGCCGCGGATATACAGTTACAGCTTTTCGTTCGCTCCACCATTGTAACGGATTTTCTATTCGTTTGAACTTCTCAAAGGTTCTGCTATATATTTGTCGAACACTACGATGCCCGCTGCAGTACGATTCTGAGGAACGAGAGAATCAATATCGGCTTCAAATTCGTCCCAAATAGAGCCAGATTGTGCAGCTGGAGCTGGCGGCTGTTCTGGGGCTGGAACTATTTCTGAGCTTTGTGCGCCAATTCGTAATCTCATTGCTGATGCCGCTCTATTGAAATTTTCGACATTATTAAACCCACTTTTTTTGAATCGGGGATCCAGTATTGTCGCCTCACAAAGAAGAGAATTATTTTCTACGTCTCCAAACCTAGCATGCATTTGCGATTGAAGTGATTTATGTAGGTTTTCAATTTTTGTAATATTGTTGGGAGAATATTTGTTGAGCATGCGGTTTATTATTTTACAAAATACTATATATTTTGACGCAGTGACATAATTTTCACCACTGATTTCAACAGTGACATCATAGAAGATTTTTAAAAGTTCTGTAGCTTTATGGATCACTAGCCAGTCGTCTTCGGGTAAACTCAAGTCTGATCGCATTATTGCAAGTGTGGCAATAAGAGATTCTTTTACTCTTAAAACTCTCATGAGCATATCATAGGTAGAATTCCACCGTGTTGCGACGTCTTGTTTGAGCTTTAGTGGCGAGATATTCATCTGAACTTGGATCTCTTGCAATGTCTTTGATCCTGGATTACTTCGGTGAAAATATTCGACACACGACGACGACAGCCTTAACCCTGTTCAGTGTCAGAAATTTCGGAAATACTTTGTTGCACTACTAAATTTAAAGTATGCGCAAAGCAAGAAATTGAACGCCAGCCACCAAGTCGAATAGCACCAAGTATATTTGCGGCATTTTCACTGACAATTGCATTGACATACCGGTGTAAATTCCATTATGTAAATTTTCGAATATAAAGTTTTTCAGGTTTTCACTTGTGTGTCTCTCTTCAAATTCGATGCAGCCAATCATAACCGAGCATAGCTTGTGGTTATCGGTGTCGATGAAATGCGCAGTGATAGCAATGTAACCATCATTCACAATAGAGGTCCAGGCGTCCGTCGTTACACAAATAGCTGCCGCTTTTCCTGTTAGCTCTTTAACGGATTCCAAAAGCTTATTGTATGTTTTGGGAAGCAGGCTGTTGGAGAGAGTTTTCCGAGTTGGCAGAGTATTTCTGGGATTTAACATCTCGACGAATTTCCTAAACTCAACTTCTTCAACCATTCGAAGAGCATGATAACCTTTGGCAATCATTTTCATCAACTGTTCGTCAAGTTGCTGTACTTGGTTTATTGGTAGTGTTCTTTTTGACACCACAAAATCTGCCATCGAAGGAGTTCCTTGTTGAATTGGTCTACATCGTAATCCCGTAGATGCTGATGAAGAACCTGGTGACAATTCATTGTTGGTCGTCTTCGATACATTCATACTGGTTGAGGGAACCGGCTGTGCTTCTTCGGAGTCGTTATCAACAGTTGCAAGGTGTCTGCTGCTGTTAATGTCTATTGTAGGATGTACAGCCTTCATATGTCGATTCAGGCTTCCTATTGAGGTGGAATGAATTGCCAATATGCGGGAGCAATAACAACATTTCGCCTGTTTTTTAGGTGTTACTTCTTCGAAATGATTCCAAAGATTACTACTTTTTCTCTTTGACGCCATATTCAAATAATTAAAACACAAAGCAAGTAATCACTACGTTTTCATAATCTAACTAACTAACTAATCATAAACGAACAATTTATTTTTTTGGTTTCATTCTTTCCGTTCATTTGAACGGCTGGTGCTGCCAAGTGTCACCTGGCCACTTTGGATTCAGTGGAGAGACGTGCAAAGAGGCTGATTGGTGACCCTGATCTAACTCGAGTTGGTCTCCAAAGCCTAGAGCACAGGCGTAGAGTAGCCAGCCTTTCGGTGTTCTATAGGATGCATTTCGGGGAGTGTGCGAGGGAATTGCATGATTTAATTCCCCCATCTCCGTTCCACCAGCGGACGACCCGTCGTACGGCTGGTTTCCACCCTTACGTTGTTAACACCATTACGATCCGGACGAAGCGCTTCGCCTCCTCCTTTATACCGCGTACATCGAGGGACTGGAACAATTTGCCCGCGGCGGTGTTTCCGTCGGACTACAATTTGAGTGTCTTCAAGGCTAGAGTGAATAGGCTCTTAATAAACTAGTGCGCTTTACCATCAACGATTGCGTCACTGCTTACCATCAGGCAGGATTGCGGTCAAGCGCTGGTTTATAATTTATAAAAAAAAAAAAAAAAGAAAAGGCAAAGGCATAGTACGCCATAAAGCCTAGTCTTCAGTATTTATTTATTTATTCTTTTGCACACATGACATGTACATGGGCGGACTTAATGCCTTAGGCATTCTCTACCAGTCAACCCCAGGTGGTGAAGAGATAAGATGGTAGGTGCTTTAGCTTGATTTTCTTTCAAAAGGAAAAAAAAAGCCCCTATAATTATTAAAAAAATACTTAAATAAGCTAAATATACATACATACTATTACCAAAATATATACTTATAATATATACATAAAAAAAAAACTAAAATTTGGGAGAAGGGTGTAGCAATAACTCTACGCTAGTTGTTGCGAAAATAACTCTGCAATTTCCGCTTAAATGCAAACCGACTGGCGGCCATCCTGATATCAAGAGGAAGCGCATTCCATAGAAGAATGGATTGAATGTGAAATGAAAAATGAACAAAGTCAGACGTATGTGAAGGACAGAGTAAGAGGGGATTGTTAGAAGAACGCAGATTCTTAGAGTGTGAAGAACATAAATATTGGAAGTGAGTCACAAGATAAGAAGGAGGAGTGGGTGATTTAAGAAGGGAGAAAAGCGTGGTCAAGGCGCGCAAATTTCTTCTCTGACGAATGGGCATCCATTTCAATTCAGACCTGTAGCTCGACACATGGTTATATTTCCTGAGATTGAATATGAACCTGATCCCATTGTTGAGCAATCTATCAAGCTTATCCAGCAAAGCCGCATTCAGATCAAAGTAGCACACGTCACCATAGTCGATTATAGGGAAGATCAAAGTCTGCACAAGCATGGTTTTTGTTTTAACGGGTAAAAAGTTCCTCAGACGATACAGAGAACGCAGGGTACCGTGGACCCTTTGACTAACGTAGGAAACCTGACGTTGCCAGCTAAGCGTCGAGTCAATATGCAAACCGAGATCTTTGACATTGGGGGTAATGGGTATGACGGTACCATTGAAGATAAGAGGAGGGAGAGAGCTAAGAGATAACCTACTCATCATACGTGAGCTTCCAATAATTATGGCCTGACACTTCAAGGGGTTTACTGACACCCCAAACCTATCAGACCACTCTTTGATAGCCTCCAAGTCTTGGTTTACCTCCGCTATAGCGTTCGACACACATTCCACCCGCTCAGCCGCATATACTTGGAGATCATCAGCGTATAGATGATACGAACACCGAAGACAGTGAGTTAAGAAATTAATGAAAATGGAGAAAGAATACCGCCCCGTGGAACATGGCGGAACCGGCATCCAGGTCACGCCAACTCGATGCGCTCTCATCGACGCGAACCGACTGCCGACGTCCCCGAAGATAAGAAGAGAACCATTCCAGTGCCTTGGACGAAACCATAAGGTGAGAGAGAATAGCAAGCAGAATATCGTGGCTGACGGCGTTAAAGGCATTGGAGAAATCAATTAATACCAAAACGGTAACTTTGGTATCCTCCATAGCCTCTCTAATGTCACCAGTCACTTTAAGGAGAGCGGAGGCTGTGCTGTGCCCAGGTCTGAAACCAGGTATGGTATGTTTACCGGGTATGTTTTTTCTTGAGTTTTATATCCTAACTTATACTAGCTATGAGAAAGTTTGGGTGAGGTCATGATGTGGCCACTATGCTACAATATTTCACTGTTCTTTATGAATTATTCACTGAATGCACTTTTTACTACATAAATCACGCGTTTTTATTTAGTAAACGACACTTTAAATAATTTAATAGTCCAATGAAAAATCTTAGCTTCCCGCCAAAAACTCCGAAGAATGACAAGAATGCGCAATAATGCGCATCACACAAGGTATGGCTCACCCGCGCAGCGTTCGTGAAATAAAACAACTGTACGGGGCGGTGCAAAAAAAATAATCCTTATTATGAACGCAATAATGCTTAGTTCTAAAAATTCTACCATAAACGACTGATAGAGTCTCCCTCGCACAATAAAGCGAACATTTACGATGTGAACCGACGGAACCCGAACATGGCGAGCGAGCGAATATCGACACTCGATAGTTCGCCCGGCAAACGGCACCACCCGACCCAAACCGATAAACCGACCGCCGTCGCTGACCCGTTCGTGCCCTCTGCGTAGTTCAGGTGTCAATCAGTCAATGTGTCATGCGAAAAAGCGCGGGAAACTTTCGAACTTGGCGGGCGCGTCCTTTGAGTTTTTATAAAATAAAATAATTTTTAAGTATATATAAGATCAGTAGCTGTAGTGTATTGTATATATTCTGTTAATTAGTATAAATTTAGTTTAGTTTTGTACATTTCATCACTTGGTAAGTCAAACTTTTATCAGTATATAGAAACTAAGTATGAATGAGCCGCCCGATCCGGGGGACTTTGTCCCACCGGCAGGGCAATTCGTAACCATACAGTCCAATGAGTCTGGCATGGACACCGATGGGTCCACCTCGACCCGTTCTTTAAAAAGAAGCCGCATTTCTGTATGCAAACACTGCAACAAACGTCGTCGTCGACATCATGGCTCAGATACAATTAGTTGTGGTTGTCAGGATGCTCACTTAAATGAAAATGAACAAAAAGTTATTAACACGGATACTACAAACAAAATTATCGATACGGTCCAAACTATTACCTCTCAGAGTCCCTCCACCCCTGTAGGACGGAACACATATGATAAAACCGATTGTGCACCTTACACTATTCATGTGCAAAAACAAACTTTGTCACAAAACGATGGCACAACCTTGCACCCCATTACATTTGGGAAATTTCTGAAAAAAAACAACATTCCCAATATCATCAACGGAAGTGTGAAGCGCATAGGGCGTAACAAAATTTCGTTAGCTTTTTCAAATTTTGCAGACGCCAATTCTTTTATAAATAATGGTAATCTTGAAGCAGAACAATTGAAAGCTTACATTCCGACATTCAACGTTACTCGTATGGGGTTAGTTAGAGGGGTTCCGGCAGAATGGTCTCCAGAGGAAATTGTCAATAACATCTCAGTACCTATTGGCTGTGGCCCTATTTTGAAAGTGAGACGGCTGAACTTTAAAACCGTAATTGAAGGTTCTGTTGTTTGGAAACCTACACAGTCAATTGTCATTACTTTTGATGGCCAGGTCCTGCCAAAAAGAATATTTATGTGTTACAATGCCCTTCCAGTAGACTTATATATTTTCCCTACTATCCAGTGTTTCCATTGCTGTAGATATGGTCACACAAAGGTACAGTGTAGGTCTAAGCCTAGGTGCTTTAAGTGTGGTCAGAATCACACAGGGGATACCTGTAATAGAGATAAAGACCCTTCTTGCTGCATGTGTTCAGGTTATCATTTTGCCACAAGTAAATCTTGTCCTGAATTTTCTAGGCAAAAACAAATCAAGACATACATGGCTCAAAATTCTGTGTCCTACGCTGAAGCCCTGAAAGTTCACCCTCCAGTAAGCAGAACCTATGCAGAGACGCTTCTTTCTTCCCCATCCAATAACTTCTCCAGTAAACCTGCTCTTCCATCATTTAACAGAATACCCAATAATATAGATTCCCCCACTACTAGCCACAAAAAGACAACATTTTTAAAACCTAGATCCCCTCCAAGACCTTCATATGGGTATGATAAAAATTCTCATAATGCTTTAATCCAGGAATATAATGCACCACAGCCAGCTAATGGTTGTGCCTTAAGAAAAGTAGAAGATAGTGAAACAAATAATTTGTCAACTAATGATTTTATTACAGCATTAATTCAACTTCTTTCACAGTATAATATTTCACCGTCCAACGTTGCCTCTTATTTAAACCTTTTCTCTCTTGCCATTAACAATGGACAGACTCTCCAAAATAATGCAGTGGAACTGCCGCAGCCTGACAAGCAAAAAAAGTGATTTAATTCACTTACTCAATAAATATGAACCCTCAGTTTTTGCATTAGCAGAAACTTGGCTCAAGCCAAATCATGTTTTTAAAATAAATAATTACTATACCATTAGAGATGATAGATCTGATGGGTATGGTGGAGTAGCTATTCTCATAAAGAATTCTATTCCTTTCTCTATTATCCCTTTACCTCCTCATAGTGAGGATATTTCAATTGTAGCTATTAATGTATTTAACATTTGTATTATTTCCTTATATATTCCTCATCCATCTTCTTCTTTACTTCTTGAGATTAACAATCTTTTTTCTCTTCTTCCAACACCCCTACTAATATTGGGAGATTTCAATTGCCACCACCAATTATGGGGTTGTTCAATTTCCAGTAACCATGGGGATGAATTATTAGATATAATAGACCATCTAAACCTATGTATCCTGAATACAGGTGCTCCTACACGTCGTTCTGCTCCTAATCAGAGTACAAGTGCTATTGACCTATCTATCTGTTCTCCTAACTTAGCCTCTTCACTAACTTGGTATACACTATCCTCTACTTATGGTAGTGACCATTTCCCAATAGTTATGTCCACTCCATTCCCCAAACCAACCATTTCCAGAAAAACATCAAACTTTAAACATAAAGTCCCTGATAGGAATAACATCAATTGGGAAAAATATAGAACCGCTACTGACTCAAACTTTTCTTCTCTACCAACTATTTCTAATGGTAATGAAAATGCGTGTGCTAGGTCTTTAACCAAGTTACTAATGGCAGCAGCAGATGAAGTGTTCCCTGCTAAAAATAATAGCTCTCATTCAATTCCTAGGCCTCCATGGTGGGATTCAGAGTGTACAGATGCCATTAAAAAACGTAAAGAAGCAGAATTCAATTATAATCTTGACATGTCCGATGCTAACTTTGACGCCCTAATCACTATTAATACAGAAACTAAGAAATTTTTGAAAAAGAAAAAATATGCAGGTTGGCAGAGTTTCTGCACAACTATATCTCCCAATACTCACCCAACTATAGTTTGGCAAAACATACGTAGATATAGGTCTGCATTTACACAGCCATCTCCTCCTATTCCCAATTCCCTAGCTACCGAATTCTTAGATAAACTTGCTCCACCGTGGGTTCCCCAAGATATTAACAACACATCATGTGAATCTGTTACGGCCGATTCTCTTATGACTTTGCATCTCCCATTCACCTTATATGAGCTAAAAGGCGTAGTACTAAATGCAGTAGATTCTGCTCCAGGTCTTGATGGCATTCCATACTCATTTTTTGCCAATCTAAGTGATAATATTCTTAATTATTATTTAAAAGTAATCAATTCTATCATGAAAACGGGAAATATTCCATCCGAATGGAAATGTCAAATGGTGTTGCCATTTTTAAAACCGAATAAAAATCCTTCGGACGTTTCTTCTTACCGACCCATAGTTCTATCCTCAGTGTTAATTAAATTAGCAGAACATTTATTAAAAAACCGTCTAGAATGGCACATTGAAAGCGAAGGCCTACTGAGCTGTTCGCAATACGGTTTTAGAAAAGGAAAAAGTACCACTGACTGTATAAGTATTTTTACCACAGATATCCGTTCCTCATTTTCCAAAAATCAGTCTACAGTTGCAGTTTTCTTAGATATAAACGCGGCCTATGACAACGTTTTACTTTCCGTATTAAAAAACAAATTAGATGTTTTAAAAGTACCACACAATCTATCCAACTTTATATTGAACATTTTAACAGACCGTACATTATATATGCCATTTGAAGATCATCACTTATCTCGCAAGGTATGGAGAGGCCTCCCGCAGGGATCTGTGCTTAGTCCCCTCTTATATAACATTTACACATTTGATTTAGATTTATCCATAAACAATGAAGTAAAAATACTGCAGTATGCCGATGATCTACTGTTTTATTGTTCAAGTAATTCCATAGAACAAGCTTGCTCTGTTGTTACTTCTGCTTTATCGTTATTATCGTCATGGTTACATGTAAATGGTTTGGAATTATCCATCTCTAAATGCGCAACTGTTGTTTTTACCCGCAAAAGAAATATTCCTCAAATAAACCTTACCAAAGACGTCCAAATCCCTATTAAAGACAACTTTAAATACCTGGGTGTTATTTTAGAATCCAAACTGAGTAGTATCCCACATTGCGATTATATAGCTAATAAATGTGAAAAACACCTAAATATGTTGAGGTGCCTCTCAGGTGTTTGGTGGGGTGCACATCCTTCTTCCTTAAAGTTGATTTACAATGCAAATTAGAAGCCTCTTAGACTACGGTCTATTTATTGTAGAACCTGGTAGTGTCAAGGCCTTCAAAAAATTAGATATAATACAATCTAAAGCGCTACGTGTTATTTCGGGTGCAATGAAGTCCAGTCCAGTGAATGCACTCCAAGTGGAGTGCGGCGAAGCGCCGTTACGTCTTAGGAGACAGTTTCTCTCAGACAAGTATTTCTTCAGAATTCTACAGTTCTCTAGTCATCCTCTCATCCCTAAACTGCAACTTTTACTGTCTGAAATTGAATCTTCATGCTACTGGTCCAATAAATCTCCACCCTGTTTAGTTGTTAGTTATAAGAACTTCATTTCCCTTTCTTCCCCTACACACCGTTCAAATAAACTCCCTTTATTTTGCGTCAGTTATGACAGTTTACACTTTTCTCCCAGTATAATATATAATTTTGTTAGTAAATCTGATCCCCGTGTTCAATTAAAATTTAACCGATTAATATCTGAGCAGTTTATTGATTTCCATTGCATTTACACTGATGCTTCTAAACCTGCTGCAATTGACTGTGTAGGTGTAGGGGTTTACCATACACAATATGATATAGTTCAAAAAATTAAATTTCCTCCCGAGACTTCTGTTTATACGGGTGAATGCTTCGGAATACTTAGGGCTGTCGAATATGTTCGTATGTGTAAACTTAAAAAAGCTATAATTTTCACAGTGTAAAGTTCTGATCGTTGTTTAAGAACTTGTTCAGAGAAAATAATAAGCGGAATAGTTTTAAATATTCAAAGAAATATATTTTAGAGGTTACGAAAAAATATATAATACAATTAGAACAGCAGACAACAGTCCATAAACTAAACATAGAACCATGATGAACAAAGAATATGTATAGGTACCATACTTAACATCCTCGGAGGTTTTTAAGAATTTTGAGATAAATTCTTTACTCCTATTCTAGAACTTAGAACTTTTAATCTGGGCCCATATAAAGGTTTAGTAAGCATGTCTGCTAATTGGTCTTCAGAGGCAACTTGCTCTACAATGAAATCTCCATTGCTGACACATTCTCGAATGAAGAAGTGTTTTAACTTAATGTGTTTTGTGCGCTTATGGTATTCATACTTTGGGTTATGAGCAAGATACACCGCTGACTCATTATCTAAGTTCAAGATCGGTTTTTCAGTCTTTAACAGGTCATCTAATAAACGATTCAGCCATAGAATTTCTTGAGCAGATTCGCTTGCTGCTATTATTTCAGCTTCCATTGAAGATAGAGATACAGTTGGCTGTTTCTGGCTTCTCCAACTTATAGCAGCGCCAGAGAATATGCACACTATGCCGGATGTAGACTTTCCCGTAGTTTGATCTCCGCCATGATCGGCGTCACTGAAGCAGACCATGCGTGGCGGTGACTTATTTGTGAATGTTAAGCCTTGTTCTAGGGTTCCTTTTAAATACCTAAATATACGCTTGATAAGCAAGACATCTTCTTTAGTAGGCGCTGAAAGGTTTCTTGAAGCGACACCAACAGCATATGTGATGTCTGGTCTTGTACCCACTGATAAATATGACAATGCACCAACGGCTTGTCTATAAGGAAAAAACGACTTGGTATTACTATCTTCATCTTTTCCAATTTCATTATTTTTAATAACGGGTGACGGTGCTGGTTTACATTCGGACATTCCATATTTCTGAAGGATTTTCTTTGTATATGCCTTTTGACATAAGAATATGGAGTTGTCTTGTCGCACTATTATTTCCATTCCGAGAAAGTACGATGCAGGTTTGAATGTAATTTTAAATCTAGATTTAAGTTCATTCAAAAACTCTTCGCCTGCTGCTGTCGTATTGTGCGCTATAAGCCCATCGTCAACATAGAGAGCTACAGCAACTTTTAATTGATTTTTATTTCGCACAAATAAACATGGATCAGCTTCGCTCTGTTTAAATCCAGATTTTAGCAGGAATTCTGCAATGCATATATTCCAGCAGCGTGGAGCCTGCTTCAAGCCATACAGACTGCGTTTTAATTTACAGACTCGTTTCGTGCCATCTTCATAGCCTTCGGGTTGTTTCATGTAAATTTCGTCTTCTAACTCACCGTTTAAGAAGGCGGTTGTAACATCAAATTGAGTTACTTTTAAATTTTCCTTGGCAGCTACGGCTAGAAGTGACCGCACAGTGGTCAGACGAGCCACTGGACTGAACGTTCTGTCATAGTCCACTCCAGGTATCTGAGAATAGCCCTTGATGACCATTCTGGCCTTGTACCTGTCAACGGATCCATCAGGATTGAATTTTATTTTATACACCCACCTGCATGGTAAGGCTTTTCGTCTTTTAGGTAAATTTACAAGGTCCCAGGTATGGTTCTCTTTTAATGAGGTTATCTCGTTTTGCATAGCTTCTTGCCATTTTAATTTATCAGGAGATTCCATAGCTTCCTTAAAAGATTGCGGTTCTTTGAGTTTGTGAAGGTTTTCTACTTCTTCAGCAGCAGCCATAATAAAATCGTCATAACGCTTTGGAGCTGTAATTGCTGACCTGTTCTTCAAAGAATATCTAGACGAAGCTTCGTCAGCATTATCACTGACAACTTCGTCATTTTCGTAGAAGTGGTTGGAACCAGAAAGTGATTCATAGTCACTTTCGCTGTTTTCTTGTTCTTCTGGTTGAACATCTTCAGTGTAAAAATCATTAACATTTTGTTGCACATTTTCAGAGTCAATATTATTGATATCGTCTAAATATGATGTGACATCTCCAACATTGTCAAACTCAGTTGCGACTTGTTTATGTTGTGATTTTCTTGAACACATTTGTGGTTTGTCATCAAGGAGATCGGTGATGTAGTTTTTATTTATTTCCTTATAAAACATGGATTTCATCACGCGGATATCTTTTGAAATGATGACTTTATTTTTGGATGGTAGGAGAATTTTGAATGCTTTCGAGGTTTCAGAGTATCCAATAAACATGCCAGGAATTGCTTTTGGTGCGAATTTGTGACTATTGGAGTCTTTGATGAGAACAAATGTTTTGCAGCCAAATACATATAAGTGATTTATGCACGGTTTTCTGCCAACCCATAGTTCAAATGGCGTTTTATTCTCAATCGCACTGTTTAAGCTCCTGTTTGATAGATAATTTGCTGTTACGATTGCTTCACCCCAGCATTTTAATGGTGCATTCGCATCTATGAGTAAGGCTCTAGCTTTCTCTATAAGAGTGCGGTTCTTGCGTTCAGCTACTCCGTTTTGGTGCGGTGTGTAAGGCGCACTAAGCCTTCGTTGTATGCCACATCGTCTCAAATAAGCGTCAAAATCTTTATTAATATATTCGGTACCATTGTCCGACTGTAAGAATTTTATTCTTTTGCCTGTGTGAGTTTCTGCAATCTCTTTAAATTCTTTAAATTTATCCAACACTTCATTTTTATTTTTTAGAATGTATACCCGACTGTAACGACTATAGTCATCGATAAATGTGACAAAGTATTTGTTTCCTTTTATTGTGGGCGTTCGAATAGGTCCACAAACGTCGGTATGAACGATTTCTAGAAGTTCAGATGTTCGTTGAGCAGTTTTCTCACGGGGAGCTGGTACTCGATGCATTTTTGCTAGAATACAGGTTTCGCATTCTCCAAGAGTTTCTGATGGATTAAAATTTAAACCAAGTAGATTTTGATTTTGTAGTGCAAGTTTTAAATCTTTAGCGTTCATGTGCCCAAGTTTTCTATGCCAATCATAGATGTCTGACGAGTCCATTTTCTTTCTTGGTGTCGAAGTTTCGACATCTTTATCGTTAGCCAGATTGTTGCACTCATGTTTGCTTGGTTTGATGTAGTAGAGTCCATCTTCTTGTTTGTGAGCAATGAGAGTTATTCCTGCGTTTGGGTTGTTCACTGTCGCTTTGTTCTTGGTGAAGAGAACCGAACAACCGGCATTTGTCATCTTGCTAACAGACAACAGGTTCGTACAAAGACTAGGAACATAAAGTGTGTCCTTCAGGTGTGTGAGTGCGTCACTATTTCCATTTTTAGATATGAAAGAAACTGTACCTTTTCCTTTAATCTCTGCAGTATAACCTTCAGTTGCAAAGTTGAGTTTTCTGGAAATTTTCTCTATATTTTTAAATAAGTTTCTTTGATGGGTCATATGCGATGTACAGCCACTGTCCAGGACCCAAATGCTGTTCTCAGGCTCTTTGTTGCGTGTAAGAAGGCACTGTGTAGCAAAATTGTTCTTGTGAGAATCTGTGTTTTGTTTCTTAGACTTCTCATTGTTTTTCTTCCAACAATTTGTACAGATTTTGTGATTCTTGCGTTTGAAGATATTACCTCTTCGTTTGCAAATTCTACAGGACGCGTATAATGCTTCTTCTTCATATAAGGACTCAGGTTCATTGGTATAGGTCATAGTTTGATTATGACGTGCTTCAAATTCTTCAAATATTTTTGTTTTAAGCTCTTCTGGCGTTGGAAGAATATCACGCGTTTCTATAGCAATTCTGAAGTTCTCATATTCACGAGAGAGACTGTATAACATCATAATTGTCAACAAGTCGTTGTGTATAATGACGTCCATGTCAGCCAGTTTGTCCACGACATCCAGAAACTTGTTGAGGTGACTATGCACATCTTGTCCTTCAAGTTTTGTTAATATTAATTGTTTTAAGAGAGAGGCCTTACGTGCAGGTCCCTTACTGGCATAAGTTTTTTCAGTTTGTCCCAAACGTCTTTGGCAGTGCCGCAGTTTTTAATTTGCTTAAGCTCAGTTGGAGCAATAATAAGTATAAGCTCAGATTTTGCTATTCTGTCCTTATCTTTTTCGTCGGCAGTTGCATTTGGCGACAAGGGAGTCTCAATATATCTCCATAATTTTTGTCTTACTAAGACGGCTTCCGCTTGAATTACCCACGTATCGTAGTTGTCTTTTGTAAGTGATTCAATTTTAACACTCGACATTTTGTATGATTTGGGTACTTACATATTTTTATTTTCTTGAACTGCACGCTCTGCTACCATGTAAAGTTCTGATCGTTGTTTAAGAACTTGTTCAGAGAAAATAATAAGCGGAATAGTTTTAAATATTCAAAGAAATATATTTTAGAGGTTACGAAAAAATATATAATACAATTAGAACAGCAGACAACAGTCCATAAACTAAACATAGAACCATGATGAACAAAGAATATGTATAGGTACCATACTTAACACACAGATTCATTAAGCGCTCTTCAAGCAATTGCCAAATTTCCATTCAAACAAAAATCGCAATTACATATTATTTTTAAAATAAGGGAAATAGCATTCACACTTCAGCTGCAGGGGTTTGATTTACAGTTTATTTGGATACCAAGTCACACTGGCATCCATGGTAATAATATCGCGGATAAACTAGCAAGTGATGCAGTGCAAGGCGGTGATTTCTTTCCATATGAAAACTATTGTCAAGACCTTGTGGCTTTACCAAAATCTTTTTTAAAAAACGCCTGGCAGGAGGAATGGGACTCTGGCAGTAAATCAAAGGGGCAACATTATGCCCGTATTCAACCAGAACTTCCTGCAAAGCCGTGGTTCACAAAAGCAAAACTTAGTAAGATTGAGACGTCAACTTTGACGCGCATGAGATTAGGACATGTTTGTTCCCCAGCTCATCTCGCCAGGCTGAAAATTGTTGACGACCCTGTTTGTGTGTGTGGAACAGATGTTGGTGATCTAAATCATATCATCCTCTCCTGTCCTCTTTATGTTCGCACCTCCTTTATAGATAGTCTTTTATCTCTTAATATTCCTTTTCCAACTTCCATCATTGCCTTACTTCACACTAACGACATCAATGTATATAAAAGTATAGCTACATTCATCTCATTAAATAAAATAAAACTGTAAATATCCATCCATTTCATATCCTCATCCTCTTTTGTAATATGTGTAAATATTTTTTCCTACTGATCCTATATCTTACAGATAAATATCCAAATTTTACGTTCTATTTTACCTTTATTCCGTTTCCCTACCTTTTACTCGTCATTGGCTAACACAAACCGTGGAGTGCCAGAACAAAAAAAAAAAAAAAAAATGTGTCATGCTAAATTAAGCCGGGTAATACGTATGACGCTTGCAGATTAAGCGACGTCGGTTGAGTTGTCAAAGAAGAGAAAAAACCGTATCTGATACGACTGATACTTTCTGAGCTAATAATGGATAGACTACCAATGTGTAGGATATGTTCAGCGGAGAATGTCCGCCTGAGTATAGTGGCCAACAGAAACTTGCACAAATTATATGAGACGCTGACTAATAATTCAGTAAGTTTTATTTCTAGAGTTTTTATGTTCATAAAGAACAATAAAGTTGATAGTTTTGCACCAGTGTATCAAATTTAAGACAGCTCTAGAAGTCTTTTCTTGGGTAGTTAACTTATCTCCTCATAATGACTCCATTTGTTTAGAGAATAAATTAAAGCTAAGGAAAAATCTACATGCCTTAGTTACCCAATTAAACATAACACCAGCTCTATTTATTCAGTTGTCATGCTCCATCACAGTTTTACTTGTACTCTTGTATAATTATTTTTTTTAATGTTGTCCACTGTATGTGGGTGTAATTACAAACATTTACACTCACATGCTGAAATAGACCTGGAACAAGTACCTGTAGGAGATACAAATTTGTTCTGTATGGGTTCAATTCCCACCTGTGACATGCAGTGAACAAGGGCCATTAAGCCCTTGCATATACTATGTTGTCTAAATTCAAATTTTATTTATTTCAGGTTCTCATTTCAAGGAATGTTTATGGTTCTCATTTCAAGGAATGTTCATATTAAATTATATGGGAGAGACTTGTATTACATGTGTCCATTAACTAAGTCACATGGTTTTTCTTTAACTTTAGTTTGTTACTAGGTTTATTTAATTTAGAAACTGCTAGTTTCTAAGAATAGTCCTCATACACAGTGTGCCAACAATGAGAATGTTGAGCAAACTACTGGTTACATTAAATGGAGACACAATCATGTCTACCATATAGATTACACATAAAAATATGAAATAATCTCTTTAAAGACCTAAAGAGGTTATTAAGTGTATCTACAATAATGCATACATATAAAATGCTCTACTGTATAGTTGGATATTGAGATAGATTCATGATAGCACAAGTTTATGCCGTAATGATATTTGGTAGCTGTTTAATATGAATAATCCTTATTCTTTTGTATAAATGATAAATAATAAAATCAAAATACATGACAAATGTTGTTGCAGTTTATAACTGAAGATAGTAGACCGCTGCTAGCTTGTGTCTTCTGCTTTGCTAAATTAAAGCAAAGCTACCGATTACTGCGACAATGTCTGAGATCTGAAGAGCTTCTTGCTCAGAATATGAGTGACAAATATGAGGTAAGTTATTCTTTATCATCCATTTATTCTTATAATTTCTAATTTCAGTATAATGTGAAAGTGATTGCTCTCAAGCTCATACCTATAGTGTTCGGTTTTTAAACCATTGCATGTTACATAGCAATATAAAAGCTTTTGTCAAATATAAACATACAATTATTATACATACAATATTAGACATACAATTATTATGTACTTTGTACATGATTTACTAAGTACTTTGTTTATATTAAGTTACATATATTATGTACTTTGCTGGTATGACTAGCTGGCATAAGGTAAATATTTATTTTCTGTGTTTTGTTGTTAGTCAGTTTACATGCATAGTATTGTATAAAGTTGTTTGTTCATTTGTTTTTCAACTGAACAGACAGCTCTCCTGCTGGGAAGTTCGTACCTCTCTTCTTCCCAGCACAAGCTCTAGGAAGTGGTGAAGGGCGGGAGTTTTGGGTGATTGTCTAAATGTAATTTTTACATTCAAAGAATTTCAACATTTCATTTTAATTTTCTCAATATTATAATAATTGTAGCAGTACCTACAACACCACATGCGAAATACGCGCCGTACTGACATCACGCATCCTTTCATTGCATAAACAGAGTTTACTGTGTAACAAGCACACAGACAACTTCCCGACATCAAGTGTTGACACCAGACACAACACCCGTCTGGTTGGAGAATCCTCCCTTTTCTATTTAGGATGACGGAGCTCTACACACTGTTGCTCATAACTTTACTATGTGTTATTCTTTTCACAGCTCAATCCTATAACAAACCAAGTCCGATTACAGTTTTGTAGTGGGCTTATTACTTCGCCAATATTCCACATAAGTACAGATGATGAATGTGCAACAGGAAATACTGCTATCAAAGAAGAATTGCCAGCTGTTAGTGACGGACTAGATGATGATATTGAGCCAATGGAGGAATATCAAAGTGATGGTATTGTTAGCTTTTGGTTTTAATATATTTGTTCGTGTAATTGTTTTAAGACTTTTTGCAACTGGCTTCTGGTACTCAAACTACCGTCTCGGATTCCTCAATGAGGACATTGGCGTATCCAGGGGGAAGGGAGAAGCTGCCCCCATCGGAGTCTTATATGAATGTAAACGCACCCACTTTACAGGAGTATTTATTCCTGGTAGATGGTCTCCGCAGGCGAGATTCTCTAAGGTCCATATTACACAACGTCACTCAAGCATTGATCTCTGTTTAAGCATTACTTAAAACTAGTTTCAACCAATCGAAAGGCTTCAAACGAGACTTAAGTAAAGCTTGAGTTTTTAGTGACGTTTTGTAATACGCACCTAAGTGAATCATTTATATATATTTATATATGGTACCTTGTCAATAAATCTATGAAAATATCATGTACGGACGACAGCAGTTTACACCTGATACTGGCAAATTATCCCAATCAACCTAGAGCTTTAATGTTTAAGCGATAAAGTCGAAAATGCAATAAAAAATTATTGCTGTGCTGTCGTCTGTAGCTGTACATAAAAAAGAAAAAAACTTTTCTTTAAAAGAGCTAAAAGACACAATTATAGGGCTAGAAATAGGAACCAATTAGTTGATCCTGTTTCAGTCTTGCTCAGTAAAGTCATCCTTCATGGAGTAGGTACTATTTAAAATGTTACTATAAAATTCCTGCCCACATACTCGCAACTAAACGAATCGAAGTTTAAGCATATTATATGTTAAAAGGATTATGTTTTTAACAAAAATGCTTGGCTCAATGCTGGTCCTTCTCCACAAGGGAGTGTAAACTAATTAGAATTTGAAAACATTGATGGAGTTGCTCACCTTTTGAAAAAACTATATTTACATATAATGCATAAATGGAGGCAATTTCTTATTATTGTTTAATTGCATAGCACATGCATAAACACTGTGCACTTTCTATTCAGCTACCATTTACTTGATACTTCTTTCATTTCCTTAAATGTGCTCTAGCAGTTGAGAGTACAATGTCTCGGTGATGGTGGAGTGTGTGTTGAGTAATTAAGTTCCCTTCAAAATGGTTGAGCTAACCGGTGCTGACCCATGAGTCATGTTCGTGAACGGGTGCCCTCAGTGGGGACCTATCATCTCATAGCTGCCACGGCTTATGTTAACTGCTTGTGTTATGAATCGCTTTTATGTTTCTTTTGACGCGCGTCTTTCTGCATCGTTTTCACGTGGATGATGTGATCAAGTATTTTGTAACAATTTTATGATTTTAAGAGTGTCTGTGGATTTTTGGCCATTCTTCTTTATTTGAAACTAGGAATGGGCAAAAAAATATTCATATATCAAAATATTGATATTTTTTCAGAAAACTATCGATATATATTTTTTCCCGCGATAAATCGATTTTCGATGTTTATTTTCAGATATCAAAATCGATATATTTTCAAGGCTCTGCTGTATGCTCATGCGTCACATCATGTATTTGACCAATTCGATTTCTTAAATTTAGAAAAGAAATAGGTATGCTGCAGGCTGTATAGGTTTAGTTTCTTTGCTTCAAACACAAACAAAAATTACAGTCTATGCGATACGGGATTTTAGTGCTCTTTTTGGCCCTTTCAAAGAAGCTACTGAGGAAATAAGTGTTGCGAATTATGTAACGTCAAGCTTAGCCATTCCTCTTACAAATTTAGTGACCCAAGTTACAGATCAAGCAACTCCATCAACCTCTTTAGGGTTGATTGTAAAAAAGCTTTACTCAAAAAAGTTGAAGACAAACTGGCTTCTTTAGAAAGAAATCCTTTTCTCTTAGTAGCTACTTTGGACCCTCGGTTCAAGCGTATCCATTTTACCTCGCCAATAATTGTCATGTCAAATACTATATCCAAAATTAATGAGAGATGAGATTCATGCAGAATATTGGCGTAGAGGACAATTTTCTTCGAATAAAAATCCTGATCAAGCAGCATCAGAGCAAGTGGGTCCTCAATCTGGTCCAGACAAGAGAAATTATTAAATCTGAACATTGTCCGCATTGAACTGAAGCAGTATTTGGAGCAACCACTTTTAGAACGAAAATTTGATCCAATAAAGTTCTAGGTCAATTGGGTCAATGGGTCAACATTTCACGCTACTCCTCTCGGATATCGATCTAAAATATTTGACTTGTCAAGCTTCTTCAGTGTCATCTGAAAGGGTAGCTTCAGTGGTAAATTTGGCTGTGCCAAATGGTAGGAGCAGATTAACAGGGGAACACATCAAACACTAGTCAAGCAGTGCTCCTCATGTCAATATCAGACAAATATGCTACTGTAGTTTTTTTTATGTCAATTCGCACGCCTGATGGCAAGCGTCACCTCTGCCCATGGACAGCTGCAGTGCCAAACAGTAACCAAGAATTACTCAGTTACTGCTCTAATGCTGTCCTGCGCCACAGTTATTAGGTCTCGTATACCCAGTAATTACACTAGCAAAGTGTTGTGTTAAGAGGGGGTATAAAGGTAAATTGTTGATTTTAGATTTGATTTTTGCAGTCTATAATAAGCTACAAATTATTTGATTTTTCAAATATAGAGAGAGACTGGTCTGAGTGAAAACATGAAATTATAATATTTTTTCGATAGAAAAAAATCACAAAGTTGCATCTAATTTTCAACTAAATTCAATTTATTTTCAAAACTATGCCTATTATTGAGTCAATATTTTAATGCACAATATAAAATTATATTACCGAGGGACTGTATTAGGGATTTCATAAAATATTGTATATTTTACGAGTAATTATAAAAAAACTGGTTTGCCGCTTACTACGTTCTTATTCCGCGCAGAACACTCTCGTTCTGTTTCGCCTGGTACATGCGTTACAAGCATGTTTGTTTCATTGATCAGTTGCGATCGCTCCGTTGAGACGAGAGGACTGTGCTTCTGTGCTCCGTACCCGTGAAAATACTTTGACGAAATTATGGCAAACAAAAAAAATCAAAAAACCGCTCTAAAAGAGAAAACAAGGAATTAAAACGTCAACTCATGGCTAATTGTCAAAGATTTGTTTATTCATTTTAATTTATTATGTATGTGTAGGTTTTAATAAGCACTGGAGTAATGGCGGCCAAATAGTATATGCAAAATAAATCGATACCCTGACCATTCGCGTACCTAGCATTAAGTGTACAATGTGCTGACCCAGGCTCCATACATTTCTGAAACATCTCCATTAAAATTCCCAATTTAAAAAACTATCGAGTTATAATAATCTCACTTTCATAGGTAAAAATGCAAAATGTGCTTTATCTTAAAAGTTATAAAGTTCAAGGCATGTATCATCTGGCTACTTGTTACGAAAATCTTAGCGGAATATAAAAATAGATTTTTACACTTATTACTTATCAAAACGGGCTTATAATAAGTCGGAAACTGTAGTTATCATATCAAATGTGAATACATACCAGTTTTATATGTTAGTTCTTCAATATACGATCTTTATAAGGTTTGTGTTTCATTTCATTTTTTAACAGATCTACCTTTACGCCTTTGAACGAACTTGATCCGAATTGTGATGAACTTTTGAACCAAAATGGTACGTAATTATGCTATTTTAATATTTTTTGTTATGGGTAAAATATTGTAAATATAGTTGGTAATTTATCTGTAAATATGCCATTTCTCAAAAGCACCTTATGGAAAAGAATGTTACCTAAGCAAACTAAGTAAAGACTTACATCATTCATTATTAGTACATTATACATAACACCAGTATATCTAGATCTGTGGAAAGCTTAGTTCATACCTAGTTTTTTCTGACTTTAGTACCATTATGATATAACAAACATTTGATTCCACAGTAAAAGTCACAATGATAAAATGTAAAACCTAATCCATACATAATTATGACAATTTTCATTTGATTTCAGAAATATTGAACCACGAGTGTATAATCGGGCAAAGTTAGGTACGAAGAAAAAGAAAACTAATGAAAAAACAGCGGAAATATGTATGGCGTTAGTGAACGACTCGTAATAAACAAAGTGTATTTCTTTGAAAGACTCCTTAATTTGGCTGTTACCTATCCAACGTTAAAATCACTGGCGAAACAAAAGTTGGTTTATATTCTAAATTGAAACTTTTTTGTAATATATATAAAGCTACTTACTTTTATTATAAACACAAAACCTTCAACATAGATATTAATACAGCAGCAGTTTCTGGTATCACAAACGCTGGCATCGGTTTGGAACAATTTCAAGGACTGTATACAGAAATGAATGTTTAATAAACATCATAATCAAATTTGTGAAGAATGGGGAAAACGGCTAACGAAACTATCATAGCCGCGGCTGCAGTGGAAGAAGGCAGGGTAAAAGATGGCAAAGCGGTAATGGATGTAATTGCTGATGGTTGCTGGTCTAAGCGGTCTTACAATATTAATTATGCGGCACTATCTGGAGCAGCAGCTATAATCGGAAGACAGTTCGTAGAAGTTTTATTTTTAGAAGTAAAAATCAAATAATGTTGTATCTGTAGTCGTGCACAAAATAAAGGTAGAGCAGCAAAGAACACGTATGTGTATATAGATCAATAAATAACAATAAATCATAAAAAAGTAAAAAATAACGAACGTGTAATACCACCAACGACCTTTACCATCAACGATCGCACCACTGCTTACCATCAGGCAGGATTGCGGTCAAGCGCTGGTTTATACTTAATTTATAAAAAAAAATATTTTACAGTATAAAAATAAATGATTATTAAATTTTCGTTTTATTTATGCACCACAGTCTACTACTAAATTTCCATAGTGATTTTTTTATGTTTGAAGTAGGTAAATACACATTCTTCACCTCATCCATCAAGCAAATAACAGGATTTCTAGTAAAAAAAAAAAACAAAAACAAATTAATAACAACTAAATAGTCATCATCATCATCATCCCAGCGTTAATCCCCGTCGCATCCGAAGCCTTTTTCAGCTTTGGAGTCTGGGGTCCGCTTTACCAGTCCAACTGCTGATATGGCTAAACTTCGACATTTTCCGTGAAGCAACTGCCGTCTGATCTCCACAACCCGAAGGCGACATCAAAGCATTGCAGTTAGATGAATTGTTGGACTTTTGAGGGCTCCAACAACCCGTAACGACTGCCACTAGATGTTCGTATGGCAACCGGGACCAACGGCTTAACGTGCTTTCCGAGGCATGACCAGACCAGTGCAAATATTCATATTCATGCATACAAATACTTGCACTGTGTGGGATCGAATCCGCGCGACCTTGCGCAGCGGCCGCGTCCGCTACCGCTACGCCACGGAGGCTGTCAAAATTAATTGTTCAAAATAACAACTAAATAGTAAATTTGTAAATTTACTATTTAGTTGTTATTTTGTAAATGTTGTAAATTTAATTATACCATTACTTCCCTTTCGCTTTATTTGTCACTAACTGCTGTCTGCGACTTCTTACGCTATGACTTTTTGAATTATAATCAAATAAAACCATGACATATTTTATTAAAAATTTATATCCGCTATTTCAGATTTCAAATTGTATGTTATGTTCGTAATCAGCACCCTAAAAATCTCGGCCATTGGGTTGTATCTTGTATCCTAAAAAATACTTTAATGTCCATCAGATAGATTTATATAAAATATTGAACACGTATTTTTTATTTTTTCTTTCATTCTAATACTTAGGAAGATATATTGATTTGAAATGTCGCATGTCATCACGCCGTGGTATATTTTTTACCACGTAATTAGCCCCCACTCCGTAACTTTAATACGCTATATCTCAGTAGTTTTTGGTAATATCGACAAAATAAAAAATACGGGTCTTAATTTTCTTTATTATCTATAAGAGGGACTAAATATTTTTTTGATTTTCATACCTTGGATACATCCCTATTACATATTTTCTAAAATCTGTACCCTCCATCTTGAATATTTTTTAATTCTATAATTTTTAATTTTTATTGTCTTTAAAGATTATAAAGTGCGTATGTTTGTATGTCTGTCTGTATGTATGTGCCCAAAGTTGCTCAAAACCCTCACCACTATAGATAATCATATAGATCTGGATACGCTGAGTTCAAAAACACTTTTTTTTTTTTTTTTTTTCTCTAGACGAAGGCGCGGTATCTCGGTCCTATATATATAATATATATATAATCTATAATTTTTATCATAACTATAGAAGACTAGCAAAAATACTATTTTAATGTCTTACCCAAAAAATAAAATTAACAGTATGATTACATCACATACCTTTTCGTTATAATTTAAAAAATATTTTGTTTGTTGTTTAGTTCAAAGTACAGACGGATAATCCGACTCGCACTTTGCCAATTTTTATCTGACCTTTTTGCGTTTACTGTGTACTCGAAAATCAAAACATGGCGCGGGTAACGTTTTCGATGCGTTGGACGAGTGCGGAGCGTGTGAAGCGCGCGGGTGAAATCCGATTTTTTTCTAGCTTTATACGCCCTCTTAAAGATGTTGATTTTACTGGTACTTACATGATTTTTTTAAATAATAAAACTTTGGTCAAAACAGACATAGGTTTATTTGCTTTAAAACTTCGAATATTTTGGCAATTTTTATAATCAATTATATTTGCCCATCCCTATTTGAAACTTGCGCTTTAGAAACGACGACTAGCTTCGTTTTACTGACTGACCTACCATATGACACTTCAAAAGTATTTGTAATTAGTTTATATAAAATAAAAGCTTTGTGTACGGGGCAGGAGTTAGCATATACGTTCCGTACTACCCCATGTGTACATGAAGAAACACTATTTATGGACTGTATACTATTTATTTTACTATAAAATCTATCGGTGCAAAACACTGTGGTAAACTATTTTATAATGTTGGCAACACTAGCACTATGACGGGTACGGAAATTTACAATTATGGCAACACTGACAACACTATATCACTATGGCGGGAAAGGGATTTAAAAACGTAACTAGGAAACTATGACGTGGAATATGGCGGCAAACACTGTCACTATCACGTCTATTACTGCACATTTCACTATTTCCTCGCAGATCAGCTCGAAGGATCACTCAAAACTGAATACTATTTACTATACTTCACTGTTGAATATACTATCACACTGTACTATTCACTATTTCCTCGCAGATCAGCTCGAACGATGACTCAAAACTTAATACTATTTACTATTACTGTACTTCACTCTTGACTATACTATTTCACTATTTCCTCGCAGATCAGCTCGAAGGATCACTCAAAACTGAATACTATTTACTATACTTCACTGTTGACTATACTATCACACTGTACTATTCACTATTTCCTCGCAGATCAGCTCGAACAATGACTCAAAACTGAATAACTATTCGCCGGCTAGTTCGCCTATTTATACGGTCAAACCGCAAGTCGAGAACTTTCCCGAACTGCTTTACAGAATAGTCCCGAATCTTCACGCGGCTACGCGGACCGGAAGTTGATATGTCTGTACTCTTCTTTATCTGTCTGTCTCGTTCTAACATTGGCGGTTGGGTGGTTCCGCTACTCGACACCAGACGTCGCTGATGCTAGCTGCGCTGTCATTGGTCAATGCGTGTGTGTGAGTTGATAGATTGTCAAGTCGATAACTGTCAATATGTTAATGTTTATTATTCCTTCGAATTCTAGATGTCGCTAGGACTTCACATCGTTTCATAAATAGATTTTTTTCGTTTTTGTCTATGGCCATTGCGTCGAAATATCATCTGTCAGTCTTGCTACTATTTGTTTACATGTTTTGTTGAGATAATTTTCTTAAAATGTTTCTATTAATTTTTATGTGGATGTGAAGTGTTAAGTGGAATGTTTTCGTCGCGAACACTTTGATTTTGATTAAGAAAATTTAAAAAAATAATATGTTAAAATAATGAATTTATTCCACACAAACAAAATTCAAAATAATAGTAATAAGAGTCATACAATATAGAATTTAATCTATTCAATTTATATTGATCACAAATGTTTTATAGTTATGTGCTGTGTGTGCTTGTGTGTGTGACAGTGTTTAGTTTGGTTCAGCATAATGTTAACCGCAATATTTAAATAACAATTGCCATACTTTTATGTGTAACATGTATGTGTTCGTTACTTTTTCACAACAAAATTACTGAACGAAATTAGATGAAATTTGGCGCACATAGATTATCACCAGGATTAATGCATAGGATTACTTTTCATTCTGATGGTCCCACAGCCTCGAAACTTACGCAAGTAAAACCAGGCGCAACTAATTGATATAATACTCTTGACAGTTTTTGTTTACTTACAGAGCTAGAACACGAAAATTTGGACAATAGCTGTCTAGATGTAGCAGATATACCACCACGCTGTTATGAGTCAGACTTAGAAGATGATTTACCTTTAATTAAATGTAAAACTGCAGTGGAAGACGAAAGAGTATCAAAGAAAAAAAGAAAAGCCAAGGAGACAATAAGTAAGTATTAGTTGGTTATATTATATAGCTAAGCAGAGAGACCAATGGTTCACCTGATAGGGTATGGCTAGGATTACCTCACGGGCCTGAAGTTTGTAACTGTTACATGGGCGATGTTGAGTTCTATTTCTAGGACTGTTCAGTTTTTTTTATCTGCTTTCTTAAAGGCTGCTCCTTTTTCCTTGCCTACCTGACTGTCTTGTGCGGTCTCATGTAGACCCTATGAACGTTACCAGATCGTCATGCAGATTAAAGTTACACACAACATATACATATTTCTAATTAAGAGCGTCTATATTTAAATTGAATTTAAAATAGCCATGTAGAACACCAGTCAAGACAGCAGACTTTTGTCCAGCGTTCCATAAATACATGGTGTTTCCAAAATTCAAAATATAATTCTTCAAATCCATTCATATCTCCCATTGTGTACTTACTAGATTTACTTACAGAAGCCACCGTTGTGAGGGAACCAAAAGAGGACACACGAAGAACAAAAGAAAAAGATGCAATAACAGCCGAGTCAACTACAAAAGACAAATCAGACTCGAAAGTTATCCGGACTACTCAGCCTTGCTTATGTAATCGGAGTAGTTCTATTAATGTAAAAATAGAGAATAAATGTCATATTTGTCAGCGCATGTGTACACAAAGGCAAAGATTAACTATTCATATGCGTACACACACTGGTGAGAAACATTATACGTGTGAAATATGTCAACGTAATTTTAGTGAAAACAGTCTTTTAACACGTCATATACGTACACACACTGGTGAGAAACATTATAAGTGTGAAATATGTCAACGTTATTTTAGTCAAATGCATAATTTTACAAGGCATATGCTTATACACACTGGTGAAAAACCTTATAAGTGTGACATATGTCAACGTAATTTTAGAGAAAAGAGTGATTTAACACGGCATATGCCTACACACACTGGTGAAAAACCTTATAACTGTGAAATATGTCAACGCAATTTTAGAGAAAAGAGTCACTTAACACAGCATATACGTATACACACTGGTGAAAAACCTTATAACTGTGAAATATATCAACGTAATTTTAGTGAAAACAGTCTTTTAACACGTCATATGCGTACACACACTGGTGAAAAACCTTTTAAGTGTGAAATATGTCAACGTAATTTTAGTGAAAAGAGTAGTTTAACACGGCATATGCGTACACACACTGGTGATAAACATTATAAGTGTGAAATATGTCAACGTAATTTTAGTCAAAAGATCCATTTAACAATGCATATGCGTATACACACTGGTGAAAAACCTTATAAGTGTGACATATGTCAACGTAATTTTAGAAAAAATAGTAATTTAACACAGCATATGCGTACACATACTGGTGAAAAACCTTATAAGTGTGAAATATGTCAACGTAATTTTAGTTATAGGAGTTATTTAACACGGCATATGCTTACACACACTGGTAAGTAACATTATAAGTGTGAAATATGTCAACGTAATTTTAGTGAAAAGAGTAATTTAACACGGCATATGCGTACACACACTGGTGATAAACATTATAAGTGTGAAATATGTCAACGTAATTTTACTAGAAAGGAGAGTTTAATACTGCATATGCGTACACACACTTATAAGTACGTACTTTTAGTAAAAAGATCAATTTAACACAGCATATTCATACACAAGGATGTGGATGTGGGTAGACTGTGCTAAGTTCAACATCAGCTCTGTGTATTCTGTGTATTTAAAAATAAAATAAGTGCTTAATATTTAGTGCAATACAATTTAGCGGATGCATAAGCAATTGCAACATATATTGTGGACACAGTGAAATAATAACTTGATTAACATTAAATAGTGAATATCATTCATCAGTGAAAATACCAGCTGTTGGGACCAACAAATAATAAACTACGCAAAATTACTACCCAAATAAACTAAATTCCATTGTGACAGAGTGTGAATATTGGTTGACTTTTTGCGGTCTATTAACAATTATCAGAAAGTTCCAAATATTTTGTACTGGATGATTTTGGCAATTATCAACTAAAATCAATAGACACTAGCGACATCTGTTGAAACTTGGCCCTACTACGCTGTGCAGGCAACGCAAGGTCCACCATCGATAGATCGCTCCACCAATTAGTACATAAGAAAAATCAGCAGATGACACAACTTGGGTGTTATTAGTAGTTCAGTAAGGGACCACTAGAGGACACTACTGGTGTTTGAAATAATATTTATACATCTATTTAAGAAAAAAAAAAAACTATGTCACAAATAATGGACGAAATTATGAAAGCACTCAGTTACATCCAAAAAGAGCTGGAAGAACAAAAACTTACCATACAAAAAAGCGGTGAACAAGTGACAGAACTTAGAAAATATTTTGGTTGAGTTTATCAAGAAACATTTTGATATAAGTATTGAACGAAGAGACATACAAGAACTGAAGAGAATTGGAAAGAGAGGAGAAAGATCTGGACCAATTATTGTGACTTTCAGTCTAGGATTGAAAATGAATATATTCAAACAAAAAAGTACACTAAATGATACAACATATTACTTACAAGAAGACTATCCGCGTGATATATTAAATAAAAGAAAGGAATTACAAGAACAATTAAAAATTGAGCGAAAAAAGGGGAACTGCCATAATAAAATACGATAAACTAATAATACCTACTAAATAAAAGCAGAATCACGTCGAGTAAGAGAAACCTGTCAATATCTCCTGGAAATATACATACTCAAGAAAATAAAACAAAAAAGAATAAACAACAACAACATGACCCAAAAATCGCAGTCCAGAGGTCAAAAAGTGTGTCACCGAAGGTGTTACAAAACAGACCATGTTGAACTTTTTGACAAATAAAAATACACTGAACAAAAATGCATAGCAATAACAACCTTTCCACACAACGATACCGCAAGTTACCAAATTACAAGTAAAAACACAAAAAAATCGTCCAATCCGGCTGGTCACCGTGAAAGAGTACGACCAAAACCCTCCAAAGATACAAAAATCACACTTAAAAGTTGAAACCGTCAGAATATTGTCACATACAATGTCAAAACCGTTGCATCATACGATCGAATATTGGAACTGGAAGTATATTATTAAGTTGAATAAAATATGATACTGTGGGAACTTAAAAAGAATATAGAGAGCTTTCTAGGCATAACAGAACAGATCATCATCTGAAAAGATCAACGAGCACAAACTGGCACATTAAATGGGCATCTTTGGAGGAGGCCTTTACCCAAGCCGGGGTTCTTGTTGATTTATAAATAAGTAAAAAAAAAACCACTACTAACATAAAATAAACCTATATTACTAACATTACTTAGGATAACTTATTAACAAGTACATAGAAATATAAATTGTGTTTCCTGTAACATTAATACTATTTTAAAATAAGAAATAAAAAGGCATTATTAATATTATTCATACACATAAAACGAATGCAGGATAAAAATAAAATCTAAATTATATTAATTATCCATCTAATTTTATAACATGGTGGCTAAGCGCATAACCCGGGAGTGCTGCGGCACCTGGAACTCTGCGTGCCAGATCAGTACGTATGGAGGCGGCGACGCCCGCCCTTGCTTGCTGTGCCTGCGGCTAGAACCAATCTGCTGGCGAAATGTCCTCTTATTAGAGCCTTGCGCATAGTGAACGAAGTTCATGAGAGAGTGGACGTACTGTGGTGCAGCTTGAGTGAATTTGCAAAGCTTCAATGTAGGTTAAGTTTGAGTTTAGTTAAAAGTGTACAATTTTATATAAGATTTAGATTAAGGATTAGTATGTAAGGCCCCGCTATCGTATTGGATCGCAGATCTGTAAGGGTAGTGGAGGTAAGAGTTTTTATAAATAAATAAACATTTTTTTTCTATTTGTGTCGTCTTGTATACATGTCTATTAAGTCGTGAAAATGGATGTTTCAGAAACTAAAAATGTTTAAAGTAGGGCAACACTAAATCTTACTATATTCCCGCGACTTTTTGGCGGGAAGTCAAACAAAGCGGGAGAATTTAATTCACCAATTTTCCAAAAACATATTTTTTATATATAAATTAATATAAGTCCACTGTAAATACACACATCAAAAGTGTCTAGGGATCAACATATATTTTTGCAATAACTTTTCTCCTGATTGATATTAATTAAAATTTTCTTTAAGGATTCATCAAATAAAGTGTTTTCGTTTGTCACAGTAACGATAAACCAAGTCACCTTTGCATTAATAAAGAAATTTGCCATTTTCCTAATAAAGGGATATTTGACATTTGAACCACTAACACAAAAGTTCGAAAAAAAGACTGAAATAACAGTTTTCTCTAAAATTTTATTGGGTAACTTAAACAATTAATAATCCGTGTTTCTACCGCGAACACTAACAACACAAGAACATCGGTTTGGCATACTCAAAATGAGTTCATCCAAATCACGCTGTGGAATGGCCGCCCATGTTCGTTGCAACAACAAAAAAAGGTCTTCTTGCGACTGGATACCCTCCATATTCGGCAGAGCTCTTCTCTGTAGCATATCCCATGCATGCTCAATCGGGTTCAAGTCTGGCGACTGAGCAGGCCAGGGCAGGACATTGATGTTAGCTGCGGCGAGAGTCTGTCTTACAACTCTTGCGGTGTGCGGTCGTGCATTATCATGCATTAACTGAAATAAGGGACCGATTTGCACTTGTAGAGGAACGATGACGTCTGATACAATCGTTTCAGCATAAATTTGAGCGTTGAGGTTGCCTCTGATCCAAATCAACTCAGTTCTTCCGCCGATCCAAATACCCGCCCATACCATGATGGTTCCACCACTATAAGGATGGACTTCCTGGCAGGATTTTAATCGCTGTTGGCGTCCAGGGGTTCTCCAGTGTCGTATACGTCTTGTATCCGGTCTCATACCAAAACGAGACTCATCAGAAAAGCACACGAAACGCCATTGTTCTTCTGCCCAATTTCTGTGTTCAAGAGCCCATTGATATCGAATCCTACGATTGTGCATTGCTATAGGTGGTACCCGTAGCGGTCTTCGGGAATGAAGGTTCACTTCTTGCAAGCGGTTTCTGACTGTTTGGTCGCTAATTAAGTTCCCTGAAGAGTGATGAAGCCTCACGGCTAACATCATGGCGGTTATTGTTGGAGCTCTTCGAGTTAAGATTTGAATGTATCGGTCTTGTCTCCGTGTGGTGCAGCGATACCGTCCTCCATGGCGCTCAGCCACGGTACCAGTGCTTCGGTAACGTGTCCAAAGTCGACTGATAACACTCTGACTTGTATTCAGAGCTAAAGCCACAGTACGTTGCCGGGAACCAGCTTCTATCATTCCCACGGCTCTGAGCATTTCTTCCCTGCTTAAATGACGTCGCCGCACCATAATAACGTTGGTTTTAATCAGTAGTAGGGAAACAGTAGCACTAATAATGTCTTCAATGCGTTGTATGTTTTTATAGGGAAAATATTGACAGCAAATTTTCATCTTTTACTCGAATTTGATTCACAGTTCCTGATTCAAATTATGAAATGCACCAAAAAGGATCCATATAAATTTATAAAATCATAAATTTATTACAAAGCCACATCTCAATCTCAAGAAATCCGCATAAAAATGCTTGATCCCTAGACACTTTTGATGTGTGTAGTATATTTAGATAGTAAATAGTGTACAATATAAATATGAGTGTAGATAGTGACGGGGCCCAGCCCCTTGGTGACAAAGAGCGTAAAAAACGAAAACTCGAGACAGACTCTGAGACTAAATATAAAATGTTTACCAAACAGAATTATAAGAGACAATTCCCCGAAAATCGCAGCATTGATTGCATTGGTTACGTAGAGTCCCAAGAACAGGAAAAAATTGGCAATAAAAATCCTATAACATTAACAAAAATCTTCACTGAAAATGTTAAAGGCATTGCTTGTGTACACCGAGTGAACGCGTACAAAATTGGCATTACATTTCACAAGCCTGCACCTGCTAATACTTTTATGAAAATGGACAGTTTCCTTAACAGGAACAAGCTAAAGGCTTTCGTGCCTGCTCACATGACTGAAACAACTGGAGTTATTAGACATGTACCACAAGATATGTCCAATGAAGAAGTTTACAAAAACATTACTTGTGATGCTGAAGTGATCTCCATCAAACGTTTCATGAAGAAAGTTGAAGGAAAGCTCAGTCCATTGACTACAATAGCAGTACCTAACATTTGCTGCCACGATATGCATACATTCAAATGTTTAGATACCCAATACATATGTACATACCCCCTTTATTACAATGCTATAGAAGTTTAAAATTTAATCACTCTACAAAAGTTTGCAGAGGTGAACAAAACTGCTCGTCATGTGCTGGCCGACATTCTTACAAGGAATGTGATGTTGCTGAAGTAGTATGTATAAATTGTGGTGGCAATCACTTGGCCATTTCAAAAGATTGTCCAGTAACAAGCCAAAAAATACTAGAAAAGAAGAAAAAATATCTTAACCTCCACCAAACCGGCGCCAGTTATGCCACGGCGGTAAGTTCTGCCCCACCCAAAATTAACGACAAAAATGTTTTCCCCACTATCACAAAGGACATTGACTTGACTATAGGTGAAAATAATAAAACATTCAATGTTGAACAATTGTTGAATAATGATATTGTTCTAAATGCTTTAGTGAAGTCCTTAATTATATTGGGTAATGATAAAAGTAATACACCAATTACAAATAAAAGGATTAAAGATATATTGTTAGCTAATTTAATCAATTAATGGATACATATTTAAATGTGGCTCAGTTTAATATACAAAGCTTACAGAGTAAGAAAACCCTACTAAAATCATTTCTTTCTGAACATAATATTGATGTATGTCTACTTAACGAAACATGGCTTAAAAGTAATAGTATAATTCCCAACTTTACACCATATAACTTTATACACAAAAAATCAGTAAATACTCATAATGGAGTAGCCATTTTAATTAAACATAATTTAAAATATAATAATAAACAAACAAGTTTTTATGAATCTATACAAAACATTTGCCTATCAGTTGAGACATCTATGGGTAACTTATATATATTATGTGTTTATTGTCCTCCCAGTAGCAGTAGGTTTGACACCAGCAAGTTGAGAAAAGTTTTGCTTGAAACTCCCAAGCCATGTCTGGTTATGGGAGATTTTAATGCACATCACATGCTGTTTGGATGTCATGCTAATAATAATAGAGGTAACAGCTTATATAATCTAATTGATGATTTAGACATATGTATTTTGAATGATGGTAGGCCGACCACTGTTCAGCAGCCTAACAGAAATCCATCTGCAATTGATTTAGCTCTGGTCAGTCCCACTTTAGCTCTTCTTTGTGAATGGCGTGTTCATGATGATCCAATGGGTAGTTATCATTTCCCAACTCAGGTTATTATTTGTGTGAAGCCTTCTACGTATGAAGCACGACCTGTTGAAGAGAAATAGATTTATAATAAAACAGATTGGGAAAAATATTACCAGTTATCAGAAAATTGTTTTTCTAATTTAGATTTAAATGAACCTCTAGATTGTTATAATAATTTTGTAAATATTTTGTTTAATCTTAGAACAAAAACAGTCCCAAAACAAAAGGCTAAACAAACTTTACAAGTTATGAGAAAGCCTGCTCCTTGGTGGAACCAAACATGTAGTGACGCCGTACTAAAGTCTAAGCAAACCCTATTAGCCTATAGAGCATCACCAACAGTTGCTAACTACATTATGTACATAAAATTTGATGCTAAAAAGAAAAGAATTTTAAAAGAAGAAAGTATTAAATCTTGGCAAAAACTCTGTAGGTACTAGTTTTAATAGAATGACGCCTATTTCTATAATATGGAGTTACATCAAAAGGTTTAAGAGGATAGGTTCTTCTCACAATAGATATTTGAATGATGACTGGGTACCAACTTTTTTAGATAACATTGCAGACTCCACACAGGTGAATGTAGATAATTTAAAGAATATATTTGTTCAATCTGTTGAAAATGATAGCAACTGTTTTCTCAATAAGCCATTTACAATGAATGAGTTATACATATCCCTTAAAAGTAGAAGAAATACAACACCAGGTTTGGACACAATACCTTACATATTAATAAAAAAATTACATCCCAATGCTCAAGATATATTATTAAGTATATATAATAAACTATGGAACACTTTAACTATACCAGAATCTTGGAAAACCCAATGTGTAATACCTATATTAAAACCAAACAAAGATGCAAATAATCCATCATCATAAAGACCTATTTCTTTATCATCATGCTTAGGTAAAATTTTTGAAAACATGTTAAAGTTACGATTAGACCATTTTGTAGAGTTTGAGGAAAAGTTACCAAAGATACAATTTGGGTTTAGAAAAGGTAGAAGTTGCTCTGAAAGCTTTGTGGCTCTTATATCAGATCTAAAAAAGGCCAAACTGAGTCATTCCAATGTGGTATGTGTATTTTTAGATGTGAAAGGTGCTTTCGACAATGTTAATATTGAATGTTTAATTCATGTCCTTCATGAATTAGCCTTTCCACAAAAGATATTGCGCTGGATTTTAAATTTTCTTAACCAAAGAACCCTATATGTAAAGTTTAACAATAAACTACATGGACCAAGAACTGTTAGTAAAGGTACAATGCAGGGATCCCAAATCCTTAATTTTGTAAATACATCACAAGTAAAAATCCTACAATTTGCAGATGACTTGCTTTTATATATTGAACATCAAAATTTGAACATAGCTGTTAACAATTTGAACACTGCATTATCTCAATTACATAATTATTATGGCAACTTTTTAAAATTAGAGATCAGTTCTGAAAAAGAGTTCAACATTAGTATTCAGTAAACACCCATTTGTACAGAATCCTATAAATATTATCTACTTATAATAATAATGTAATCCCAATAGTTCATCATCATAAATTTTTAGGTATTTTAATAGATGACAAATTGAAGTTTGATAAAGATGTAAATCATATAAGTAAAAATGCCATGAAGAGCATAAACATTTTGAGAAGTTTAGCAGGAACTTTTTGGGGCTCTGACCCTAAAACACTTAATTTATTACACAATATGTAAAGAAAACCCTGTCCGACCCATGAGGATAATAAAGGTTAGGTAAACACATGACCAAATATAATATAAAATTCTACATAATCATCATAGTAACAATACTAATGAATTTTGAAATAATCCTTTTTACCCGGGAATTAATTTCAATTTCCCCGAAATTTGGTAATTTAAAAAAAAGTGACAACACCGGTATTATTATAAGCGAATAGCGACGCGACCACGTCACTGGTGCCGCGTGCCCTGCCCCCCGCCGCCCGCGGAAAGGGGTTGCATACCGCATATGTATTAAGTTACCTCTTTTTGCGAAATAATATTTATTTTCTTAGGAGGATTTTTTTTTAAGTTTTGCCTGTCTTTGTGGGCATTAGTAGAATCAGTTGTCGATACCTAACAATACCTTCATGGATCGGACAGGGTTTTCTTTACATATTGTATAAAAGCATAGTCAGAAGTCATTTTGATTATAGTAGCCTAGCCTACATGAACATAAGTATTACACTACTGAGGAAATTGGATGTAATACAGAATATGGGTTTGAGGATTATCAGTGGAGCCATGCGCACAACTCCAATAAATTCCATGGAAGTAGAAAATTGCATACCACCTCTATCTTTGCGGCGTTTACAGTTAGCTGAGCGATTCTGTCTGAAAGAGCTGTCCAATATGAATGCCATAATTGGTTATAATGTTTGCTATTCAGAAGAAATTGTTCAGTCAGCTGGGACATCCATCATCTCTGCCAATGCCCTTATCAATGGTATATTACCTGAAATTCCAACCATTATGACAAATGTTAAAAACATGACCAAATCTATGTACATTAGTAACAAGTGGCCAATTTACCAACATTCATTCAACACAATATCAAGTTACTTTGATATCACATGCCATTTAGACTCTATTAGACATAAGAATGATTTCTTAGAATTTGTAAATGATAAAAAAGACTATTATATCCTATATACAGATGGCTCCAAAAGTAACCATGTCAAAGCAGCATACTACCCACAAGTAAAGATGACCAAATGTTTTAATTTGCCTTCAATTTGCAGCATTTTCACAGCAGAAAGCTGGGCCATACTAGCTGCCTTGACTTAAGTAAATACCAGTGTAAATAGTGTTAATATATTGATAGTGATTCTAAAAGTGTGTTATCTACATTATGTAATTGTAATTTAAAATATAAGCAAAATACGTAATATATAAAATTAAAGCTATGATTCAGATGTTTGGAAAGAATGTAGAATTTGTATGGGTGCCTTCGCATAGTGGCATAACTGGTAATGAGGTTGTGGATCAAGCAACTCGTCAAAACTATGATGAAGATCTATCAGAACTTTTCAAAATACCATTTACTGATTACTATGAGATCTTTAGAAAGGCAGCAAAGAATATTTGGGCAGAGTACTGGACAAAAACCACTGAAACCAAAGGAAAATGGTATGCAGATATACAAAAAGAACTACCAACAATACCCCGGTTTAATAGACTCAAATACGCGCCGATAAGAAAGTTTATAATAGTTATTAATCGCCTACGCTTTGGACACTGTTTGGTACCGGCGCATCTCACCAGAATGAAAATTATTGCAGATAACAAATGTACATACTGTTTTAAAGAAAATGCAGACATTGAGCACATTATTTTCAAATGTAAAACTTGCTGTGCAACGGTTGGTGCTTGTCAGCAGTGCTGCCAATAAAAAAATCACGATTCCCCGCGTCAGTGTTGTCAATTCCCCGAAATTCCCCGCTTGTTTTGATTAATTCCCCACATATTCCCCGAATTTATATTTTAGAAATAAAAACACTATTTTATGCAAAAATTATTTAATACTATTGCTTATTTATACGAGTACGTTAAATATTTGGTGGCCCTTAATTTATTTGGACATATTATTGTACATATTATTTATGCCATATTTTTGCTGTAATCATAGGTAAGTCAGGTTCAAATTTTAAAATATTCCCCGCTTTAGCTATACCTTGTTTGGTATGCATTATCGCAGCAATGGTGTCATTGCTGAGGCTCCCACGGTGCTGTGTTTTAATATTATTTAAGTTGCTGAAAATCCTCTCCACATACGCGTTTGAAAAAGGTAATATTAATAGAAGACCTATTACTTTTTTAAAATTTTTAAACAAAAACTTACTAGCTTTATTCTTTAGGTTAAAAACCTTAGGCTAGTACTCAACGAGTGGTAGTGATTCTAAACCTAAGCCCTTAAATTTCAGCAATGCATGTTCTCGCCATTCGTTGTCAACAGTTTGTTGATCAACATATTTTTTTAAAATGGGGAAACGTGTAAAAACTCCATACAGAGTTTTAATGTTGAAAAGCCTGAGCGTCAGAGGGTTTGACGACAGAAATTAATTCAAACAAAGGATTGCTGAAGTCAAACCTTTTTACAATGTCTGCCGTTAGTTTGATATAGAATGCTAAACAGGATTTATAAAATGCATCCAAATCAGTAAGTACTAGAAATAGTTTGATCCTTGCGTATATTGTTAACACTTTCATTTGCTGTCATACCAAGATATATTTCTCGCAAGGGAAAAGACCTCTCGGGACGTGAAGACTCGGCGCGTGCTTAGTCGCACAGTAAGCCTTCCAGTTGTACCTACGTAGTACTTATTACTTCCATGGTTGATAAATACAAAATGGTGTAGAAATGACAGTTGAGCAGGCATTCTTAGTAGTAAAGTATTAGGTACCCAACATAAAATAATTTTAGCCGAATTAGTCTGGATTCCCCGAAATTCCCCGATTTATGTCATTCCCCGAGCTCTCCCCGCGCTCACCCTCAATGAAATGAAATGAAATGAAATCGTTTATTAAGCAAGTAGGATCACTGATCACTTTTACACGTCATGTTTATTTTTTATTTTATTTTTTTAACTAGACGAAGCCGGCATTTCCTAACTGACTACCTCTGAGAAGAAATAGCCGAAACAAACTCAGGGATCATCGTCTTTTTTCAAGTCCAGACATTAAAAATGAAAATGTTTACAATAATTTACCTTATAATTACGCATATTGCTTAATAACAATTAACAATGCTTAACAGAGCGAGCAGCTCAGTCCCAAGCTTTTTTGTCTTCTAAATAATCTGTGATTTTATAATACCCCTTTTTGCAAAGTTTGGCCTTTATATGGTTCTTAAATCGTTTAATGGGTAAGTTTCGAACGTCCATGGGAAGCTTGTTGTAAAAGTGTATACATTGACCCATGAACGAGTTGCCTACTCTGTGGAGACGAGTGTGATGTAAAGCAAGATTGTGTTTGTTCCTGGTATATTTAATATGAATATCGCTTATCTTCTTAAAATTCGAGATATTTTTATGAACATACATAAGATTTTCAAATATATATTGTGAAGCTACAGTCAGAATGTTCACCTCTTTGAACTTTTCTCTAAGAGATTCTCTAGGACCAAGGTTATAAATGGCTCGAACAGCCCTCTTCTGTAAAACAAAGATGGTATTGATGTCCGCACAAGTTCCCCAGAGAAGAATCCCATAAGTCATAAGACTATGAAAATAACTAAAATAAACAATTCTGGTTGTATCCACATCAGTTATCTGTCTAATTTTCTTAACAGCAAAGGCGGCAGAACTGAGTCTACCCGACAGCTTCTCAATGTGGGGACCCCATTGTAACTTGGCGTCAATAGTTAATCCAAGAAAAACTGTCGACTCGACAGGGATCAACTCCACTCCATTCAGTTGAACATTGGTACTTAGCTGCCTGACATTTGGCGTAGAAAATTTAATGACTTTAGTTTTTTTCATTTAAAAGGAGGTTATTTACATTAAACCAATGGACAACTTTAGAGAGTGCATTGTTAACTTCGTCAAAATTTGTTAGCTGACGCTTGACTTTAAAAATAAGAGAAGTGTCATCCGCGAACAATACTATGTTTTGATTATCCCTCACGTGATGAGGTAAGTCATTAATATAAATTAAAAGCAAGAATGGACCTAGAATTGAGCCCTGCGGAACGTCCATGGTGACCAAAGATCCTGCATATCTCTTGCCATTAACATCAACCCTCTGAATTCGATTATTCAGATAAGAAGTCAGAAGGTCGAGAGCTCTGTCCCTCAAACCATAATGGTACAATTTCCTGACAAGAGTATCATGATGTACGCAATCAAAGCTCCTCAAATCGGGGATTTTCCCCGCGATTGGCAGCGCTGCTTGTCAGTGACTGTGACATTGCTGAAGAAAATTCAATAAATCATTAGGTGTTCCCCGCCTCGTTCAAGATATATTATCAAATCCAGCCTTCTTTGTTCCTACGTATAAGTTTATTGTAAATACGATTGAAAAGATAGAATTACCTTTAATTACTGTTTATCTCTTATTAGTTATATAAGGTCAGCTGGTTAGGTCGGTCAGACAGTGTACTGACTACCGTGTAATATAAAGTAGATATTTTATTTTGTTAATATTAATTAAAAAATTATATCTAGTGGCAGTGAGTTAATGTATTATGCAATAATGCATATTATGTAATTATTCATAAGAACTATGTATGTTTTAAAAATACTTTTAAGTATGTTTTAAAACGTTGTCCTGGCGGAACTTTTTTTAATCCTGGATTAAAAAAAGTTCCGCCAGGACAACGTTCGCCCAGCGGAATCAGTTTTTGGTGAATTTCTCCACAATAGCTGCACGCACAAATTTTTTTTTACCATACACAATTACACGACGTCATACACTAAATATCTGCATATTTAAAATCTTTAAATTCAACAATATTCCGCTGCGTGAACGCACACAAATTTCCGTATCCTATACTCTGTTTTTTAATCTCGTAGACTAAACTGACATTACGAGTGTTGGCAGTTTATTGCAATTAGGTGCAATAGTGCCGAAACTTAGCGTTCATAAAATCAAGTATCTTTTTTTACGTTAAGTTATCCTGAAATAATGTGTAGGTACTTATTAAAAACGTAATAATACAAAATTAATAATGTAAATTTGACATTTGCATGTGTCAATTTAGTCTACGAGATTAAAAAACAGAGTATAAATTTAATTTAATTTCTACCAAGTTTCCCCGTTTTTGTTAGTGGCATTGCGCAAATAGCGACTTGCCAAAGGAGAAAAAAAAAATACAAACCTCTAACCAAAGAGTATAATAAGTTTACTATTAGAAGCATAAAACTTACATTACAAAGTACGAAACGAAATGTTTTTCTTTCATCTTGCTTTCAAAACCTAGGTGATTAGTTGCTCAGTGTTTCTTTCAAAACAGTAGTGTTTCTCTTATAATATAAATACGTAGTTCATTTGATAACAACCCTTCTATGACGCTTGCAGAATAATCGACGTCGGTTGAGTAGTCAAAGAAGAGAAAAAACCGTATCTGATACTTTCTGAGCTAATAATGGATAGACTACCAATGTGTAGGATATGTTCAGCAGAGAATGTCCGCCTGAGTATAGTGGCCAACAGAAACTTGCACAAATTATATGAGACGCTGACTAATATTTCAGTAAGTTATTATTTTTAGAGTTGTTATGTTCAGGAACAGTAAAGTTGATAGTTTTGCACCAGTGTATCAAATTTAAGGCAGCTCTAAAACAGTCTTTTCTTGGGTAGTTAAATTATCTCCTCATAATGACTTCATTTGTTTAGATAATAAACTAAAGTTAAGGAAAAAACTACATGCCATAGTTACCCAATTAAACATAACACCAGCTCTATTCAGTTGTCATGCTCCATCACATTTTTCTTGTACTCTTGTATAATATTTTTTTTTAATGTTGCCCACTGCATGTGGGTGTAATTACAAACATTTACACTCACATGCTGAAATAGACCTGGAACAAGTACCTGTAGGATATACAAATTTGCTCTGTATGGGTTCAATTCCCGCCTGTGAGTTGTGACATGCAGTGAACAATTGCCATTAAGCCCTTGCCTAAACTATGTTGTCTAAATTCAAATTTTATTTATTTCTTATTCTTATTTCAAGGAATTTTTATGTTTGTAACCATTGTTTCTCGTTCTAAGTGAAAAATTTAATTCTGTTTTTGAGAAATAAATGTTTTAAATTAAACTTAGCAACATTATTAACAAATTATATGGGGGAGACTTGTATTACATGTGTCCATTAACTAAGTCACATGGTTTTTCTTTAACTTTAGTTTGTTACTAGGTTTATTTAATTTAGAAACTGCTAGTTTCTAAGAATAGTCCTCATACACAGTGTGCCAACAATGAGAATGTTGATTGTTGAGCAAACTACTGGTTACATTAAATGGAGACACAATCATGTCTACCTTATAGATTACACATAAAAATATGAAATAATCTCTTTAAAGACCTAAAGAGGTTATTAATTGTATCTACAATAATGCATATATATAAAATGCTCTACTGTATAGTTGGATATTGAGATAGATTCATGATAGCACAAGTTTATGCCTTAATCAAAGAGATTTAAGATAAATAGAGTGGGCATGTGTCAAAATCATATAGAAAACCTGTGATCCCATGGCTCAGTTCCGCCATCTAGTACAATGTAGCAAAATTAGATCGACAATTGGAGACATCACATAGTAAAAACGAAAACAGTTTATATAAAATGTATTCAGCTATTGCCCGGTAGATGTCCAGTGTGGTCTATGTTGCCAGATCCGATTTAATACCCTAGTATAGTTCAAATCGGGTAAATAAATATTGAAAAGTAAACAAATTAAGTGAAATTTATCTTGTACAAACATCAAAAACTGTCTTAGAATTTTATTCGCTACCATTAATTTTCCGTGACACCGTCTATTGGCATTTTAGATGTGTTATGATTACGAATTATTATAACAATCAGTTTATTGCGATTTTTGAGTGTAATAGACTTTTTACGCCATAAAGCGCATTTTGTTTTGCAATTTTCGTTTGCATTTCATTTTTAGCAAAATTATTCTTTTTACATGTTTGTTTGCAAATATTTATAAATGGCAATGCAAAAAACTGTGGTAGGGTTTGTATCAATTCGATATAAAGTTATCGATAATATTCAAATAAGTTAACTACGACGATGTTTTTTCGCATTATGATAGCTTGAAACAAAAAATTAAGAAACAGAAAAATTATAGGTAATTTTGAGTTTACAAGTTTCTTATTTATATCATTCTTTTAATATAATAGGCGTTAAAGGTTAAAATTATCGATTAGTACTGAAAATCTAAATAATTGTTTATTTTTTAATTTTTAACTAATTCATTTATTTAATAATTCAATACATAGGAAGGTCGTTTATACCTTTGCGGTAGAATTCTGAGGATCTAGACTGCACAAACTGTGTGAAAGCAGAACTGCCTCCTGGGAAGAAAACTTCTTATCACGTAGATAAGAAGTTTTCTTCCCAAGATAATGGTAGTCTGATGGAGCAAGACCTTTTTCCAGATAATGGTACGCCATTATCTTTAAAAACGGCAAAAAAATCACGGTTATTGTATGGGAGCCCGCCTTTAGTATTTATTTTATTTTCATTATTTATTTGTAATTTGAATATACAATATGTAAAGAAAATCCTGTCCGATCCGTGACGGTATTGTTAGGTATCGATAACTGATTCTACTAATGTCCACAAAGACAGAAAAAACTTAAAATAAAAATTCCCCTAAAAAAATAAATATTATTTCGTAAAAAGAGGTAACTTAATACATGTGTGGTAAGCAACCCGTTCCGCGGGCGGCAGGGGGCAGGGCAAGCGGCACCTGTGACGTGGTCGCGTCGCTATTCGCTTATAATAATAACGGTGTTGTAATTTTTTTAAAAATTACCAAATTTCGGGGAATTTAGAATTAATTCCCGGGAAAAAAGGATTATTTCAAAATTCATTAGTATTGTTACTATGATGATTATGTAAAATTTTATATTATATTTGGTCAAGTGTTTACCTAACCTTTATTGCCCTTATGGGTCGGACAGGGTTTTCTTTACATATTGTATAACCAAATATTCTGTGAACATTTTAAGCGTGTCTGTTTCCGTTATTAATTTGGAGCAAAAAACGGCAAAAAATCATGTTTGTTGTATGGGCCCCCATTAAATAATAATAATAATAATAAATAATAATAATATAAATAATAATATAATATTTAAGGGGGCTCCCTTAAATATTTTATTATTTTTATTCTTAGTACTTGTTGTTACAGCGGCAACAGAAATACTAACACAATCTCTGGAAATTTCAACTGCCTTGCTATTACGGTTTATGAGATACAGCCTGGTGACAGACGGACAGATGAACAGTGAAGTCTCATGAATAGGGTTCGTTTTACCTTTTAGGTACGGAATCCCAAAAATCACAAAGTAGCTCGCAATCATTGTACTACATATACATACATATTTTATGAATATATTTCATTATAAATAAGTTATATAATTTATGTACTTATCTACTTAACAGTAAATTTTATCCCAATTTTTACGGTTAAGTGGAAAAGACAAATTAATAACTTACTATTTCATTTCTAATACAAGGTAACAATTCTTTTTTTTAAATTTGATCGACAAGTCTTTCTAAAGTAGATGTCTTCTCTTTTCAAATGCATTAAGCATAATTTCGACGAAGCAGACGGAAGCCAATTTTCTTCTCTACGGTCTATCTGGACAAATTGTATCCACTTTTCCACTACAACATTATTTTTATTCGGAAACCGAAAATAACAAAAACCTAGGTAAATGAATAGTAATTGTTCATTCAATTTTGTTTATTAATATGACATGATTTTGTTTAAATAGAGTTAATAATAAATACACTAGAAATATAGCAATATTTGCGACATCGAAGCATTGCAGTTAGACCAATTGTAGGACCTTTTGAGGGCTCCAACAACCCATAACGACTGCCACTAGATGTTCGTAGGGCAACCGGGACCAACGGCTTAACGTGCTTTCCGAGGCACGACCAGACCAGTACAAATATTCATATTCATGCATACAAATACTTGCACTGTGCGGGGATCGAACCCGCGCCACCTTGCGTAGCGGGCGCGTCCGCTACCGCTACGCTACGGAGGCTGTCCAACTTAATAAGTATTATCGATAACTAAATCGATAAACAACATTACTACATCTCTACAAGAAAATAGTAAAACTACTCAACAATAGAGGGCGCTTATTACAATAATGGAAAAGTTTCTAGAACAATTTAAGAATTTAATTAAATTTGAAATACAGATGAAATATAAATAATTCATAGAAAAACATTTCGAAGTTAGGTCCAGTCGTTTTACCATAACAAGATGTACAGTAATACAAAGCAACATGACATATTTCCTTAGAAAATGTTTATTTTTGGTGGACACAAATTACGTCTTGACGCGCAGACTAGACTGAGCGACTTTTAACCAAGTCGGCACAAGTATTGGATTACGATTTTGTTCGTGATGTCCTGTCTATTGTAAATATAATTTTAATGTCTTTGGCCTTAATGATATTTGTTAGCTGTTTAATATGAATAATCCTTATTCTTTTGTATAAATGATAAATAATAAAATCAAAATACATGACAAATGTTGTTGCAGTTTATATCTGAAGATAGTAGACCACTGCTTGCTTGTGTCTTCTGCTTTGCTAAAATAAAGCAAAGCTACCAATTACTGCGACAATGTCTGAGATCTGAAGAGCATTTTGCTCAGAATATGAGTGACAAATATGATGTAAGTTATTCTTTATCATCCATTTATTCTTATAATTTCTAATTTCAGTATAATGTGAAAGTGATTCCTCTCAAGCTCATACCTATAGTGTTCGGTTTTTAAACCATTGCATGTTACATAGCAATATAAAAGCTTTTGTCAAATATAAACATACAATTATTATACATACAATATTAGACATACAATTATTATGTACTTTGTACATGATTTACTAAGTACTTTGTTTATATTAAGTTACATATATTATGTACTTTGCTGGTATGGCTAGCTGGCATAAGGTAAATAATTTTATTTTCTGTGTTTTGTTGTTAGTCAGTTTACATGCATAGTATTGTATAAAGTTGTTTGTTCATTTGTTTTTCAACTGAACAGACAGCTCTCCTGCTTGGAAGTTCGTACCTCTCTTCTTCCCAGCAAAAGCTCTAGGAAGTGGTGAAGGGCGGGAGTTTTGGGTGATTGTCTAAATGTAATTTTCACATTCAAAGAATTTCAACATTTCATTTTAATTTTCTCAATATAATAATAATTGTAGCAGTACCTACAACACCACATGCGAAATACGCGCCATACTGACATCACGCATCCTTTCATTGCATAAACAGAGTTTACTGTGTAACAAGCACACAGACAACTTCCCGACATCAAATGTTGACACCAGACACAACACCTGTCTGGTTGGAGAATCCTCCCTTTTCTATTTAGGATGACGGAGCTCTACACCCTGTTGCTCATAAATTTACTATGTATTATTCTTTTCACAGCTCAATCCTTTAACAAACCAAGCCCGATTACAGTTTTTTAGTGGGCTTATTACTTCTCCAATATTCCACATAAGTATAGATGATGAATGTGAAACAGGAAATACTGCTATCAAAGAAGAATTACCAGCTGTTAGTGACGGACTAGATGATGATATTGAGCCAATGGAGGAATATCAAAGTGATGGTATTGTTAGCTTTTGGTTTTAATATATTTGTTCGTGTAATTGTTTTAAGACTTTTTGCAACTGGCTTCTGGTACTCAAACTACCGTCTCGGATTCCTCAATGAGGACATTGGCGTATCCAGGGGGGAAGGGAGAAGCTGCCCCCATCGGAGTCTTATATGAATGTAAACGCACCCACTTTACAGGAGTATTTATTCCTGGTAGATGGTCTCCGCAGGCGAGATTCTCATTATGTGAATCATTTAAATATATTTATATATGGTACCTTGTCAATAAATCTATGAAAATATCATCTACGGACGACAGCAGTTTACACCTGATACTGGCAAATTATCCCAATCAACCTAGAGCTTTAATGTTTCAGCGATAAAGTCGAAAATGCAATAAAAAATCATTGTAGTAGCTTGCTGTGCTGTCGTCTGTAACTGTACATAAAAAAATCTTTTCTGTAAAAGAGCTAAAAGACAATTACAGGGCTAGAAATAGGTACCAATTAGTTGATCCTGTTTCAGACTTGCTAAAGTAAAGTCATCCTTCATGGAGTAGGTACTATTTAAAATGCTACTATAAAATTCCTGCCCACATATTCGCAACTAAATGAATCGAAGTTTAAGCATATTATATGTTAAAATAATTATGTTTTTAACAAAAATGCTTGGCTCAATGCTGGTCCTTCTCCACAAGGGAGTGTAAACTAATTAGCATTTGAAAACATTGATGGAGTTGTTCACCGTTGGTAAAAACTATATTTACATATAATGCATTAATGGAGGCAATTTCTTATTATTGTTTAACCTTTTGAACGCCAATCACTTCTAACTAGTTCGAGATTACACGATCATGTCAGTCTTGTCGAGAGGGCTGTGCCGTACGGTCACTTTCGACTTTCGTTACCCACATTTACTTCACTTTTATACGCGTTGACTGTAATTCCAGCGATTCTCAAATATTTTAGTAAACCCAGAATCACTGTAGAAGTCTGATTGGTCATGAATACCTTTAATTGTGGTGCCTGTGATGAACAAATATCCGATGGAGCTCACTGTACTGTGTGTAATCAGAAGCTAAACTTCCACTGCGCAGGAATAACGGAAACCGGATACCGGAAACTGGGTGACAGAAAGCTAACGTGGCGTTGCAGCAAATGTAAGATAAGTGCCATTAGTCCAGCCTCTGTGTCTCCGAAGGTAGAATCGGAGTCGGTTATCCTCATGGAATTAAGGGCACTCGCTGTGAAGCTGGCTCCTTTGGAATTTTTAAAGGATGAGCTAACTGTGCTACGAACCGAGTTTGCTGATCTAAAGTCATCACTTAGTGAAACAAATAGGGAGCTTAAAGAGTTTAACGGGAAGATAAAAGATATAGAAACGCGACTCAAGCACGTGGAGAAAGTTCAAGAGCAGGTAGACATCTTTCGTGACCGTCTAGATAAACTGGAGGAGGAAAACAACTCTAAGGAGCAGTGGACTCGGATGAACAACATTGAAATAAAAGGACTACCACAGACTAATAATGAGAACTTGTTCGAAATTATTGGCAAAATTGGCACCATAATTGATTACCCAGTGTCAAAGACTCAGATCAACTTTATAACGAGAGTACCAACCCGTGATAAAGATAACACGATACCCATCATAGTGAGTTTCTGCAACCGCTACATAAAGGAGGACTTTATTGCCGCGGCGAGGCTGCTTGTCAAGACTGCTCCCCTGACTGCAGGGCAATTTGGCCTTAAAGGAAACCAACGGATTTATGTAAACGACCACATGTCATTACAGAATAAGGCTTTGTTGTCCAAAACTAAGAAAGTAGCCGCAGAAACGCAGCCGTGCTACGTTTGGGTCAAGCACTCCAAAATACATGCAAGAAGGGACGACACGTCTCCGACTCTAGTGTTGAAATCCGAGAAAGACCTTGTAAAGATAAAATAACCTCACGTAAATATTCATATATTATAACTGTTCGAAACTAAATATTCAAATCTAGTTGTGTAAAATCAAATGAAAATAAGATTGAGAACCGTGCGCATTTGAGTGTTGCCGGCGTATTCCATCAGTTACTGTGTTGCTCATTGGAGCGGTGTGTTTATTTCTAAATTTTGTTGTTATATTCCGTGTCGTCGTTATGCCAAGGTAGTCCTTAACGCCGTTGTACTAAGGTGCAATTTGGATTACTGTGTTTTTTCAGTTACGACTTCTCAAACCCGTGTCGTTTCTGTTGTTCCTTTATTTGAGACTGTTTCGAGGTTTTGTGTTTTTAGATACTGTGTATTGCTGTGCTTAGAATATTCCTGCCTTTTTTTGAGTTCTACCTCCATCATACTTTATTATTTTCGGTGCTTTCTATTCTCAATATGTAATTTACTAAATTCACTACTAGATGAGTAGTAGTGAATTAAGTCACAGTAGAGTCCAACCGTAGGTTGACGTTCTTTAGAAGCGCTACGTCGAGGACGTCTGGGGTGTGGTCTGGATCATAGGGGAAGTGGGTGGGGGTCATGGGCCCCACGACATCGAAGTTTAATCGGGTGGAGAGGTCAAACAGGACTCTGCCTCTGGTATTGATCCTGGTGCTGTTCCAGGCAGTGTGTTTGGCATTGAGGTCGCCCGCTATTATAACGGAGTCACTCAACCCAAGAAGTAGAGCTATGTCATCTGCTAGGAGTTGGTGGTTCTCTGCAGAGGAACTGGGAGGGAGGTAGGCCGTTACTATGGTAATAGGTTGGTGACCTGACATGCCGAGACGGCACATTGAAACTTCGAGTCGTGAAAGGGGTGGGGGGTCCAATGGTATGCAATATAGAGCCCTTTTGAAGTAAATAAGAGTACCGCCTTTGTGACACCGCAGCCTGTCGTTGCGAACTACGCGGTAGTTTGCGATCAGGGGTGTGCGGTTACAAGGCTTGAGGAAGGTCTCTTGAGCGAGGAAGATGTCGATCTGGTGCTCTCGGAGGAAGGTTGAGATCTCAATTTTCTGATCTCTAATGCCGTCGGCATTGAAGTGAGCCAGCTTGAGGGATCGGGGCTTGGTTCGTTGGGAGGGTCTATTATCCATTAATGGTTGGAAGAGAGGGAGGAGAGGGCCTGCGTAATTTCAGGATACGCATTGTAGATGCTATAGATAGCATGTAGGTTGCCAGCAGACCTGGCGGTTAGGAGCTCTTGCGCCATTTGTTTAGCGCGGGGAGACATGAAGATGAGGAAGGTCCCCGAGATAACATTGAAGGCATCCATGGGGCCGTTCCCTACCGTTGGGGTTGGGAGAAGGGGTGCGGGGGCATCTGCCGCAGCTTTGGAGGCGGGGGCGGGAGCGGGGGGTAATGGTGCGGGGGTGGGGGCGGAGGGCGATGGGGCCTCCTTTTGAGCCGTGGTCGGACGGATGCGAGGATCCTTGGCCTTCCAGGCTGGGTTGGTTGGGGGAATCTGCGGGGCAGTCGCCATTAAGGCTGGGAAGGCCTGTTGGTGGTTGAGGCGGTTCCAGGGACTAGGTCTCTGGGGGCTCAAGCTCGCCGGAGGCTGGGTCGGGGGTTCAGGGGCTTCCCTTTGCTGACGAGCGCTTGCGCGCTTTGTCAGCTTAGGAGAGGTGGTTTTGGGTGCTTTGGGGCACCCACGGTAATTTGCCGGATGACCGGTCGCGCCACAGAGGACGCAACTCGGTGGCTCGGTACAGAGCGATCGGTCTTTGGGGCGGAGACACTCTGCCGTGCCATGATCACCCAGGCACTTAACGCACCTGGGTTTTGCATGGCAGTGTGCCTGGGAGTGCCCGTATAGTTGGCACCTGTGGCATTGGCCAACAGTGCTGCTCTTGTGGGGCTTTTCGATGGTGATTCCTGTCAGTGAGCAGATGCTACTCACCAGGAAGATGGGGTGGTGGGTGGAACCTTCGACCGGGTAACAGATCACCATTATCATGTCATAGGGCACTTTACCACGCGCCCTATGCATGCGGTGGACTTCCTTCACCGGGATGTCCTGAGAGATCAGGTCTGCCTTAATGTCCTCGGAGGATAGCTCCTTGGGCACGCGGCGGATGACCACACGGGTAAGTCGATCCTCCGGGAGGGTGTATGTGTGGAAGGCCACACCTCTGAGTTTGAGGAGCTTGGTCAGCTCCCGGTAGTCCTTTGAGGACGGGACTGTGACTTGTAATTCCAGTCTATGTAGACTGGGCCTTGGTGAAGCTGATCTTCTGATCAGCACACCATCCAGACACGTTGGTCCATTTTCCCTTGTCCTGTACGAAGACAGGCGGGGGAGGGGGGATCTTGGCGGCAGCTCGGGGGGCTGAGTGAGAGGGGTTTGGTGTCGCGGCGCGCGAGGTGGCGGCAGCGTTAGAGGGGGCAGGGGCGGGGGTGGGTGAGCCGCTGGCGGAGGCAGCGGCCGCCAGTTTGGGGGCCGGGTTTGAGGAGGAGATCTTCCTCCTCCTCTTTCCCGAGGCGACGATGAAGTTGTCAGCTTCATCGTCCTGGGATGAGGGTGAGGACTCCTCGGAGGAATCCGAGGAGTCGGGGACGGACCGCTTTGCGCAGGGCACCTTGGTGTCCATGGACACCTCGGTTTCAACGGGGGCGGGCTGGGGAGCGGGGGCTATCTGCTGTATGGCAGACAGTTTGTCGCCGTACTTGGCGCAGACGTCGGGGTCGTTCCTAAGAACGTCTACCAGGGCAAGAAGCGCCTGGTAGAAGACGTGGGGACCTGGACTTGCGTCCATGGTTCCTAACCCCCCGGGTGGATAGGCCCGGGGGTGTGTACCCTCCCTGTCGGGTTTAGACAGGGAGGTGTGTACCTATTGGTGAGCCCTAAGCTAGTAACCCGTTGCCAATCTCAATGTGCAACGGGGCCCTGACCGGTCTAGTGCGAAGGGTGTAGACACACCCTAAAGACACTAGGTGTGTTGCTGAAAAGCAAAACTGTCACCAGGTCCGACTAGGGGACCCCCCAAGGCCGGAGTACTGGGACCCGTCCGATTTGCTGCCTAGCCCTGAAGGGGTTCGGCGGGTGAGTCGGGTCAACACCCCTCTCGGCTTGTTGACACCTGTTGGGTAGCCACCGAGGACCACGAAACTGTGGTTTTTTTTCCTGAAGGGAACTAGTGACTCTAAAAGTATAAACGCGGCTGTTAAAGGAATAGATAGATAGTCTTGAAAAAGACTTTTTATATCAATCAACCAGCGGTCGAGAAAACAATAAGTTAAACTCGACCACTAGCTGACTAATAATATTTTGTTGTTATCAATTCGCGGAACGCCGGCCGGCCGGGCGAGCACGGGGCTGCGGGGCGCGCGGGGCACTCAGGCGACGCGCCGGGCGAGCACGGGGGCTGCGGGCGCGCGGGGCGCTCGGGGCTACGTGCCGAGCGGCGGCGCGCGGGCGAGTGCGGGGAGCGGGGCGCGGGGCGACACCTCTACACAGGTAGAGAGGGGAGCGGGGCGCGGGGAGCGAGCGGAGAGCGATAGCGTAGCGTGTAGCCGTAGCGGGGTCTCGCGGGCGAGTGCCGAACTTATGCCCAAAAAACATACATTTTTATACATTGAAGCTCTTGGTTATATGTTCTGAGAAAAGATAGCGCGTTCAGAAATGAGTCAAAAAGAGAACTTGTAACTTTCGTACAGAAAAAGCCTACTGCATTAGTACAACACTTTGATATTATTCGACCGACCAAATAATATCGAAGTGTTGTACTAATGTATTCTATGTATAAGTGTGCTAAGGACTTATGAAGGAATCAAACAACCGACTTATATATGCTCAGAAATTAAAATGCGTTATTCCTCGTTTTGTAAATAAAGTTTACGAAAATTGGTTTCAACTCCGAATTTGAAAAATGCTTAACCTTTTGAACGCCAATCAATACAAGTTCGAGATTTTCGTGCCCTCAGCGCCACTACTTGATTAGAAGTAATCACAGTTTAAAATAAATTTACGACTTTTACAAGACCTTTTATTTTGTTTTTATGGAAATTTGCCCTGTTATCAACCATATTTTTAACTTTTTCACGCATAATAAGTTCTTATTTGTTTAATTTTCAATAGAAACAAAAACGCCAGAAAATATTTTAATGCCCCCAGCGCCAATTACTTGATATCAAGTAAGCCAGTGATGGGACACGACGAAGACCTCGCTATATTTCATCTCGTCGAAATGATCATAAATACTATTATTGCAAGAAAAATGACGTAAATATATAATATTTTACAAATATTGTACACTTTAAACTAGGTTTTATTCACCTTAATCAAGAATTAATAGGTTTTCTAATCATTGTCGATAGTGAAACCCCGTTTGAAAAACCCATCCCTACAAAGTTAGTTAGTTGTCGGTCCACACGCGCCACCGACTTGTATAGAAGGAAATCTGTGACGTCATAAGCGGACGGGTTTCAAGGTCATAGTGACTTTGTGCATTTTAGTGTAGTGCAATGTTTACATCTTGAGTTGGCTCACGTGTCCTTATAAAAAAAATTGTGACTGAATATGACGAATTATTGCGAGTTGTTCAAGTCTGAATCAGAATTTTGAAATAGTTCGTCGTCTTGACATTCCGTTAAGTCGTCAACTTCCGTTTCAGGAATTTTCTTCAGTTTTCTATTAGTTTCTACAAACCAGAAAAATAATTGCGAGTATTTAGTGACACCTTTAAAAAAAAGGTCTTGTGTAAAACAGACACTTACCCTCCTTTTTATTTTATTTTTTAAAACGTAGAAAACCGCGTATTTAGCTTCTATTAATTGTATTTGTTGTAAGTAAACGAAATAAATTATGCAGGAATAGGTTGAGTTTATGCACGTGTTAACTCGACCACAGCGAATATAAAATATATACCATAGAAATCTAGACATCCCTAGAACAGAAAGGATTTTGATGTGCCTCGAGCGCCAACTACTTGATATGAAGTAGAAGGATTACATTTGGAGACAAATAGGGATGTGCCTTGTAGAACACACGTCTAATAAATTTAAAATTCTTTTCTTTATTATGGGGAATATATCCAGGTTTTCATATTGTTTTTTTTTATGAAATAAAATAAAATATGAAATTACGATTACAGTTTTTATTTAGCTTCGTAAATTGGTGAATAAACATTATTTTAAATGTATAATATTATTTGTCGATAGGACACTAATCCCATCCCTACGTTTTACTACAGATACGTTATACATTTGTAGTGTGGCGCAGGAGGACACATCGCGTATTATATAGATGGGCGTTCAAAAGGTTAAAACCGCTCCGAAACTCCGGAGTTTCGTAAACTCCGGAACTCCGGATTGGAAGCCCTAGTTTGGTCCTGCCAGCGCAGTACCGCACTGGTTCCGACAAGGAGCCTTCTTCTTCTTTTCTACCTTGATGAAACCATCCTTATCGCACGTGTCCTTCTCTGGACCCAGTTTATTCGAAACCAGGTTTGGTTTTGACCGGCTCTGTATACCCCCCTATCGTTTTTTCGCTCGTTTTACCTGCGAGTTTTGTGGCTCAACAGGCTTTTTAGCGGCTGTTATTGCAGCGTAGGCTCGTTTGGGGGTCGACAAAACTACACACGTCGTTGTCTCCACCGGCGGTGTCGAGGCAGGGACGGCGGCGGCACGCGTTGCAACGCATGCATTCTCGGCAGCTGGTGACGCATTTGAGCCCGCCGACTCGAAACTGCAGATGGAGGCGTTTTGTGCACCACGACGGGTGTTAACATTTGCGGCGTCATCGGTCGGTGACCTACTTGCAGAAATTTCATTGCGTAACAACACTACTTTAGCCCGTAGATCGCCGATAGTTTTATTAGACACCTCCAGCTTATGCTGCATTTCAGCCTGGCTTTGCTTCAGGAGTGTAATATCCTTTAGCAGCCTGGTGACGTCCACATGGACGCATGGTCCGTCAGCAAATGCTGCTTTCAGAGGGAACTGTACTCTTTTAAATTGAGATAGCAAATCAGTCAGGGTGATCGGAATACGGGGAATCAAGACATGTTTTCCTTTCAAAGTCCAGTATTGTGACCCGAATGCGTTATTTGTAGCCGAGTACCATTATACAGCTTTGCAGCGTAAAGATTCCTCATTAATAGGACTGGCACACCAACTTTTAGTATCAACTTATGGGATGGCACTCCTGATAATTCTAAAGAGTTGAGAAATTTTATAGGGTATGATGTAACTTGCTCAGTGTCCATAATATTGTCCACCGAAAGGTATTCGACAACATTTCCCTAAACATTTAACATGATTTGTTCATTAATTTTATTAACTATTTCATAAGTCGGCGCCGAAATTGCCCTTTCGCATAGCCATTCTCGGTTGACCATATTTGACAGATCCGGATAGACATTATTTAATAGGTCATCTGAGCTATCCACAATTTGCCTGAACTCATGATCAGTGTAATCATACCGTTACTGTCAGTTGGCATACGATCTTCTCCGATTTTTAGAAGTGTAGCTGCATATTGCCCGGCTTGAGAATCGTGGTGCAGTTGTACTCGCATATTTGTTGTGAGACAATACTTTTTCACGTAAACCTATAATGCAGATGCTTTCAAACAGGCATTTATTTCATCTCTCGGAGTATCCCTAGTAATTACCGGAAGGGTCTGTCTAAAGTCACCAGCTAAAAGTACGTTCGCATCCCTCCCATGATATCTTGGTTGCCTTTGATATCCCTCATTGTGCAATGTAGTGCTTTAATTGCCTTTTTGTGGGACATCGTACATTCATCCCAAACTAACAACTTACACTGCTGTAACATTCTTTCGCGCTCACTGCTTTTATTAATGTTGCATACCGGCATTTCCTCATGAGTTAAGTTCAATGGTAACTTTATAATTGAGTGCGCTATTCGTCTTCCGGTAAGTAATGTGGCAGCTATTCCCGAAGAAGCAACTGCAACAGCAACTCCTTTATCCTTCCGGATTTGAGCTAATAATGAATTTAAAATATAGGTTTTGCCTGTAGGTACCTTCTGGAACATCCAAAAAGAACAAACCATCTCGGCCACTGGCAACATTTTGAATTATTGTGTCAAAAATTGGTTTTTGGCTCAGAATTTAATAGTGGAAGGGCTTCTGCTATTTGTTGCATTAATAAATCGGTATCGTATTCTAGTTCTCACTTTATTAAATCACTAGCTTTCCGCCCGCGGCTTCGCCCGCGTGGAGTTCGTTTATATCGCGCTTTTTATGTTTCCCTCGGGAACATCAAATTTTTCCGCGATAAAAGGTAGCCTATGTTATTTCTCGGGGTCTAAAGGTTGTCTGTGCCAAATTTCATCAAAATCGGTTGAGAGGTTTAAGCGGGAAAGCGTAACAGACAGAGTTACTTTTGCATTTATAATACTAGCTTTCCGCCCGCGGCTTCGCCCGCGTGGAGTTTGGTTATATCGCGCTTTTTAAATTTCCCTCGGGAACATCAAATTTTTCCGGGATAAAAAGTAGCCTATGTTCTTTCTCAGGGTCTAAAGAATGTCTGTGCCAAATTTCATCAAAATCGGTTGAGAGGTTTAAGCGGGAAAGCGTAACAGACAGACAGACAGAGTTACTTTGGCATTTATAATATTAGTATGGATTACTAACTTCCCCAATTCTGTGTGGTCTGCAAAACAACAACTTATTGCTTTTTTTATGATATGTTTGACACACAAAACCAAGTAACAACCAACCTACTGACGATGAACGTATTATTACATAAAATAACAATTAACAATATATGTACTTTAACGATCAACTCTATTCGAGACAAATGAGTTTCGGAATATTAGAACCGAAACTTTCGTTCGACTTTTCCAACGCCTTAGAACAATCGAACCAACCAAATACACCAAGAGATTTTTTTAAGAACATCAACACTATAGACACATCATACCCTATAGAATTTCTTAACTCTTTTGAATCATCAGGAGTGCCATCCCATAAGTTGATACTAAAAGTTGGTGTTCCAGTCCTATTAATGAAGAATCTTGACGCTCCAAAGCTGTGTAATGGTACTCGGTTACAAGTAACACATTTGGGTCACCACATTGTAAAGGCTACAATCATGACTGGAATGGCAAAAGGACAAAATGTCTTGATTCCCCGTATTGCCATCATCCCGACTGATTTGCCATTTCAATTTAAGAGTACATACAGTGCCTTCTGAAAGCAGCATTTGCTATAACAAAGCCGACAGACGTTTAAAGTTGCCGGAGTTCATTTAGAAAAAAACATGTTTTTCTCATGGGCAACTCTATGTGACATGCTCACGTGCATCAAATCCAGAAAACCTTTATGTTTTGGCAAAAGACAGCAAAACAAAAAAAGTTGTTTCTAAAACCGTAGTTACTTAAATGTGCTCATATTATATCAAGCGTAATAAGTTTTAACCCTTATTTCCTAATATCCTAAGCATATCCAAAACACCAACCAACGCAAAATAATTAGAAGTATGATATTTGATGTTTCTTTCCTTTGCTAAACCTTTAAACCCGGTGAAATTAACGTTGCTATAGACCTTATGTATATTTATAATCCTACTGATAATACAGTATGTTAAATAACAGAGGGCGTTCCCTTAAACTCGTTAATATATATCATTAATAGATTAAAATAAAAATATCAGCATAGAAAAATAAGAATAAAAAAATCCGAATAAAAAAAAACTCTAATTGGAAATAAATTTGAAACCCCCTGTTTTAAATCAAAATAGTAGCGTAGTATCATAAACAAATTGCGACCTTGCCGTCTTTCAAGTTCGCGTGTACAGTGTGTTTCTTTTACATGTCAATTTAAAATTTTTATTGAATATTTTCTTATTGGAAAAATTTAAAAAAAAAATTGTTTTCGAATGGAAATATTTTTTTTAGCATGTATGTATGCTATACTATTTCGGGTTAACGGGAACGCCCTCTGTTAGTTAACATACTGTATAAACGCGAAAATGTGTGAGGATGTTTGAAACCTTGCAGTAATGTAGGCATTTATCTTGGCATTCCCCCGGAAACGGGAACCACCGCGCGCTATAAACTGAAGTCTACGCGGACGAAGTCGCGGGCAACAGCTAGTGTTACTATAAAATTCCTGCCCACATACTCGCAACTAAATGAATCGAAGTTTAAGCATAATATATGTTAAAAGGATTATGTTTTTAACAAAAATGCTTGGCTCAATGCTGGCCCTTCTCCACAAGGGAGTGTAAACTAATTAGCATTTGAAAACATTGATGGAGTTGCTCACCGTTGGAAAAAACTATATTTACATATAATGCATCTTCTTCTTCTTCAGCCTATACAACGTGTAACATAAAGGGTATATACATAACAAAGGCATGGCATCTTTACATGATATCAAACGATATTGGAAGGGTTTTTTAATCCTATCTCTTTATGTTAGGAAGTTATGAGGAAAAACACCGCCTGTGATAGGCTACTATCATACTAGTTGCACAGAGATATTGAAGACATTTATCGGATTTTGGCAAGTAACGTGACGGGTAACGAGTAGTTTTTAACGTATGTAGTGTGCTGCCACGTTTGTTATGATTTGATTTTAAGAAACACGAAACTGAAAATTTGGTACCAATTTTTTGAGTATTTTATTTTGAGTTGAAACCCTTCCGATATCGTTTGATATCATCTAAAGATGCCATGCCCTTGGTATGTATATACCCTTTATGTTACACGTTGTAGATGTCCACTGCTGGACAAAGGCCTCCCTCAAGGCTTTCCACGCTGACTGGTCTTGTGCTGCCCGTATCCATCGGCTTCCCGCGACCTTCACCAGGTCATCGGTCCACCTTGTTGGGGGCCTCCCTACGCTGCGTCTTCCAGTACGTGGCCGCCACTCCAGAACCTTACTGCCCCATCGGCCATCGGTTCTACGAGCAATGTGCCCTGCCCACTGCCACTTAAGTTTATCGACTCGAAAAGCTATGTCGGTGACTTTGGTTCTTCTGCGGATCTCCGCATTTCTGATTCGATCACACAGAGAAACTCCGAGCATAGCTTTTTCCATTGCCCTTTGTGTGACTATGAGCTTTCGTATGAGGCCCATTGTGAGTGACCACGTTTCAGTTCCGTAAGTCATCACTGGCAACACACTGCTCAAAGACCTTAGTCTTGAGACACTGTGGTATCTTGGACGACGTGAAGATGTAGCGTAGCTTTCCGAACGCTGCCCAGCCGAGCTGGATTCGACGAGACACCTCTTTCTCTAAGTTGGACCTACCTACTTAGTTGGACTGTTTGTCCCAGGTATACGAGGTGTGTTCAAAAAGTAAGGTGACTTTTCAAATTTCGTGGGAAACGTATTTTCGATTATCGATTTTTTTGTTTTGTTATGTTGGTACACTCTTCTTGAACATCTGTACCACGTTTCAAGTGCATACCATTTTTTGTTTTGTTGTGAGAAGCGTAAAGGTTATTAGTGTTTTGCGTGCTCGGCGATTTTTTGCTATCGAAAAATATGGATCAAAGGATTTGTATCAAATTTTGTGTAAAAAATAAAATTAAGTGCTCCGAAACGCTTGAAATGTTGAGAGTGGCATACGGTGAAAGTGTTCTCAGTAAAAAAATATTTACAAGTGGTACAAACTCTTCCAAGATGGCCGGGAAGATGCCAATGACGAGCCTCGCTCTGGACGCCCAAGCACGTCAACAACTGATGAAAACGTTGAAGCAGTGAAGAAAATGGTTTTGAAAAATCGTCGAATCACTATCAGAGAAGTTGCTGAAGATGTCGGTATATCGCTTGGCTCGTGCCATGAAATTTTTTCTAATGTTTTGGGCATGAGACGTGTGTCAGCGAAGTTTGTTCCGAAATTGCTAAATTTTGACCAAAAGAACCGTCGCATGAGCATCGCTCAAGAGCTGTTGAATGATGTTAATGACGACCCAGATTTATTCAAAAGGGTCGGATTTGGCCCCATGTGACTTTTTCTTGTTCCCAAAACTAAAGAGACCTATGAAAGGACGGAGATTTGCAACGATTGAAGAGATAAAGACTGCATCGCAGGAAGAGCTCAAGGCTATACCGAAAAGTGCTTATGAGAAGTGCTTTGAGGATTGGAAAAAGCGTTGGCATAAGTGTATTGTATCTGAGGGGGATTACTTTGAAGGGGACAACTTAAATATTGATGAATAAATAAATATTTTTTCTTAAAAATACAAAGTCACCTTACTTTTTGAACACACCTCGTATATACTCGTCAAAAAGGACTTGGCATCAACATCAACGGCGAGTACATCACTAATCTCCGTTTTGCAGATGATATCGTGGTCATGGCTGAGACCCTGGAAGACTTGGGCGAAATGCTCAATGACCTCAGCAGAGCTTCCCAACAAGTGGGTCTAAAGATGAACATGGATAAGACGAAGATCATGTCGAACTCTCTTGTCGCACCCACTACAATTCTAGTTGGTTGCTCTGCACTCTAAGTTGTTGACGAGTATATAATGCATAAATGGAGGCAATTTCTTATTATTGTTTAATTGCATAACACATGCATAAACACTGTGCGCTTTCTATTCAGCTACCATTTACTTGATACTTCTTTCATTTCCTTAAATGTGCTCTAGCAGTTGAGAGTACAATGTCTCGGTGATGGTGGAGTGTGTGTTGAGTAATTAAGTTCCCTTCAAAATGGTTGAGCTAACCGGTGCTGACCCATGAGTCATGTTCGTGAACGGGTGCCCTCAGTGGGGACCTATCATCTCATAGCTGCCACGGCTTATGTTAACTGCTTGTTTTATGAATTGCTTTTAAGTTTCTTTTGACGCGCGTCTTTCTGCATCGTTCTCACGTGGATATATTCAACGTGGATGATGTGATCAAGTATTTTGTAACAATTTTAAGTGTCTGTGGCTTTTTGGCCACTCTTCTTTATTTGAAACCTGCGCTTTAGATATGACAATTGGCTTCGTTTTACTGACTGACCGACCGTATGACACTTCAAAAGTATTTGTAATCCATACTAATATTATAAATGCGGAAGTAACTCTGTCTGTCTGTCTGTTACGCTTTCCCGCTTAAACCTCTCAACCGTTTTGATGAAATTTGGCACAGACAATCTTTAGACCCTGAAAAAGAACATAGGCTACCTTATATCCCGGAAAAATTTGATGTTCTAAAAAGCGCGATATAACCGAACTCCACGTGGGCGAAGCCGCGGGCGGAAAGCTAGTAGTTTATATAAAATAAAAGCTTTGATTTTGATTAAGAAAATTAAAAAAAATAATATGTTCAAATAATTAATTTATTCCACACAAACAAAATTCAAAATAATTAATAGTAATAAGAGTCATACAATATAGGATCTAATCTATTCAATTTATATTGATCACAAATGTTTTATAGTTATGTGCTGTGTGTGCTTGTGTGTGTGGCAGTGTTTAGTTTAGTTCAGCATAATGTTAACCACATTATTTAAATAACAATTGCCATACTTTCAATTATTATTACATTACATTTATGTGTAACATGTATGTGTTCGTTACTTTTTCACAACAAAATTACTGAACGGAATTAGATGAAATTTGGCGCACATAGATTATCACCAGTATTAATGCATAGAATTACTTTTCATTCTGATGGTCCCACAGCCTCGAAACTTACGCAGGTAAATCCAGGCGCAACTAATTGATATAATACTCTTGACAGTTTTTGTTTATTTACAGAGCAAGAACACGAAAATTTGGACAATAGCTGTCTGGATGTAGCAGATATACCATCACGCTGTTATGAGTCAGACTTAGATGATTTACCTTTAATTAAATGTAAAACTGAAGTGGAAGACGAAAGAGTATCAAAGAAAAAAAGAAAAGCCAAGGAGACAATAAGTAAGTATTAGTTGGTTATATTATATAGCTAAGCAGAGAGACCAATGGTTCACCTGATAGGGTGTGGCTAGGATTACCTCACGGACCTGAAGTTTGTAACTGGTTATATAGGCAATTTTGAGTTATATTGCTAGGACTGTTCAGTTTTTTTATCTGCTTTCTTAAAAGGCTGCGCCTTTTTCCTTGTCTACCTGTCTTATGCGGTCTCTGGTCATGCAGAATAAAGTTACAGGTGGAAAGCTTATACCATCGTAGTTAAACTCAATTCAGTATGTTTATTTCAGATAACAATAATTATTGTACACACAACATATACCTAATTAAGAGCGTCTATATTTAAATTGAATTTAAAATAGCCATGTGGAACACCAGTCAAGATAGCAGAATTTTGTCCAGCATTCCATAAATAGATGATCTTTCCAATCTCTCAGAATGAAATTCAAAAGATAATTCTTCAAATCCATTCAAATCTTCCATTGGGTACTTACTAGATTTACTTACAGAGACCACCGTTGTGAGGGAACCAAAACAGGACACACGAAGAACAAAAGAAAAAGATGCAATAACAGCCGAGCCAGCTACAATAGACAAATCAGACTCGAAAGTTATCCGGACTACTCAGCCTTGCATATATAATCGGAGTAGTTCTAATAATGTAAAAATAGAGTATAAATGTCATATCTGTCAGCACGTGAATACACAAAGGCAAAAATTAACTATTCATATGCGTACACACACTGGTGAGAAACCTTATAAGTGTGAAATATGTCAACGTAATTTTAATGAAAAGGGGGGGTTAACAAGGCATATGCGTAAACACACTGGTGAGAAACCTTATCTGTGTGATATTTGTCAACGTAGTTTTAGTGACAAGTCGAATTTAACAGTGCATATTCGTAAACACACTGGTGAAAAACCTTTTAAGTGTGAAATATGTCAACGTAATTTTAGTAATAAGAGTAATTTAACACAGCATATGCGTAGACACACTGGTGGGAAACATTATAAGTGTGAAATATGTCAACGTAATTTTAAAGAAAAGGGGAATTTAACTAAGCATGTGCGTAAACACACTGGTGAGAAACCTTATCAGTGTGATATTTGCCAACGTAGTTTTAGTGAAAAGTCGAGTTTTACAATGCATATTCGTAAACACACTGGTGAAACACCTTTTAAGTGTGAAATATGTCAACGTAATTTTAGTAGAAAGAGTAATTTAACACAGCATATGCATATACACACTGGTGAAAAACCTTATAAGTGTGAAATATGTCAACGTAATTTTAGAGAAAAGAGTTATTTATCACAGCATATGCGTACACACCCTGGTGATAAACCTTACAAGTGTTGAATATGTCAACGTAATTTTAGTAGAAAGGAGAGTTTAACACTGCATATGCGTACACACACTTATAAGTACGTACTTTTAGTAAAAAGATCAATTTAACACAGCATATTCATACACATAAAACGATTATCCTTCTAATTTTATAACATTTCTTTCTATTTGTGTCGTCTTGTATACTTGTCTATAAAGTCGTGAAAATGGATGTTTCAGTAACTAAAAATGTTTAAAGTAAGGCAACACTAAATCTTACTATATTCCCGCCAAGCTCCTTAAAGAATAGGGGTAAACAAACCAGTTTAGGGTTATCAGAACTCACGTTTTACAAATCTCCTGTTATTTACATGATTATCGACTTTTACATACTAACTATTTATTAGCAATTCCCATTACAGCATATTTCAATAGAATCACTAAAATAACATGCATAATAACTTGGTACTTCGAAAACGCATTAAAAAGTCGACATTAATTTTACGTGATAGCCCTACAAAAAAAGAAAGATCGATGAAATCCAGGTATTCAACACATTTTGTGGAATTCAACCAATGAATAAAGTTGAGTCATTTGTCAATACAATTTTGTGTATTTTAATTACTTTCAAACCCATCCATTAATGTAATACTTTCAAGTATGGACTAAGTATAATCCATACTAATATTATAAATGCGAAAGTAACTCTGTCTGTCTGTCTGTCTGTTACGCTTTCCCGCTTAAACCTCTCAACCGATTTTGATGAAATTTGGCACAGACAATCTTTAGACCCTGAGAAGCAACATAGGCTACCTTTTATCACGGAAAAAAATGATGTTCCCGAGGGAAATCCAAAAAGCGCGATATAACCGAACTCCACGCGGGCGAAGCCGCGGGCGGAAAGCTAGTATACAATATGTAAAGAAAACCCTGTCCGACCCATAAGGATAATTTAAGGTTAGGCAATCACATGGCCAAATAAAATTTGAAATTTTGCATAATCATCATAGTAACAATACTAATCAATTTTGAAACTATCTTTTTTTCCCGCGAATTTACGCTAACTTCCCCAAATAAAAAAATGACAACACCATTTTAGGCGGTATAATTGTCGGCTCTCCTTTTATTGTTTTGTTAGATTATTTATTTCTTTGGCGGCGTCGCGCGTGAGCTTTGTCGGCGACGTAAAAGAAAACCAGTGATGCACTAATTTTTGCGCAATAATGTTTTTTTATCGCTATTAATCGAAACTTGTATCTGGTTGAATGATTTGTTAAAAACACGTATTACCCAATGGTAAAAGTACTTTTGTTTGTTTATCGATTAATTACTAATAACATTATTATAACACAAGTATTAGTAAACAGAAACGAGAAGGACTTATAAAACACAATTTTAGTAAAATTTTATAAATATTTTAACGGTCAATATCATCGATTTTGTGACAGAAACTGAAATTAAAACTTAGGCATGATTTTCATTTACAGCCGTGTACCTAACTAATTTAAGTTTTGTAAAAGTTCTAAACAATTCCATGCGATGTTGAATCTAGAATGAGAATGAGAAACTATAATACTAAATCGATAACAAAAATAGACGAGTAAATTGTTTCCATCGAAAATCAATATTTTGATTACTTACACATCCCTATTTACTCAAAGGATAAGTTTTGTAAAAGTTCTAAACAATTCCATGCGATGTTGAATCTAGAATGAGAAACTACAATACTAAATCGATAACAAAAATAGACGAGTAAATTGTTTCCATCGAAAATCAATATTTTGATTACTTACACATCCCTATTTACTCAAAGGATGCCGCGAGGCCAGCCCCGTAGGTACAATTTTATAAAATAAAAATCATTTTTACTTTAAATTATCAGTTGCGCGTAAACATCGCTCTAGTGAAGACTATTCGTGTATTGTGTGATCATGTCGTTTCCTAATGTAGAGTAATGTAACATGCTGATGGAAGGTAGCAACTGCTGTGTTGTGATCAGGTGATTGTGGTCAATGTGGTTCCAGTATGACGGTGCGTCACCATATCTTTGTCCTGTACGTGGGAACCTCCATTATCAGTTCGGCAAGCAGTGGATTGGTAAGGGTGGACCAACTGTGGCCAGCGCGGATTTGACACCACTTGATTTTTTTTTGTGTGCATGTCCGTGCTAATCTCGTGCGACGGTGCCAGCTGGGCCTGTATCGTTATTAGTGAACGAAATATGGAACAACATCTCCGCCACAGCCATTATGCTCATCGAATGAAATGATACATTTGGAGAGTCAGACGACCTTCCTACTTAAAAAAAAAAGTTCTTTTCACGAGCTGCCTAAGTATCATTATTTCTTTCGAGACTCGATAAACGTGGATAAATTACCTATACCTACATGCATGAGGTCAACTGAGGTTATGAACTGTGCCTGTGTTGCCATGAAATTACCTATTTATTTTATTTAAGTTATTTATTTTTTAGGGGGAATTTTTTTTTAAGTTTAGCCAGGTTTTGTAGGCATTAGTAGAATCAGTTATCGATACCTAACAATACCTTCACGGGTCGGACAGGGTTTTCTTAACATATTTTATATGTATCAGAAAAATTTAACCTATTAGGATATTAGCTTACTTAAGTGTCATATTTCATTCAAATCGGTTAAGCGTTCTATGCAAATCATAAATATCTAAACAAAGAAACTGTTTACATTAGTAGGAAGTAAAATTAAACTTTTATGAACATCAACGAGTAGTTTACGCTGAAATGACAGATGTTAATAACCTTTTCTAGAGAAAAGGTTATTAACATCTGTCATTATGTCTATTGAGGTACGTATCAGTGCAAAGGGCGCTGACCTCTTGCACTGGCCGTCCGTTCTAACTTCTACCTACGCTTTAACTACACACTACGCCACACCCACTACCGCACTACCTACGCTTTTACTAAATTCCAATAAAAACACAATACACATAACCTTAGCGGACCCCGGGCTCCAACGCGAAAGCCGCGGATGCAACCGGGATAAACGCTGAGATGATGATGATGACACATAACCTGTGATGTAACTTTCCCTTCAAACTTTTCCTGGCTTTGGTATTTAAAAGTTAATCACATTTTTATCTACAGTTTCATTAAAAATTATTTGTTAAATTTACATCGATTGAATAATTACACTTACATTAACATCAAAAGACGATGAAAAACAATGTTGGTAACTGTTTTGCCGTATTCGATGTTCGTGCCGTATGTGATTTACCCGGCTCCCGTAATGTTCATTATGAACATAGTAAATACGTAAATTCTTCGGGCCTCGTTCAGGTTATCGCCAGGCACGGCGTAAAGCCGAACCATTTCGATCCACTGTAGTTGTGTGTACGCCAAAATATTACACTACTTAACACACATACATACACGACACACAAGACACACTTATGATTGCAGACTTCGGACTTCGCGTCGCGGGCGTTGCGCTACGAGAAAGCGCACATCTTTTCCAAACCGTGGCTACGGCGAGCTGAGGGGAGAGGGCCGCCGGCCCCGGTCGGCGGCGCCGTGCGCGCAGTTTGCTTGCCGGTCGTTGACCCGGTAGCGTTCACGAAACATGATCTGCTAGCGGCTAGAATGAAAATAAGTTCGGGGGGTGACATAGTCGTGGTCGATAAGAAGTTTTAATTAAACTTTGATGATAATAGATACAATTAAAAAAGGTATTTTATTTATGTAATAATTCTCGGGCCAACTCTATTCTTGGCGTACATTAATGACCTCTGCAACCTCCAATTAGAGAATGCTAAGATACATTCGCGAATAACACGGCCATAGTATTCCATAGCTGGCATACATGACTGGGCTGGGGTCATTGATGTTGCCGAGAGAGGCCTAACAAAAGTAGTGCAATGGCTGCAGCAAAACCTTCTCACGTTGAATGTGTTAGGATGGCAGAGCAGTGGGTAATTAAGGGTCCGTCCTGTTAATCTGCTCATTTTGATCAATTTTGTTCCATGATTGTGAGAATATGTTACTTATTATTAGTACAATTATGTATGATATGGATAGTACAACTCTTCATCTAGCTGCTAGCTTGACTACTTTTTTCAAGAAACTTCATAATTAGTAGTAAAGTATTAGTAGTACAGTAAGCGATTTTGCCCATAAAAAAGTACTATTCACATCAGCATATAGTTATCTTGCTGCTAGCTTGACCACTTTTTCGAGTTTATTTCATAATTCAGCCAAAAAAGAAGACAGAAATTAAGAAATTCAAGGGAAAACTGCAGCCAAACAAGTATGTTTTTTCTATAATAAAGCAACTTTTTTTAAAAATTAAAAAAATCCTCATTAAATTTAAGGTATTTTTATAATAGAAACAAAAGTTTATTTTCTAAAAAAAAATTTTTATCATCATGAAAATCAATGTCAAAATCTACTATATTTACGAGCGCGCAAATGCAGCCGGCTCAGTGGTAACTCGGCTAGCGCAACGAGCGGATGTATCACTTTGTGTCGCGAGAGCTCGCGAGTTTTACGTAGGTTTATGTAAAAAATATACTGCGACTACCACAACTTGGTCCTTTAATTATTTTTCTTTCTTACTAATATTATATTAGTTGTGAATTATATTAGGATATTTACGACTTATCCCTTGGATTGCTTTAACTAATTTTTAACTGACTTTAAAAATGAAGGAGTATATTTTTTTGTGAGTTCGTAGATTTTTCCATCATTTGTGAACCAATTTAAACATATCTTGGGTTTTTTAGTTTTCTATTAAAGTTAATTCACATAATACTTTTGTTATACCTAAACTCATTTTTTTTTTTAAGATAATGGGGCGAAACAAGGGAGCACATTACCAATGTATCAATAAAAGAAAGAGGAATAGAGAGGGAATGACAAGAGCCAGACAAGTGCTTAAAGAACGTACTTTTAGTCAACTGGATACCACTTCGTCATCTACTATGAGTGTCGAAGTTGATGTAGGCACAGTATGTTTCTCTGTGTTGTCTCCCTCTGCTGGGCAAAGGCCTCCCCTTTTTACTTCCAAACCTCGCTGACCTGTGTTATCTCATGAATAACCTAAAACTATTTATTAATTTTATTTCACAAGTCTTTCAATCAAATACAGCTTGTTACTGTTTTCTTTATATAATCATATGCTATTTATTGCAGAGTAAAGAAAATAATCCAAAGCTTCCATAGATTTGCCACTTATGAATAAATCCATTTATGAAAAATGTCACGTCAATTTATTTAACTGGTGGAAAACTACAGCCGAAGCCACAATGATAGAAGCTGGTAAGGAAGATTCTTCTATAGCTCTCGAAAGTGGCAATGTAAGTCCATCAGGTATACCAACTATAGCCGTAACAGCTGATGCTGCTTGGGGAAAACGTTCATATAAAACAAATTTTTCTTCCGCAGCAGGCGTTGGGGCTATAATAGGGGTAAAAAGTGGCAAATTATTACATGTTGGTATTAAAAATAAATACTGTGTTACATGTTCCCGTGCAGCTAATAAAAATATTACACCCCTGAAACACCGGTGTAATAAAAATCATACTGGCTCTTCCACTAGTATGGAGAAATCAATAATCGTTGAGGGATTTAGAGAATCTGTGAAAACACATAATTTGGTGTATGCAAAACTTATTGCTGATGGTGACTCAAGTGTGTATAAAAACATATTGGAAAGCAGGCCATATTCAAACGTTACGGTTGAAAAAGTGGAGTGTTCCAATCACTTAATGCGCAATTATAATGGGAAAAATTTAAGTTTGATGAAAGATACGTCCATCCCATTAAACGAACGCAAGCTACTACATTCTGATCGAGTGAACCGATTACGCATTGCTGTGAAAGCAGCAGTAAGATTCCGAGGAGCTCAAAATGTTCCATTTACTGAGCAAATCAAAAACTTACAAAAAGACATTATCAACAACCCAAAACATTTTTGGAGACCATTCACAATGTGAAAACTATTACTGCACAGACGAAAAACCAACTTTTGCCTATTGCCCGAAATTGTCGATCCAAGAAAATCACGTTCAATGCCTCTACGAGACACTTCATTTTAAAATAATAGGAGGCTAATGCGGCAGCTAGGTTCTGAAGTTCATCTAAGAGATTTCTTTAAGGTATTCTTACGGTTGCTTTACAATTCTTTGATAAATAATATTTTAAACATGTTTTTGTTTTATATATCGTTTACCTAAATACTGGAAATCTGTCTAACTGGAGGTATCTATCGTATTCCTAAATGCTGCGTCCGTTTAGACTGGAAGCCGGTCAGAACATAGTTGGGAAAAAGGCTAGGCAGATGATTATGATATTGTATATGTAGGTACTTACACTACACTTTAATATTAGTATCCATAAACTAATTATTTAGTTATTGCAAAAACTCAAAAGGAAAATTAATTTATTTATATATACTTACTAGAGTAGGTAGGACATAGATATCGACGCTTGAAAGGCAATCATATCTTCTTCTTCTTCAGCCTATAGATGTCCACTGCTGGACAAAGGCCTCTCCCAAGGCTTTCCACGCTGACCGGTCTTGTGTTGCCCGCATCCATCGGCTTCCCGCGACCTTCACCAGGTCATCGGTCCAACTTGTTGGGGGCCTCCCTACGCTGCATCTTCCAGTACGTGGCCGCCACTCCAGAACTTTACTGCCCCATCGGCCATCGGTTCTACGAGCAATGTGCCCTGCCCACTGCCACTTAAGTTTAGCGACTCGCAGAGCTACGTCGGTGACTTTGGTTCTTCTGCGGATCTCCTCATTTCTGATTCGATCACGCAGAGAAACTCCTAGCATAGCTCTTTCCATTGCCCTTTGTGTGACTCTGAGCCTTCGTATGAGGCCCATTGTGAGCGACCACGTTTCAGTTCCGTAAGTCATCACTGGCAACACACACTGGTCAAAGACTTTAGTCTTGAGACACTGTGGTATCTTGGACGACGAGAAGATGTAGCGTAGCTTCCCGAACGCTGCCCAACCGAGCTGGATTCGCCGAGACACCTCTTTCTCGAAGTTGGACCTACCTAGTTGGACTGTTTGTCCCAGGTATACATACTCGTCAACAACTTCGAGTGCAGAGCAACCAATTACAATTGGAGTGGGTGCGACATGAGAGTTCGACATGATCTTCGTCTTATCCATGTTCATTTTTAGACCCACTTGTTGGGAAGCTCTGCTGAGGTCATTGAGCATTTTGCCCAAGTCTTCCAGGGTCTCAGCCATGACCACGATATCATCTGCGAAACGGAGATTAGTGATGTACTCGCCGTTGATGTTGATGCCAAGTCCTTTCCAGTCCAGGAGCTTGAAGACATCTTCCAACGCAGCAGTGAACAATTTAGGAGATATGACATCTCCTTGTCTCACTCCACGCTGCAGTTGGATCGGTTTCGAGTCCTGATCCTGGAGACGGACTGATATGGTGGCGTTTTTGTACAAACACTTTACCACCGCAATGTATCGATGGTCAATTTGGCACCGCTGGAGAGACTGTAGCACCGCCCAAGTCTCAATCGAATCGAAGGCCTTCTCATAGTCCACAAACGCCAGCATAGTGGTTTGTTATACTCCTCGGACTTCTGTATAACTTGCCGCAGCGTATGAATGTGGTCTATGGTGCTAAAGCCTTTTCGGAAGCCTGCTTGTTCGGGAAGCTGGAAATCGTCGAACCTGCGAGCGAGACGATTCGTGATGACCCTAGAAATCTAAGCGACAAAAATTCGTAAATTGACTTATATACACCATTCGAACCGCCAGATTTTTCTGCGTCGTTTGGTGTAGAATTGTATATAACTCAATTTACGAATTTTTGTCGCTTAGATATGATTGCCTTTCAAGCGTCGATATATTATCGCGTAATAATTATGTTAACCCTAAAATTTTGTTAATAGATTTCTAAATGTGAGGAATATTAAATTAAACTGATTACTTATTCTAATGTTTCATTTTACCGTATATGTTTTTATTTCTTAAATTGCCTATGTAATAAACTAACATTACACCATATTTTTTTAATGTCAAAATGTATCAATATTCATCTAAATTGTGATAAATATACAATGTGCACTCGTTTCCGACTATTCACAAATCATACTTTATTTATTTTAGAATAATATCTTCTAAAGGATCAAAAATGTTTAAGCGTTCACTAAGCTCGATATTTACGCGCGTGTGCGTCTAGCTGCTAGAACGATGCACAAAAGATAACATCGCAACGATTTTACCTAAACTGTAGCGAGAGAATTTTGTGCACGGACTCTTAAATAAGATTAAAGCAAACATTATAGGAGAAACATTATGTACCTATATATTTACTTAAAACATTACACACTGGACATATTTAGAATCATCAGCAATGTAAAGTACCTAAGAATTATGCACATATAACAAATATTAAGGATACTTAACTGGTAGTGTGCTCCGTTCGACGGCTCGATGAAGAATGACCCCCACCTAGGGTCGGGTTTCCGCATTTATAGACAGTAACAATATTAGAGTACCCTTCATCGAGCCGTTATTTCAGTCTTTACAATCGAATCTACCCTCGGAACCAACTAAACTTAAACAATCTACATTACAATACTTTTCTTAGATTTATGACTCGTCATAGATATAACACGGCCATTCTGATAAGTACTTCATTCTCGAAGTTCACTTTTCGATGAACATAATGCATTTAGTTAACAAATTTAGATAACAATTAATAAATCAGTAGACACTAACAAGGTAAAGATAATAATATAAAATTAATTATTTTATAAATCAGTTGACACTACAGAAATGACAAGAAACTCCCTGGAAAAGGTATCAAAGTATTCCATCAATAAGTTTCTTACATTGCCATACGTTATTGTTACCTTTAAAACAACTACTTGCAACAGTTCAAGAGAACTAAAAATTATAGTAACATACCTTTAATAACCATATAGACGTACATACTTACCTCTCAACTGCGCAAGCTGATATTTATTTTTAAGAATCTCCGGCATGTGGCTGACACTCAAGTACTTAGACAAGTTTATTTAGCTCTGTGTCAATCAAATGCACAGTACTGTATAGTTGTCTGGGGCGGAGCAGCAAAAACGCATTTGTTGAAACTGGAACGAGCCCAAAGAGCGATCCTTAAAGTGGGTTGGTCCCTTCCTTATCGATTCCCTACCACGGGACTTTATAATACCTGTAAGGTCCTCTCTATCCGGAAATTGTTTATTCTAGATTTAATTCTCTCTACCCACTCCCGCAATTCCTATAATCCCGAAAAGTCCCAATCCCTGAGGCGGAAACATACAGTATGTTCATCCATCCCTGTCCATTCAAAGCTAGCTCAGCGATCTTTTTACTTCCTTGGTCCTTACGTGTACAACAAACTTAATAAAATCTTAAATTTGTACTCTATGGTTAAACATAAATGCAAAACTACTGTAAGGAACTGGCTACTGGACATTGACTATGAAAGTACGGAAAGCATTATCCAAACCACTCAATATTAATCACAATTTCTCACACTGAATCCACATGCATTCACACAACACCCTTACACCTTCATACACTATACACTTTCTTACAATTACATCACCACACATTACACTTCTCGAGTGCATCCTTTATTTCTAGATTGACCTCTCTGTGACATAGGTATGTATAAAATTATTCTCGATGCCGTTTCAAATGATAAATGTTTAAAGGGGTGTGAGCCTGGAGATCTGTATCACAGGTTCCGAACCTAGTTCAGACTCCAGCTCTCACAAAGGTTCGAGAATACGGCAAAATTGTATTTACACACTATTGTAACAATGTTCCTTGGTGAGAGAAATAAACCGTTTATTATTATTATTATTATACCTAATAACAATAGCTAGGAAAGTATTCCTAAATAACACATTGTACCACACTGAAAATGAAAAAAATAAAAATGATATTTATTAAAAAGCATAGAACGAATGAATATACAAAAAGTCTGTTTGTATAGTAATAAAAATCTTAATAATAACAATCGTAAAATCTAACTTATTGTAGTCTAATACATAATATAAATCATTGATAAAATATTAAACTAAGGTAGATATGTCACTAGCGCACTAAAAATGAAGCGTACAAAAGGAAGTAAGTCCTGTATCTCGCTTTAGTCACTTTCGATACACTCGTAAAAACAAACGACAAACACTAAGGTCCGTATTCCAGAAGGAAACTCAAGCATTGATCTCCGCTTAAGCATTACTTAAAACTAGTTTCAACCAATGAAATGGCTTGAAACGAGACTTAAGTGGAGTTTGAGTTTTGAGTGACGTTCTGTAATACGTGCCTAACAGCGCAAACGACAAACACTAGCCATCTTTTTCTTCTCTATGCTTTAGATTGCGCCCCATCTCACTCAAACTGTACCAATGTATGCCGAATAAAAATATGCATGTGTGCTGCTGCTATGTTCGGCACATTTTTTTTGGTCAGTTTGTTAGATCGTATCTGTTTAATATTTTATCAATGATATAAATCTATAAAGTTACGATCTAAAACTAATGTTGGGATCACCCGAACAAGGTTTATTTAAACCTGTGTGTACAATATAATTGTAGCAGCCACACACATGCTACACAATTCCGACGACCCACCGCGAAGGGTTCCTATAAATCGCACTAGGATCGCGGAAGTCATGGCGCGCGTCGCTGCGACCCCGTTGTGAAGGTGCCTATAAATCTCACCCCGGAACTCCGAAAGCACATCTGTTGACCAACAGCCGATGGGAGCGTGGGAACCATAGCGAGCTCTCTTGCACGTGAACTGTGAATTTTCGCGCTCTCTACACCGACTAGTCACACGCCGCGGCCTCCCTCGGTCAACGAATCAGCATCGAGGACTCACGCGCCACCCCGAGGATCTTTGCGGTACAGCAAGCTGTCTTCCTATTGGTTACCCCATTATTGTAGACATCTTGCTAAGTTTATTTAAGTTAGTGCATAGCTTGTAAGAGGCATTCCATTCACGATTCCATTGACATTCTGTACCTGTTCACGTTCACGTCATGGGGTCCCATCTAGTACAAGTACAACAGACTCTCCTTTCTTATCAAAATATAATAGATGGCAGCATAGGTTGCGGTGCAAAACTTAGCAACGATTTTAAACCTCTTTCTTACCTGCAGTTTATAGCCTTTTTAATATTTTTAACAATTTGAATTTACTTAATTAATGCTACTCCGTATATTCATACGTTTAAATAAGGTAATTAAACAAAACGGTAAAATGGGCTCAGTAGTGACAATGTTTTTTATTTAAGACTCGGGACAATAGATGGCAGTGTACTCAATTAATCCTGTCATAACATATTTTTTTTAGGTTAAGATAAAATGTCTTCTAACCATTATATTGCTGTTATCTTCTTTTAGAATGCGTATTTCTCGATGCACGACGCATCGATGTATACAGGGTTATAGGTTAAGTCAACCTAAATCCTTTAAGAGGTGGTAGTTTCCATCATTTCTGACTGGTTTGACTATGGAACATCATACCCCAAACTTAACCGTTCTCAAGTTATAGTACTTTGAAGATTTTTTATAAAAAAATTAGATTTTTTGTCTATTGTCCCCATTTTTTTGTGTTTTGTACCTCTAATGTTTTTGTTTTTGTATTTTTTGTGTAGCAGAATAGTTACTTCATTATCTTAAATACAAAAACTGCAAGTAACTCTACCAACTGAGTCGTATTAGACGACTGATTGTTAAAAAAAGAAATAAATTTGTGAAAAGTTTTTTAATCTTTGTAACATATTGTAAAAAATGTCTATGACAGTTGTGCTGCAGATGTGCTTAAAAATATCTACGGTTCTTCAGCTTTCCGATAAAGTATAATACAATAGGGTATTATTGGATTTTTTTACAAAAACATCTATGATATGCTACCAGTTAGTAGTAAAAAATAAAGGTATTTCGTAAAGTTGCTCGCAGCGCCTATTGTCCTGCCAGGTAGCGCGTCGCGTGCGAGCGGGATATCATTCAATTTAACCGGGTGCAAGAGAGACAAGTGATTTGAAACGCCATTTTGTTGTTATTGTGTTTGATTAGTCTGCTTAAGCGATTCGTCCGTGGTAGATGCGATACTTGGTGCTCTTCGCTTTTACTCGACTTGGCTTGTTTTTCTGGACTGTTTCCTCCTATTCGTGACTGTGCTTGTTAATTGGATTTGTGCTTCTGATTTGGAACTGTTGAAGATGGCGACCTTTACGAACGAAGAATATGCTGATATTATGTTATGTTATGGGTACTGCAACTGTGTATCCTTACAAGCTCGTCAAGAATACATATGACGTTTTCCTGGCCGCCGAATTCCGGATATTAGTGCCTTCGACGGAGTTTACCGACGAATTAGAGAGACTGGCTCTGTTTCGAGACGACGAACAGACCTGGGTAGACCACGTATTTATGATGATGAAGAGGAAGATAATGAGATTGTTCGACGATTTCGACTGGATCCGACTACGTCAACCAACGTTGTTGCCCGAGAACTTGGAATCTCACAATGGAAAGTGTGGTTTACTGTGCATACTGTGCACCTGTATACACTTTTACAACAAGCTACCCATTAAACGATTTAAAAACCATATAAAGGCCAAGCTTTGCAAAAAGGGATATTATAAAATCACAGATTATTTAGAAGACAAAAAAGCTTGGGACTGAGCTGCTCGCTCTGTTTAGCATTGTTATTAAGCAACAGTGGCGAAGAGTCCATACAAGCCGATTCCCACCGGGTTACCTTTCAAAAATCAGTTCCATATTCATACAAAAGTATTTACATTCTATTTCATTAACAAAGTATTATTAATCAAATGCCTGCGCGATTTACAATAGCAATAGTAATTCTTAGCAATACCCTAAGTATCACATTTCATTTTATAGTCGTAAATTAATCAGCGCTTAAATTTTTCGTACCTAAATTACATTAAAGGTAACTCGACGAATTACAGCTTATCTCGGCCAACGTTTTACTATGAGGCGAAAAGAGACAGAGCGTGTCAGACATCTCTTTCTAATGATCGCTAACTGTCCGTAATTTTTGAGAAAAGATAGGCTACTGCCGACCGGCTTGCAGTTCTCTCCTCTCCTCTATTAGAATGAGACAAAGAAACGTTTTAATGAAATCCTTCGCAAGTCATATTCTTTTTATTTTGGCATATTTTCGTGTTCCATTTCGTTTGGTTGAAAATAAATTATTGTTAGTATGTGACATGTGTTCGTTTTTCGTGTTTTTCGTTTGTTATATTTTAATATTTGTGGTATTTAAACTGTGACTGATTCTGTAACGTAATTTAATCGCAGATTTGGTTAAATACTGTGTATTTTGTTTGTTATTATGGCTTTAATTCATATAGAGTGCTGCTCAACTGACTACCTGCTGAATGAACTTAAAGTCTTACGTCAGCGTCGTTAAATAAATTGGACACCTATGAGCTTTTTTACAGCTCCAGAATACGTCTTTGAAAGACGCATTTTCTCAAGTTTCGACTCTTTGCAGTTTAATTCTGACCCTCCCCATTTCAGTAGCTTCAGCTGAGCGGTCATTTTCTGCTTTAAAACGCATTCACACATATGTGCGAAACTGCCAAAAAGAGCAGAGATTGTCCGATTTGGCTATCATGTCAATTAAAAAAAATTTGCTTAATAAAATGAAAAGTAATCCGAATTTTTATAACATCATTTTAGCTCATTTTGTTAAAAAAAAACAGACGCATTGCATTACAATATAAATAACGTTGTGATTGTGTATAATTTGCTTTATTTTTGCTTAATATTTTTGTTGGTTTTGGATCGGTGTTTGTGTGGTTCAGTTTTTAACACTTTATTATTTTTGTAATTTTTTATTTTATTTTTTCTTGACTCTTATTCCCTAACAATAGGTACTTAACTTAGTACTTACTAACAAGCATGCATGTGTGGTATGGAGATGCACGTCGAAAAAGGCTTTTTTTTTCTTTTGCTGCCGCTTTTATCATACTTGAAAGACACTGTTATCAAATCATCAGTCCTTTTTTTGTATGGTGAAGGTGGGGCTTTTAATACTATTCTTATCTGAAGACCTCCTCCAAGATATCCTGCAGTAGGTAAGTGTATAAGTGTTTATTTTTTTGGACCGGCTTCCCTTTGTCAAAATTGCACCCTTCGCCACTGTTAAGCAATATGCTTCATCTACCCATCTTCTTCTACTACTTCTACTACTATCTTCTTCTACCCATCCTCGACTATGCTGATGTCAGCTATCTTGATATTACCCAAGACCAACTAGATAAGCTTGAGCGACTTCAAAATTTTTGTATAAGGTTCATATTTGGTCTGCGCAAATATGACCATGTATCCGAATTTCGTGTAAAGCTCAAGTGGTTACCAATTCGCCTTCGTCGGAATGCTCACATTCTTTCCCTTCTATATAATGTGCTCTTTTCTCCTTTCACCCCTCTTTATCTCAAGAATAGCTTTCAATTTCTGTGCAACTCTCATTCTAAAACGTTAAGGTCATCAGATAACTTAAAGCTCAAAATGCCTATGCATTCCACAACGTTCCTTGATAAATCTTTCACTGTTCAGGCCCCTCGTTTGTGGAATGCATTGCCAATTGAAATTAACCGCGCGCAATCGTTGCAGGAATTCAAGAGACTCGTGAGGGAACACTACTTGTCGTTATGATCTAGTTCAACAAATACTTTTTGGCTAATTTACTTGCTTACCTGTTATGTTCAGTTTCTATGGATTAATTTTTGTTTATGTATGTATTTGTGTATCTACTTTAGTATATTGTAATAATGATGTTTGCACCAATGACAGTCCCATTTGTTCCGGAATATCTGTCCATCCTTTGGTTGCCTGGAAGAGATCGCATTAGCGATAAGGCCGCCCGTTGTATGTTTTTTTGTGATGAATGTTTTTTGTTCCATGTTTGATTGGTGTACAATAAAGAATATATAAATAAATAAATAAAATAAATAAATATGCGTAATTATAACGTAAATTATTGTATACATTTTCATTTTTAATGTCTGGACTTGAAAAAAGACGATGATCCCTGTGTTTGTTTCGGCTATTTCTTCTCAGAGGTAGTCAGTTAGGAAATGCCGGCTTCAACTAGTTAAAAAAAAAAAAAACATGACGTGTAAAAGTGATCAGTGATCCTACTTGCTTAATAAACGATTTCATTTCATTTCACTGCCGGTCTCTACCCCTACCACTACACGCCAGTTCATGTCATCGAAGAAGGAGATCCTGTAAGGAGGCTGGATTTCTGCAGGTTCATGTTGAATGCAGATTTGGAAGATCCTTCGTTTTTTCGAAAATCTTGTGTACTGACGAGCCCAAATTTGATCAAGGTGGGATAACCAATTATCATAACGCCCATCATTGGGCTCCGAAAGCAGGAAGAAATCCTAATAAGAAAAGGGTAAAGGGGGGTCACAGAGACGTTTCAGTCTTAACGAATGGATGGGAATAATTTCAAACCATCTGATTGGGCCTTATGGAGAGACCTATGAAAATTTTTTTAACCAAGATTTACCCGATTTGCTCGACGACATACCATTAAACCTCATTCGAGACATGTGGTTTCAGCACGACGGGTGCCCCGCGCACTTTAGAAGAAGTGTCAGAGAGTGGCTAGACACTAATTTTCCAAATAAGTGGATCGGGAGAGGTGGGCCTACACCGTGGCCAGCTAGAAGTCGAGATTTGACACCTATGGATTTTTACGTGTTGTGTGTTACTTAACCCAATAACATCTGTTAATGTTTTGAGGCAGAAAATTATTGATGCTGCTAACGAAAGAAGGAGAGAACTAACAACTGGGGTATTGAAAAGTGGCATAAGACACAGAATGCATGTATGTGTGCGAAATAGGGGCGGACATGTGGAACATGTACTGTAAAAGGATTAATAAACCTCATTTGTTACTTATTTGGATTCAAATCAAATCAAATCATTTATTTCAAATAAACCAGTTACAGGCACTTTTGAATTGTCAGAAGGTCGGTCAGTCAATTAGATGAAGCTAGTCGCCCATTCCAAAGAGTAGGTACCTATTGAGAAGAACGGGCAAGAAACTCCATGGACACTCTTTTAAATTTTTAAGCTATTGTTACAAATATTTGATTACATCATTCATGTTGAAATCAACCGCGTGAGAACGATGCAGAAACATATTGTACGCTGAGAGCGTCCATTATGGAAAACATACAAAAATCAATTCAGAAATTAAAATACGCCGTGGCAGCTAAGAGATGACCAGTCCCCTCCGACGGCGTCCGTTCACGAACATGACGTATGGATCAGCATCATTCAGCTCAACCATATCGAAGGGAACCCAATGACCCAAAACACACGCCACCATCAGCGAGACATTTGAGTGAGCATGACATACTCTCAACAGCCAGAGCACAATTATGTCAATAAAAAAGACTAACCCAACAAATAAATGCCTTACAGCACATTCGTACATTGTGCTCACACGTTTGCCATGCAATTATACAATACTTACTAAGAAATTGAATCTACACAATGCTAAGATGGTTTTGTCCAAGATTCAGCAGCTCCAACAGTGTTCCCGAATCTGTGGAAAGTTTAGCTCCTGTGCAGCTGTACAAGTGCCGAACACCTCTGTCAGCGATACAATTCCGTAACGTACAATATGCTTGGCTACATAGTGTGTAATACAGGCTTTGAATAAATAACATAAACAATTACATATTAAAACTACAAGAGGAAAAATCAAAGAACAATCATTGTATAGAAATCGGACGCAGCTCAAGCCCAAGCCTTTTTGTCCTCAATATAATCCTTCACACTATAAAATGCTTTCTGACACAACTTACGTTTAATGAAGGATTTGAATTTATTCAGGCTTAGATCTTGAACCACCTCTGGAAGTCCATTGTAAAAATGTATACATTGGCATCTGAAAGAGCCACCTATTTTCTTGAGCCTTGTTGTAGGTACAATAAATTTGTGCCTGTTCCTAGTATTTATATCATGGACATCACTGTATTTTTTAAACAATTTTATATTTTTATGAGCATACAAAAGATTTTTGATTGATTGTTTTATTTTGTTTTCTGACTAAAGTTAAATTTGACGCTTAAGCATCGTTCTTTTTTACTACTACCTGGTAGCATATCATCAATGTTTTTTGTAAAAAAATCTAATAATACCCTATTGTATTATACTTTATCGGAAAGCTGAAGAACCATAGATATTTGTAAGCACATCTGCAGCACAACTGTCATAGACTTTTTTTTACAATATCTTACAAAGATTAAAAAACTTTTCACAAATTTATTTCTTTTTTTAACAATCAGTCGTCTAATACGACTCAGTTGGTAGAGTTACTTGCAGTTTTAGTATTTAAGGTAATGAAGTAACTATTCTACTACACAAAAAATACAAAAACATTAGAGGTACAAAACACAAAAAAATGGGGACAATATACAAAAAATCTGGATTTTTTATAAAAAATCTTCAAAGTCCTATAACTTGAGAACCATTAAGTTTGGGGTATGGTGTTCCATAGTCAAATCAGTCAGAAATGATGGAAACTACCACCTCTTACAGGATTTAGGTCGACTTAACCTATAACCCTGTATGATATGATAATGTAGACAAGACATAGATGGCGGTCGTGGCCGGCCGGTCAAGCGCTCCCTGGTGGCCCTCTAGTGATCTCTTTAAGAAACATTTTGCTCGACGGTCTGCCCGAATTGAGCTGGACTCATTTTGTTGTTCACCATTGGGTATCTGTATATAGTATTCTGTAATGTGTGATCACGTTATTGTACACGTTATATACATTGTACTCCCTTACTTACGTGCAATACAAAAAGTTCGATTTATCTGAGTTTTAATTACGTAACACGACCTACGGGCTACATTGGTGACCCGCCGTGATTACAAGCCCAACGTGATACTAACCGACGCGATTCAAACCAACGTGTTTACAAGACCGACGTGACCTACTGATTAGGGCATGCAAATACCGTAATTTTTGTTTTCCCGGTAAAAAATCGGTAATTGAAATATTTTTACCGGTAAAAACGGTAAATTTATATTTTTTTTTTTCAAAAATATGTTATAATGTGATTGGATAGCAGAAAATAAATAAGTATACAAGGTACAATGGTAGTGAACATGTTAAATATTGCTTAAATTGAGCATAGGCATAGAGACGACTGAAGACGAAATAATTAATTATATTCGCTCGAAGACACACGAAACTGTATCGCTTGAGAAAATAATAACGAAAAAAGGAAGCGGTCACATTGCTTATAAATTTTTCGTTTCCAAATCTAGATTATCTTCATATCTGGATGAAAATTTATGGCCACGAGCCATTATATTTAGACGGTTTGTCAATTTTATTAGGAGGATATTTTTTTAGGAGATATAATTTGAGCGGACCTACATCTGCGGTAGGCTTGAATAAAAAGAACTAATGGATAGACGATCGACGTTCAAGTTTGCCAGCTTCAATTATAGAATCTTAAGTGTGCGTTCGCGCAGCGGAATGTTGTTGAATTTAAAGATTTTAAATATGCAAATATTTAGTGTATGACGTCGTATAATTGTGTATGGTAAAAAAAAAAATTTGCACGCAGCCATTGTGGAGAAATTCACCAAAAACTGGTTTTCGATGCTTCGTCAGTATTATAATTGTTTTTCTTTAATTACTGAATTTAATGACATGAAATTTTGCATGTGAATAGTTGAATGAATACACTAATTATTGGCATACATTTTACCATGCAATTCCTTTAGAGTGTCGTGATATTTGACTGCTTTGTAAACAGTGATTTTGTCATGGTAAATTGTCCTATATCTCTTTAATTACTAAAGGAACATCATTGATATTTGGCAATATGTTGCAGACACTTACAAGGTTTGTATAAACGTGAAAATCTAGACCCCAAAGTGCATACTTTAAGAACTATGACCTAAAAAGCGTGTTTTACGTTTATATTTTTATCTTTTTAGCCCTACGATTTTTTCTAAATCTGTTTTGTACACAAATATGCACAAATTCAAAACAACGTATGTAAAAATCTACAGCTCTCTATGTAAGCGCTTTATATGAAAACGAGCTAATGGCCAAACGTTCGCGCAGCGGAAACTTGAATTTCTCCGAAGTCTATGCATGCACAAATTTTATTCATACATACACAATTACACACAAATACACACTAATTTTTGGACACATCTCTTTTTTCTAAAGTCAATGGATTAGAAAAAGTTTCACCAGGACAACGTTCGCCCAGCGGAATCAGTTTTTGGTGAATTTCTCCACAATGGCTGCACGCACAATTTTTTTTTTACCATACACAATTTCACAATTACACGACGTCATACACTAAATATCTGCATATTTAAAATCTTTAAATTCCACAACATTCCGCTGCGCGAACGCACACTGTGTGGACGTGGATATACTGGGTATTGATTCGGATATGTTTACCTTTGTTAGTGACGTGTACGGGTCATGTAGCTTGTTGGACCACTGTTTGGTGACTCGGTCGGCAAGGCAATCTGTTACTAACGTTTATGTGGACTATAATACGGTATGGTCGGATCATTTCCCACTTATTATTGAGTGTAACCTAAGCGCATATTGAAGCGCGTATTGAATAAGGGGGTGGTTTGGGGTGTACGTAATGAGGAACAGATTGCTTTGTATACTGAAGAAAGCAACAGGAGGCTAAAACTAATTGACTTCCCTGTTGAGTGTACAAAGTGTGCAGATTTGTACTGCAGTCATCACGGTCACAGGTGCGCTCTTGATGGGTTGTATTCCGCTATTGTGACCGCCCTTCGTGATGCATCTTTGGCGGGTCGAGGTGGCAATAAGACGGTGACCGTTGGCTCGCGTGTGGTTGGATTCATTCATTCATTCATTTATTTATTTATTCAGAACAATTAACATTGTGTTGAACTTTACATGAAAATGAAATTGCCAAATGTATAAAAAAAAGCTTAAAAAAAGAAAAATATTGAATTAAAATTAGACATATCGAGTCATGCAATTATAGATATGTCAATAGATATAATTATAATAAACTTATGTCAGATATAATTACAAAAAATAATGTCAAATGTTTAGTTACAGTCAAAGATAAAGAATTTAGTCGAAAGTGTGTTCATTAGTAGGTACATTTTTTATTTTGTATCATTAGTCATGAAATCTGATACTGAGTATAAACATTTTTCCAACAAGTGGAGTTCGGTTAATATCGCGCTTTTTAGATTTCCCTCGGGAACATCAAATTTTTCCGGGATAATAGGTAGCCTATGTTCTTTCTCAGGGTCTAAAGATTGTCTGTGCCAAATGTCATCAAAATCGGTTAAGAGGTTTAAGCGGGAAAGCGTAACAGACAGACACACAGACAGACCGACAGAAAGACAGAGTTACTTTCGCATTTATAATATTAGTATGGATAATTTGAAGTCAGTTGGTAACCGATTGAACAATTCCACTGCTTGGTATCTGTAGCAATGCCTGACTAGGTACGTTAAAATTTGGTGACAACTTGTTTTTAAACTCCTTTCTTCTTGTGTTTTCTCTTAGCTTACGTTCCTCTTGTGATTCATACTTATTAATATACTTGGCAAAGTAACAAAGAATAACCAATATATACAAACTTGGTACTGTCAAAATTTTCAACTTTATAAAATGCTCTCTACGTGATTCTTTTTGCGAGATCCTTACCAAAGTTCTTATAGCACGTTTCTGTAAGATGAAGGCTTTCTGACAATTATAATTGTAGCTATTACCCCAAAGCATGATGCTATACCTTAATCTAGATTCGATTAGCGCATAATATATAGTATTTAGTTGTTTTAGGTCTAAAATATCTCTAAGGCTCCTGAGTGCATAGCATGCTGATGAAATAGAAGAGTCAATAGCAGCTAGCTCATATTTCCAATTTAAGTTCACATTTATGTCAATGCCTAAGAATTTGACTTTATTTACTGTTGAGGTTGAATTTCATTATTGTCTCTGGCAGCCAACATTTTATAAAGAAATTAAATATATTTGAGTTTGGAAGATTAGGGAGACAGGTAAAAATGTTTTATTGTTTTCTGTGTAAGAATTGTTTCGGTAGCATCAGTAGTAGCAAAAATGTTGTGACAGAGTATGATTTGAATATAAAGAAAATTATAAGATGTGTTTTTTAAGGGTAGAGATTTTTAAGGGTTTCGTTTACAGAATGGGTCAATTCTTCTAAGTCATTAGCCCCTATTATTATATTAGTATCATCCGCAAAGACGACGAGTTTAGCATTAGGTTGAGTATGATGCATAAAGTACAGCAAGTCATTTGTAAGTGTGATAAATAGTATTGGCCCCAAAATTGAGCCTTGAGGTACTCCACGTTGTATCATTGTGATTTTAGACGTGTTTACTACTTCAGTATTATTTTAATTTCGACAAAAATTCTCCTATTATGCAAGTAGGATCTTAAAAGAATTAAGGACTTGCCTCTGATGCCGTAATGTTCCAGTTTAGTCAGTAATAATTCATAGTCAATAGTATCAAAAGCCGAGCTGAGGTCGATGAATAGTCCAGCCACTTTCATTTTGTCATTTAATTTCTTAATTACTTCAAATATAAGAGTGTTTATTGCATCTGTGCAACCAACGCCTTTCTGGTATCCAAATTGCCTTAAATTAATTATTTTATTGACATTCAAATGTACCATCAGTCTTTGCTTAATGATTTTTTCAAATACTTTTGATAAGGTTGGCAGAAGGGATATAGGACGGTAATTTTATAGATTAGTCTTCATGCCTTTTTTGAATACTGGGATTACTTTAGGCAATTTGAACTGGTCAGGGAAGATAGATTGCTCGAAACATTGATTTAAGAAATTAGAAAGAGGACCTGCCAAAGAGTCCATGTTCTCCTTTAAAATCCAAATCGGTAAGTCATCAAAACCGCTAGACTTTTTATTGTTCATCCTACTAACAATTTTTGAGATTTCTGACGGTGTCGTCGGATAAAAAATTACATCACTTTCTACTCTTTTAGTACTTTCTAATAGGAAAGACATTGCTCTTACTTTTTCATTGTTACCCACAGAGGATTTCAGTACAAAACTTTCAACGAATTTTTTGTAAAATTGATTTGCGACCTGTTGGGGATCAGTTATCAATTTATTGCCTATTTTTAAGGCTATGGTGCTATATTGCCTATTTGTTGACTTCTTTGTACTTTCATTTACCAATTTCCACGTCTGTCTTGGTATATCTTTAGCATTATTCAACTTATTTATCAAGTTCTTTTGGCTTGCTGAATAACTTTTCTAAAAATTCGAACATAGTTGTTCTTATATTTTATAAGGCTGTCATTTTCCAGCGATCCAGTGCATAGTATCATTTTCATCTTACTTGAATCTTTAAGCCCTTTAATAATCCACTTTACTGTTGTATTTTTAAATGGTTTTATTCTAATTATCTTCTTTCGATAACAATTATGGAATGCTTCACCAAGACAATTTATAAAACCATTTATTCCTAAATTAGACCAATTCTTATTATTTATTGAATTCTTAAAAGCACTGCAATTTTTATCATTAAAAATTATTCTTCTAATTACTAGAGTTTGTTCAGATTTAATGAATTTTTGTCGATTTTCTCTAGAAGTACGTTACAAAATAATCCACTATGACCTTCAGCTAGGCCATTGTGATCAACTAAACACTGATTTATATTATCATCATCGAGATTTGTTATACTGTTGTCTAAACAACCACGTCAGAGAGGCTCACCGGACGGCTAGAACTACTTTTATTGAGTGGGTAATGTGTGGTAAATCTAAGAGCGGAGATATATACCGTAATATGTGTGAAAGTAGAAGAGTGTTAAAATCTAGACTTAAATGATGTCAAGATCATCTGGACCAATTAAAAATGGACATCCTTGCTGAGAAGCACTTAAAAGGGGATTTTCGTGGTTTTTGACAGAATACCAACAAGGTCAATATAAGGCCTGGTCTTCCGGTGAGCGTGGATGGCGTAAGTGAACCAAAGGATATAGCAAATATATTTAGGTCCAACTTTTCTGTATAACCCCTGTTGGGCAGTCAGGTTGCGTCGGTCAGTGCTGGGGGCTCCATGGGAAAAGTGAATTCTAGGTTCACTGCCAAAGAGGTAGGACATATCATTAGGGGTATGTCGAAAGGAAAGTCTTCTGGCCATGATGGCCTCGGCATTGAATACCTGCAGCATGCTGGCTCACATATATTTAGAGTGTTAGCTATGTTCTATTGACTATGCGTGAGCCATTCCTATCTGCCGTACGACTTTATGAGAACAGTAGTACTTAGTGCCTGTAGTTAAAAATAAAACGGGTGATCTAGCCGATAAGGCTAACTACAGGCCTATTTCACTTGCTATTGTTATAGCAAAGGTGTTTGATGGTGTGTTGGATGCACAGTTAAATAAACACGTAAGGTTGCATGATAATCAATTTGGTTTCCGACCCAAATTGTCTACAGATAGTGCAATACTGTGTCTCAAACATATCATCAGATACTACACGGATCGTAAAACTCCAGTGTATGCGTGTTTCCTCGACCTGTCAAGGGATGACGTGTATGGCTAATGGAGAACGGTTCTTCGCTATCCTGGATATCGAGATATTCATAGGAATAGCGAACCGAACGAGTTCTATTCTAGGGCGATAGTTTGAGCCCACTTTGATTTTGGTTAGCCTTGAATCCTCTAAGTACACTGCTGGAGAATACACATTTTTTTTTTGGGACAAAACCCGCCACACTGTTCCCAACCCACTGCAACTCCTGAAAGCCAGAATCAACAGTGGAGACCGCCAGAAAAACGCCGAGCAATGAAGCTCGACGAGTCCCGGAGAAATGTTTCAACTGTCTTGGGTCCCGCAACGAAATTAATCAGAAAAGAATAGCGGAGGAGTAAGAAAAAAGATATTTTTTCCACTTCCCTCCATAATAAGCAGGAGACAGAATAGAACTAGGCCAATCGGCACAAAGGGACATTATTGCAACTGGGAGAAGCCCAGATTGCCAAGCACCACGGAATAACATTTGATCAAGTTAATGGGTCCTAAGTAGGTATATGCTGTTACAATTGATTCCAATAATAGGTATGGCAAAAGCGCCTGAACGCACGGAAATTAGTTCTAGTTTCAATAAGGTCCGTATAATAAACAACTCCGGATGTAACTTGTACACTATCCAACATAATATTGCGTTCATTCTGCCAAAGAATACACTCCCACAAGATGTGAGGTGCGGACTGTTCAAATTCACAGTTCGATGTAGAACACTGACACAAAGGCGAAGGAACAAGTTTAAAAGAATACAGTTTACTTTTAAAGTTGCCATGACCTGTGAGAAATTGGGCAACGCAGTGGTCAACCTCCAGCCATGTCTTAGCCAGCCGATCGCCAACGGATGGAAAGAACAGATGGAGGTGCCGGCCCTTGATGGAATTATCCCACCTACTTTGCCATTCGGATAAGAGGTCCTCCCAGACGTCAGTCTGAGGTTTAAATAATCTAGAAATTCTATTGAGGTCGCGTTGTGTAACAAAGTTAGTGTCCATGGCCTCCCCCCTCGCGGAGTAGTACATTGAAGCACGTCGCTGTACTTCAAGATCGACTGGAAGTACACCTGCCAGAACGGGTAAGGCTTCAGTACTGACCGTTCTATACGCCTTGCATAAAAATATCAATGCCAAACGTTGGCTTTGAAGCAGTTTACGTCGCGCCGCCCCTATGCTGGCCCTATCGGCCCAAACAGGTGCACCGTAGCACATACATCCTAAGTAGGTAGCTCCATATATAGTTTTTAAAGTTAGGAATGATAGACCCCAAGTTGCTTTGGATATTCTAGTTAGGGCATAAAAGTTCCTTTTAGCTTTTTCGCCAACTATTTTTATATGTTCGATAAATGAAAAATTCCTTTCTAAGACCATACCAAGGTAGCATACGGATTGCTGTTTTTTAACAGGAACGTTATTACATTTAATAGTAGGCAATGATTTAAGATTACCTTTTAGTAGAAGTTGATAGGTTTTATGCGGCGCAAACGCTAGGCGGTTACGATCACCCCAAGTCAAGGCAAGTATGGGCCAAGTTCTCAAGTCCGGCTCGGGTACTTGATTGAATGAGCAGTAGGCCATCGTCCGCGTAACTAGTAAGTGAACAGCCGCAAGGAAGCGGGATCGCGAGAAAATCATCAAAACCCAAATTCCATAAATAAGGACCGACAACTGAACCCTGAGGACATCCCATGGTTAGTACTTTAGTACTAGAAAAATGACCGAGCTTAAGTACCGCGGAACCGTTTATAAAGTACGAGTAAACGAGATTATATATGTTTCTATAGCAACCGCGGTTTTTTAATTTTAACAACAGCATAGGCCACCAAGCGTTATCAAAAGCCCCAGAAATATCCAAAAAGATACCAATCACGTACTTGTGTTCCGACTGGTTAACGGTTCTTCTGACAGAAAGCGCCGCGTCGACTGTTGATTTACCGATGGTGAAGCCATATTGATTACTATGAAATTTTGGACCGTTCGGTAGTAAACGTGGAACGATGAGGCGCTCAAGAAGTTTCCCCAAAGATGGTAGAAGCGTGATAGGCCGATATGACTTCGGATCATCCGGTGGTTTATCACCACACTTTGGTATTATTCGTATGAAACCGCGTCGCCATTTACGAGGAAAAACGCCTTCAGCAATGCATCGGTTATATACAGTTAAGATGGCATCACCCGCTGATTTACACGCTTCTTTAATCATCCTATTAGATATTTTATCTTCCCCTGATGATTTGTTGACCGGTAGTTTTCTAACAATATTTATAAATTCGTCATTAGATGGTACGTCTGACATTGGTGATTCAGGTGGCACAGGAGCCCACGCTCGAATCTGTTGGTGGTAGTCGCTATCGTTAGCCGGTGAATCATCAGGGATAAGTGTATTAATTAGTACTTTTGTTGTTTCCTCTATGCCCGTGGTATGCTTATCATTGACCTTAATGTTTTGAACGTATGCAAGGTCGACCGATCTGTTAGCTTTAAATTCGTGATATAAGGGAGACCACGGACCCTCCCTGTCAAGTTTGTCAACGATTTTCCGCAACAAGTTACCCTTAGATTTTTCCACCGATGCTTTGTAGCGTGACTTGGCAACTCTAAAAGCATTTAAAGCGGACGTAAGAAGATCTCCAGTAATCTTTCGGCTCTTGAGTTTATTTAACTGTCTACGCGCTGGAGAATACACATCTAGACTATCGGCTGAGGAGAGGTGGTCACGTTATATCGCACCTCCTTTACATCATTCATTGCTCATCATCATCAAGTCATTGCTCCCAACAATTTTCAACTGAAGGAGATGATATTTTTTTTTTTTTTATAATTATACACTAGCGCTTGACTGCAATCCCGCCTGATGGTAAGCAGTGATGCGATCTTTGATGGTAAAGCGCGCTAGTTTATTAAGCCCAATCATTTAAAAAAACTTAGTGAATAGGAAGCAAGACGGCAGTTGAGCGAGGTGGTGCAATGTAAATCCAACAAAACGACCAACGATGCTGCGCCAGAGGGAGATTAATGAGGAGATCTTCCACGACCAAACTGAAGGATGATGCTAAACCTTTAGGAGGAGGAAATTTATTATGATTACTTTAAATTACTTGGGAGGATTTTATAACCTTAGTTTATTCTAAAATCACACTTGAAAGTACACTTCCGGTCTTTCGGCCATTAATTTATTAATTTTAGAATTATTGATGCAACTTCCGATTACCGCCAACTCTTATTATAAAATCGTACCGATCAATAGTCTTCCTGCCCATCGGATATTTATTTATTAAAGCATTGTTCAAATAAATAAATATAAATTACTTTCGATATTTTAGGTTAATCCAAATATCTGTACACAATTATTGACAATTACTAGCGTTACTATTAACTTTTTCTTAATTTTATTCAATACCTGTTAATTTCCGTTTCCGTTGTCTATTAATTTTGTGACTATTCGTTAGTGTTTTGACTCAATGGTGTTTAAAAGCTACTGATGTCTGTACTGTTGATCATTAATTAAACAGACTTGTACTGGAGCATACTACGTCGTTATTATTTTCCCCGCTTCTGAAGCATATCTTTACACTAGCACCGTGTGACCTCTTATTCCCAAAAATAAAAAATCGGCTCGAAAGGGATGCAATCTTCGTCGCCGGATGATGCGCTGTCAGCGTTCGGGCAGGCTGTAAACAAGGTGTCTGCGGCGGAAAGGTTAAAGTGTTTGGAAAACTGGTTCAGACGCATGAAACTTTGTATAAAGGCTGATGGAGAGTACTTTGAAAAGATGAAATAGAAATAAGAGTACCTATAGAACATTTGTTTTAATATCGCAAAACTTTCCGAGTGTCCCACTTATGTACGTAAACTAAAAATAGCGCATGGGATGATTTGCTCATCTAAAACAAGCAGGCATTTGGCTCGAACATAAACCTATCATGTAATTAAGAAAAACAAACCGGCCAAGTGCGAGTCGGACTCGCACACCGAGGGTTCCGCCGTACAAACGTAGCGGTTTACAATTTATGACGTATTAAATCAAAATAACTAAAAAAATGTGATTTTCGCATTTTTTCCTATATTAAGCATTGTCAATGCTTCATGCCAAATTTCAAGATTCTGAGTTTACGGGAAGTATCCTGTAGGTTTTGATTCCTTTGCGAGTGTCGAAAATTTGTTGAAAATATCGACATAATCGGCTGTATCTTTTGATTGGCTTGGCTTAGAAGTTTGATATTTTCACAGCTTAAGGGACAATAGACCTGAGTATTTCATGTGAATTTCAGCTTGATACGTCCACGCGTTCTTGAGATAAAGTGTCTTGACAGACAGACAGACAGATGGACAACAAAGTGATCCTATAAGGGTTCCGTTTTTTCCTTTTGAGGTACGGAACCCTAAAAAGAAGTGATACCTTGTAAATAAAACGATAAAAAAATAAGTACTTAATTTATTACAAAAAATACAATACAAAATATCATATTTTCTAAAACTAAACTTAAAATAATCTCTAAAAATTATCGTCATAAATTCGTGCAGTGTGCGCTTGTACTTAGAAATGCATAAATTCTAATGAAAAATCTTTTTATTTGTCCCTTTATTACTCAGAGAGCTGGACTGGATTTAAAGATACCGTTTGATGGGACTCCTGGATGAATATCCAACTTAGTACAGATCAAGAAGGGTTAAATGATAACATAGGTATATATGGATAGAGACCCCTCGGCAAGCACGTTAATCCGTCGGTCCCTGCCGTTAATCGATCTTTGACTACAATTTAAGTGTCTTCAAGGCTAAAGTGAATAGGCTCTTAATAAACCAGCGCGCTTTACCATCAACGATTGCATGACTGCTTACCATCAGGCGGGATTAGTTTATAAAGTATAAAAGTTATTTCGTGGCGTCTGATGGCCAATTGTCTAACCACCAGTTTTAGTAAGTGGTCTAAGCTAGCAACGGGGTTGTGGAGGTCGGATATTCAGTCGGCTCCATTGATTATATCTGTGGCTTTCAGTAATAGGGGTCCTTTTGAAATAATAGGGCCAAAATCTTCTACTTAGACCCAGATATATGTAATACAGTAAGCAGTAAGACCCCGATTATCCGAACCTCAGTTGACTAAAACGATGTCGACACTTCGTTGACAATATTGATGAAACCTGTACCATTCGATAGGCCATCCTAGGTCTAGCAATGTGTTTTTATATCGTACCTTTATAATGCCTAAGTCTCAAGATATAGGGCTTAAAAGTTACGTACGACATGGCAACATTGAACCTTATGTTGTTTTCACGCCGTCCAATGTGTTATAGAGAATTACGGTCCTGATGTTAGGAATTGACAACTCGCTTGAATCTCACTTCAACTAGATAAGTATTCAGAGCGAGATTGTTTATAAAACAGGCTGGTTCATGGTAGACGTTGTGGTCGGCGATGATTCTCGCTTGTCTAAAAGCAACCTATTCACTCTTCGCTTGTAAGTCTGTGTTCCGGGTCTTTGATTTACGTATTAAGGGATGATTTTTGTGTACTTTCTAACAGATAGAGGGTTTGTTCGTTGCGACGCGGCAGACAACCGATTTGAGGTCCGTGAAGGCTTCATCTTGGATGGCTTGATCGAATTTCTGGAAAAGAAATAGTATATTATGAGTTATCATATAAATTGTGTTGTCTTATCATTGTACTAATATAAATTGTGTTGTCTTATCATTGTACTAATATAATTTGTGTTGTCTTATCATTGTACTAATATAATTTGTGTTGTCTTATCATTGTACTAATATAATTTGTGTTGTCTTATCATTGTACTAATATAATTTGTGTTGTCTTATCATTGTACTAATATAATTTGTCCTAGGTACGGACGAGAGCAGGTCAAGCTACCCGAAAGTTCAAATATTCCCAATCAACCTTGAGCTTTAATGCTTTAAAGATAAAGTTACAAATCTTAAAGAAATCTAGACTATAGTAGCTTGAAGTGCTGTCATCTGCAGAACCACTGCACATCATTATCATCTTATCGTGATTCCCAGTCGCATCCGAAGCTTTTTCAGCTTTGAAGTCCGGGGTCCGCTTTACCAGTCTAACTGCTGATTTTGATTAAACTTCGATATTTTCCATGAAGCGACTGCCGTCCGATCTCCACAACCCGAAGGCGATATCGAAACATTGCAGTTAGGCCAATTGTTTGACTTTTGAGGGCTCCAACAACCTGTAACGACTGCCATTAGATTTTCGTATAGCAACCGGGACCAACGGCTTAACGAGCCAACGACCAGACTAGTGCAAATCATGTATACAAATATTTGCACTGCGTGGGGATCGAAACCGCGCCTCCTTGCGTAGTGGCCGTGTTCGCTACCGCTATGCCACGGAGGCTGTCAATTATTTCCAATTAAACTTGAGCCGCAATGCTTTAGAGATAAAGTTGAAAATCTAATAAATAAATCTGGCAGACTGTAGTAGCTTGATGTGCTGTTGTCTGTACATACACTGCTCAATTCTATGGAAAGTTGGAATGGCTTGAAGTAAGCTTTCAATAGTGTTAATTCCTAGCATTAGTGGTAATGACAACTCACTCCACTATCACTTCACCCAAGTTTTTAGAGTGAGTTTTTTTTATAATTTACTAGCTGCCGCCAGCGTCTTCGTTCGCGTGGATTTAGTTATGCTGCGCTCCTATTGGTCGCAGCGTGATGTTATATAGCCTAAAGCCTTCCTGGATTAATGGGCTATCTAACGCAAGAAGAATTTTTCAAATCGGGCCAGTGGTTCCTGAGATTAGCGCGTTCAAACAAATAAACAAACATACAAACAAACAAACTCTTCAGCTTTATATATTAGTATAGATATAGATAAACTAGTGCTTGACCTCAACCCCGCCTGATGGGAAGCAGTCATGCGCTCGTTGATGGTAAAGCGCGCTAGTTTATTAAGAGTCTATTTACTCAAAAAAAAAACTGAGTGAATAGGAAGAAAGAGGGCAGTTGAGCGAGGTGATGCAATGTTAAACCCAACAACACGACAAACGATGCTGCGCCAGAGGGAAATTGATCTGGAGACACTCCACGACCAAACTCCCGACACAACAACATTTGGCGCATCGTACCCGGCACACATCGCAACACAACTGCTCAGACCCGTCCTCCGTACGGCTTCATCAGACATCATGTCGGAACACGATGAATCGCTTGGCGGCAAGTCTTTGGATAGGACTGCGGTATAGTATTGCCACATTTTGCCAAATACATTGGAGTCTCATATAATAAGATGTGAGTCTATTGTTTATGCTATCTGCCCCAAAGATTTTCAAAATGAACGTTTGGTCGCGGCCTGCATCCAACGCTTCCCTGCGAATTTGGTGAGGTCATCCGACCACCTAGTCGGTGGGTGTCCGACGCTGCGCTTGCCGGAACGTGGTCGCCATTCAAGAGCCTTTCTGCTCCATCGGCCATCGGCTCTACGTGCTATGTGCCCCGCCCACTGACATTTCAAAGAGCTAAACCGCTGGGCTATGTCGGCGACTTTCGTTCTTCTACGAATCTCCTCATTCCTAATCCGATTACGTAGAGAAACACTTAGCATAGCCCTCTCTATAGCTCTCTGTGCGACCTTGAGCTTTCTTATGAGGTGCATAGTCAGCTCATAGTCTTATGAGGCCCACCAACGGGGTGGTATATAACCGATAAATTTCTAATATTCGCATAATAGTAGTGCAAATATTTGTATGCGGAAAGCATGTTAAGCCGTTGGTCTCGGTTGCCAAACGAACATTTAATGGCAGTTGTTATGGGTTGATGAAGCCCTCAAAAGTCTAGCAATTGGTTTAACTGCAATGCTTCGATATCGCCTTCGGGTTGTGGAGGTCAGACGGCAGTTACTTCAAGGAAAATATTGAAGTTTAGCCAAAATCAGCAGTTAGACTGGTAAAGAGGACCCCAGACTCCAAAGCTGAAAAAGTTTCGGATGCGACTGGGATTAACGCTGAGATGATGATGATGTAATTTCTAATATCCCAAAGCCAATTGAACATGTTACATACCTCATTGACAATGATGGTAGGCACGAAGGCCAGTGGTCGCTGGACGGTGGCGCTCTTGTCCCCGTAAGTGGCGAGCAGGTTGTCGCCTTGCTCGGAGGAGGCGCAAGTCTTCAGCGTTGCGGATTCAGATTCCTTGTTTATTTGAGCCAGGCACTGATGAAGAGATAAGAATAGTTAAACTTATTATAAGAATTTAAGAACTTTAATGATCGTTTATGAATAAACAGCACAGTGTTAAAGGGGTTTATTCATAGACGATGATTAAAGTTAAGTGACGTTAAAACGTCAAAAATGTGTGGAATTGCTAATCAGTCTAATCTCTAGTTAACTTTAAGCAATGTTTATGAATAAAGGGGTAGATGGACACCTTCATAAAACAATAATAGGTTGTAGCAAAAACATGACGGCGTTAAGTTGAAAATCAAAAACACTTTTTTACAAGAAAAAAAAGCCGACATCCGAAAAACTCTACAAAGAAAAAAAATAACTAATTTCGGAAGTCGGTATCAAAAACGAATGTACAAAACCAAAGACACCGACTTTGTGTGACTTTTGGAAGGCAGCTATTTTTTTAAGTTTTTATTTTACATTTTTTAGTTATGAAACAACTGGACTCCTAAAAATTCAGTCACAAGTTGAAGAAAGAAAAATTGATTTTTCCGCACAAACAAAATGCACATTACGTACTATAATAATATACTAAAATAATAATAAACACATAATAAAGAAAAAACAAAAAATATAATTCACTAAAAAGCCTCGTACTCAAAAATATAGAAATTAAATGAAGACACTTTCTAAGATCTTTTAGACAGCTTACCGTGTCGAGAGACTTGTCAGGGTTGGGCTGGTTCATGAGGCAGATCACCAGCTCCATCTTCTCAGTGTCCTGGAGTCTGCGGGTCTTCAGGATGCAAGCCTGGATCTGGAGACAGCAAGAAAAGCAAACACTGATCTCGTTATTTTCGTGAATGAATGGAAGATGATACGGACAGAATGTTTGAAGTTTTGTGAGAAGAATGCGTGACTGAATTTATTTATTTATTATTCACCAGTTTACAACTGTCCTTACAGGTCGTACCCTAATGCGACAGTGCAGTTATCCACTAATACTTTAATATACATACACTAATTCTTAAATATAACTCACAATATTTAATAAAACTCTTGCGAATTCACTCAAAGAACACGAAAATATGTCCAGTCTATCATGGACTTCGTTCACCATACGGATTGCACGGGTGAGAGGTGCTTTCACCAGTAGGTTGGTTCCGGTCACAGGCACGTTTAGCAGTTTTGGGCGTCGCGTCGCCGCCTCCACACGTACCGGTCCGGCACTTGAAGCTCTAGCTGACGTAGCACTCCTGGGTTATGTGCTACGCCACGCAATAACTTAACTACGTATGCAGCAGGACTGAACTCTCGGCGAACACTGAACAGTGTGGGGTACATCAACGGGTAGAACGGATACACTCCATATAGTTTAAAATACAAAAGCTTTGTAAACTTGTTCTGTACCCGTTCCCACGTGACACCATATTTGATTTCATGTGGTGCCCAAATTACCGCACTATGCTCAAGATGGCTTCTAACTAGTGCCTCATACAACACCTTGAACGTGGTAATGTTCGTAAAACCCTTTGACTGCCTCAATACGAAACCTAAGTTTCTGTACGCGGCCTTCTTGCATATCTTAATGACGTGTTCGCGAAAGTTAAGGTCTGGAGTGAGATACACGCCTAGATCACGGCCCTGCGACACACATTGCATTGGTGCTCTCTCTACTTTGTACTCGGAATTGAATAAGTGAATTAAATAATTAAATTAAATAAGTGTATGTTTAAAGTGTCTGTTTAATGATTTTATTGTATTGTTTGTTATGTTTCTCTTCTTTTTTATTAATGTTTAGTGTTGTTTGTGTTTAAATAGTGTAATTGGCTTCTGCCTCCGTGGCGTAGCGGTAGCGGACGCGGCTGCTGTGCAAGGTGGCGCGGGTTCGATTCCCGCACAGTGCAAGTATTTGTATGCATGAATATGAATATTTGCACTGGTCTGGTCGTGCCTCGGAAAGCACGTTAAGCCGTTGGTCCCGGTTGCCATACGAACATCTAGTGGCAGTCGTTACGGGTTGTTGGAGCCCTCAAAGTCCAACAATTGGTCTAACTGCAATGCTTCGATGTCGCCTTCGGGTTGTGGAGGTCAGACGGCAGTCGCTTCACGGAAAATGTCGCAGTTTAGCCATATCAGCAGTTGGACTGGTAAAGCGGACCCCAGACTCCAAAGCTGAAAAGGCTTCGGATGCGACTGGGATTAACGCTGGGATGATGATGAGTGTAATTGGCTTCTGCCGTTCTATTTAAATAAATAAATAAATCATTACATCTATGTACTATGTAAGGGTAGCCAAATCATTTACTGAATCTATTTCTGTAGTTTTTTATAACGTTATTTTTTGTTTATGAGAAACCTGAATACGGTTTGTTCAGAATAAGCAACTGAATTGATTCCAATAATTTTTACACCATATTATATTTTTTCCCAAATACATTTAGAAGTTGTTGCAGTGTGGTTACCGAGCGCACAAAACAGTTGACGGTAGATCATAGTACTAGGAGCCCCCCCGGCCGCGCCGCTTTAGGCGCGGGCTGGCGAACGGTGTGTTGAGCATATTTTACATAATCATCATAGTAACAATACTAGTGAATTTTGAAACAATCTTTTTTCCCGCGAACTTCCAAAAAATTTGGTAATTCTTAAAAAGTGACGACATTATTTTTGACGGTATAATTCTGAGCGAATAGCGATGCGACCGCGTGCCGCGTGCCCTGCCCCTCTTCGCCTGCGCCTGTATGGCCTACCGCACATGTCTTAAGTTACCTCTTTTTGCGAAATAGTATTTATTTTTTTAGGGGCATTTTTTATACTTAGCCCGGCTTTGTTGGCATTAGTAGAATCAGTTATCGAACCTAACAATACCTTCACGGATCGGACAGGGTTTTCTTTACATATTGAATATAAAAAAAAAACGTATATATTATTATGATGACTATAACAGAATATTCTAAATGAGGTGTCTAATGGTGTGTGGTAATTGCAAGGCATATTGAATAAATGCTCATCTGTTACATCGACTTGGAGCTATGGCTACACGCAGCTGTGGTACATGGCTCTATCAAGGTTACATCACCGTTAGACCTCGCGTGTGTTGATTCATTGGGCTGCAATGTGCCGAGCTAAGATAAAATCACGGTCCATCACGGACGCTGGAGATAATTGCACAAAATTACGACAGACACACGAGACCAGATGTGAAATAACTAGTGAGTTTAACTTGGGGTATATAAACAACTAGCAGCCGCCAGCGACTTCGTTCGCGTGGAATTAATTATGCTCCGCTCCTATTGGTCGCAGCGTGATGTTATATAGCCTAAAGCCTTCCTGAATTAATGGGCTACGCAATGCAAAAAGAATTTTTGAAATCGGACCAGTAGTTTCCGAGATTAGCGCGAACAAACAAACAAACTCTTCAGCTTTATAATATTAGTATAGATATAGCTATAGCCTTGTATTGTTTTTGATAAATCTTTTTCATTTATTTTTTATAATCATAAACAAGCACTTGACTGTAATCCCGCCTGACGGTAAACAGCGATGCAATCTTTGATGGTAAAGCGCGCTAGTTTATTAAGCCCAATCACTTAAAAAAATACTTAGTGAATAGGAAGGAAGACGGCAGTTGAGCGAGGTGGTGCAACGTTAAACCCAACAACATTACCAACGATGCTGCGCCAGAGGGAGATAGATGTGGAGACCCTCTACGCACGACCAAACTCCGGACACAACAACATTTGGTGCATCGTACCCGGCACACATCGCAACACAACTGCTCAGACCCGTCCTCCGTACGGCTTCACCAGACATCATGCCGGAACACGACGAATCTTTTTCATCTTTTTCAATCTGACATTAAATATTTTAACTTCGACACTTTGTCATTTTTTTTTTTTTTTCTTAAAAAAACGTTGCCCCACACTAGGAATTTTCCCTGTATCGTGGGTGCTTTTATAAACATTTATAAACTCACACACACAAACAGACAGACTCGGAACAACTACTTGTAGACCATACAAATAATTGTTCTGTTCGGTGATCGAACCCGCGACACGCAGCGCGGTAGTCAGTAGCCTGCTGTCGTCCGTACATATACAATGTGTAACAAAAAGGGTATATACATACCAAGGGCATGGCATCTTTAGATGATATCAAACGATATCGGAAGGGTTTCAACTCAAAATAAAATACTCAAAAAATTGGTACCAAATTTTCATTTTCGTTTGTTTCTTAAAATCAAATCATAACAAACGTGGCAGCACACTACATACGTTAATAACTAGTCGTTACCCGTCACGTTACTTGCCAAAATCCGATCAATGTCTTCAATATCTCTATGCGACTATTATGATAGTAGCCTATCACAGGCGGTTTTTTTCCTCATAACTTCCTAACACAAAGAGATAGGAATAAAAAACCCTTCCTATATCGTTTGATATCATGTGAAGATGCCATGCCTTTGTTATGTATATACCCTTTATGTTACACGTTGTATATGTACAACACTAGCGGCCGCCAGCGACTCCGTTCGCGTGGAATTAGTTATGCTCAGCTCCTATTGGTTGCAGCGTTATGTAGCCTAAAGCCTTCCTGGATTAATTTGCCATCCAACGCAAAAAGAATTTTTCAAATCGGACCAGTAGTTCCCGAGATTAGCGCGAACAAACAAACATACAAACAAACTCTTCAGCTTTATATATTAAGTATAGTGTATATTTTATTTTTTGTTTCTCTGAAACCCGATACACGTGTCCAGTATTTTTAAGTAAAGAATCTATTTACAAAATTTCAAAAAGTTATACTGTAAAACCATCAAGTTATGAGCTTGCTATTTGACTTGGTTGTCCCAACAAAAATATGGACAACGGTCCATACGGGAGGGCCAGCGCAGGTGTTGACCTCTGGCGTCAAATCAAAATCAAATCAAATCATTTATTTCAAATAAACCAGTTACAGGCACTTTTGAATTGTCAGAAGGTCGGTCAGTCCATAAGATGAAGCTAGTCGCCCATTCCAAAGAGTAGGTACCTATGGAGAAGAACGGGCAAGAAACTCCATGGACACTCTTTTCAATTTTCAAGCTATTGTTACAAATATTTGATTACATCATTCATGTTGAAATCAACCGTGTGAGAACGATGCAGAAATATATTGTACGCTGAGAGCGTCCATTATGGAAAACACACAAAAATCAATTTAGAAATTAAAATACGCCGTGGCAGCTAAGAGATGACCAGTCCCCTCCGACGACGTCCGTTCACGAACATGACGTATGGATCAGCATCATTCAGCTCAACCATATCGAAGGGAACCCGTCAGCTGTGATCTATCGTAACCGCTCGGCAACCACTCTGCGGTCTCACTCTAAATGTATTTGGGAAAAATATAAGATGGTGTAAAAATGATTGGAATCGATTCAGTTGCTTATTCTGAACAAACTGTATTCAGGTTTCGTTTAAACAAAAAATAAGGTTGTATACTGTGGTAATGACGATGCAAAGCTTGTTACCATGATTTCAGTACATGTTGTGGATGGATTACATACCTTGTTACCGTAGCACTCATCAGGTCCGTGGTGGCAGGTGAACTGCCACTTGCCGTCCACTTTATCATGCTGAAATCAGAGAAGAACACGAATAAGCTTTACATTTTTTTTTGCCTTTCTGAAATGAAATGAAATCGTTTATTAAGCAAGTAGGATCACTGATCACATTTACACGTCATGTTTATTTTTTATTTTATTTTTTTAACTAGATGAAGCCGGCATTTCCTAACTGACTACCTCTGAGAAGAAATAGCCGAAACAAACGCAGGGATCATCGTCTTTTTTCAAGTCCAGACATTAAAAATGAAAATGTTTACAATAATTTACCTTATAATTACGCATATTGCTTAATAACAATTAACAATACTTAACAGAGCGAGCAGCTCAGTCCCAAGCTTTTTTGTCTTCTAAATAATCTGTGATTTTATAATACCCCTTTTTGCAAAGTTTGGCCTATATATGGTTCTTAAATCGTTTAATGGGTAAGTTTCGAATGTCCATGGGAAGCTTGTTGTAAAAGTGTATACATTGACCCATGAACGAGTTGCCTACTCTGTGGAGACGAGTGTGATGTAAAGCAAGATTGTGTTTGTTCCTGGTATTTACATTATGAATATCGCTTATCTTCTTAAAATTCGAGATATTTTATGAACATACATAAGATTTTCAAATATATATTGTGAAGCTACAGTCAGAATGTTCACCTCTTTGAACTTTTCTCTAAGAGATTCTCTAGGACCAAGGTTATAAATGGCTCGAACAGCCCTCTTCTGTAAAACAAAGATGGTATTGATGTCCGCACAAGTTCCCCAGAGAAGAATCCCATAAGTCCTAAGACTATGAAAATAACTAAAATAAACAATTCTGGCTGTATCCACATCAGTTATCTGTCTAATTTTCTTAACAGCAAAGGCGGCAGAACTGAGTCTACCCGACAGCTTCTCAATGTGAGGACCCCATTGTAACTTGGCGTCAATAGTTAATCCAAGAAAAACTGTCGACTCGACAGGGATCAACTCCACTCCATTCAGTTGAACATTGGTACTTAGCTGCCTGACATTTGGCGTAGAAAATTTAATGACTTTAGTTTTTTACCCGACTGCCAGGAGGGTTATGTTTTTAGCTCCTATCTTGTATGTATTATTCTTTATTACCTAGTATCTCTAGAACCGCTGAACGGATTTTCACATTTGAGGTATCGTTAGATTTGACTTAATTGTCCAACTGCTACTAGATAGGTGATATTTTAAAAAATTCAAAATGGCGGATGTATGACGCCATATTGTGAGATATGAAGAAATAAATTTCTACCAAGCATATCGAGTGGGATATCAAAATGAAGGATTTTAAACACTGATTCTAAATATGTATATAACTTAATATTAAATGGAACAAAAAAAAAAACAGTTACATGTTTTTTTCTGCCAAGCATAAAGAGTTGGGTATCAAAATTAAGGATTTTAATCACTGATTATAATAAAAATATTGATTGTAAATATATGTTATATAAAAAAGTCTTTAAATATAAAATTGCCGTTTAATAGGAAAAAAAATCTTTTGTATTAATTGAAGTAATAACCCATGCAATCAATGTATTTTTGCCAACACAGTGGCAGTTTATTGATTCTTAAAGAAATCAGCTGGACGAGAGGCAAGTGGCAGTCTCCGAATGGGGTAATGCCAAACTTGTAGCATTCAATACCGCCAAAACCGGCATGTCTTTTCACCCCCAAAAGGAGCCCGTTCACCTTGGCTCCTACTTTTCGAAATGTATCCTTGGAGTGTTCCGACCGCCTTCAGCTTTTGGGAGTTGAGATTCCCTCCACCCTAAACTTTGGGCGGTTCATTGAGTCCAAAGCCAAGGTGGCTGCCAAGGAACTTGGCGTTATCGCAAGGGTCCGGCGGTACTTCACACCAGGGCAGCTTTTAATGTTGTACAAAGCACAGGTCGGTTCGTGTGGAGTACTGCAGCCACGTTTGGGCTGGTGCTGCTAAGTGTCACCTGGCCACTTTGGATTCAGTGGAGAGGCGGGCGAAGAGGCTGATTGGTAACCCTGACTTAACTCGAGACGGTCTCCAAAGCCTAGAGCACAGGCATAGAGTAGCCAGCCTTTCGGTCTTTTATAGGATGCATTTTGGGAAGTGTGCGAGGGAATTGCAAGATTTAATTCCCCATCTCCGTTCCACCATCGGACGACCCGTCGCACGGCAAGTTTCCACCCTTACGTTGTTAACACCACTACGATCCGGACGAAGCGTTTCGCCTCCTCTTTTATACCGCGTACATCGAGGGACTGGAACAATTTGCCAGCGACGGTGTTTCCGTCACATTACAATTTGAGCGTCTTCAAGGCTAGAGTGAATAGGCTCTTAATAAACTAGCGCTAGTTTATAACTAATAAAAAAAAAGACGAAAAAGATTGAAGACGAAGAAGACCATGACAGAAAAGTTAGAAAAGCTCACAAAAGTATACAATGTTAGTGCTATAGACATCTCATTTGAACCTAAAACATATGGTCCAAAACCACGAGAGGAATACATACCTGAAGATCCCAATAAATCAGGTAGTATACCAAACCACCTCAAGTTAGGTATAAGCTCTCGAGCCATGCTAAGACGGAACATCAGTGCTAACCATGGGCTGGTTAACGGTGCTATGGGTATTATCCGACGAATAGATTGACCAGCACTACGCAGAAAGCAGTTGGAGCCAGGAAAACTACCACAAGCGGTATTTGTGGAGCTCGATGACACAAGTATAACAGGGAACCTACCTGGTATTGGAGTCTGGATCCAGCCTCGTGCTACAGACTTTGATGCTTTACGTGGTAAAGGCAAGATTGAGCGACGAATGTTTCCCTTAATTTTATGCTGGGCAGTGACGGTGCATAAACTACAGGTCACAACTTTAGACCCAGCAGTTGTAGATTTAAGTAGAAACTTATTTGCAAAAGGTCAAGCTTACGTTGCTTTGAGTAGAGTGAGGACTCTTTCCGGACTTGATATCAGTTTTCTTAACCCTAACAAATTGCTAAATCAACCACATGACATAAACTCATTTAAGGAAGGTCCGGTTACGTAATATTTCTTAACTAAAAAGACATTAAATTTATTAATAATTAAATAAACAAAAAAAACCACTTGCATGGATAACTACAATTAAAAATCAACTGAAAAGACTAAAACAAGATGAAAATTCAATGATAAGGCATTTAAAAAAAAAACAATGATAAATCCAGAAACCTACATTGAAACAGTACCAAACCTATGTACAGACGACATCACATCAAGCTACTACAATCTGTCAGATTCCCATATTAGATTTTCAACTTTATAGCATTCAGGCTCTATGTTGATTGGAAATATCTGACCGTTTGGGGTAGCTTGACCTGCTGTCGTCCGTACCTACGTATTTAATGTACACTTAGAAATTTCAGCACAAAAGTCAGTCAGTTTCAATTTTTTGCAAAATTATAAACAGAATTACATTCGGAGGCATGCACAAAGCGCGTATCTTGTACATATGTAATGTATGTAATATTCTTTATTATCTTGTATCTCCAGAACCGGCTAACGGATTTTCACATTTGAGACATCGTTAGATTTGTAGGTATTAGACGGTGACATTTAAAAAAAAAAAAAATGACGGATGTTTGACGCCATAATTATGAGGTAATTTTTATTAACCAAACTTATCGAATTGGTTTTAAAATTTTATTAGAAAATATGTATATAACGTGCACTTTTAATATTAAATGGAACGATGAAAAAAGAAATTAAACAATTTTTTTAAGTTTTCCAACATTAGAAACATAATTTGTTAAAACTAAAAAGATAGAAATAAAAAATATTATTATTTAAAAACAAAAAACCCGCCTGAATAAAACTCTAACGAACTGAATAGGTAGAAACAAGTTGAACAATCGCAGTTGGGGGACTTCTTAGCTAGATAAACAAGTATTCCATAGAACAGTCCCCCAACTTCGATTGTTCAACTTGTTTCTACCTATTCAGTTCGTTAGAGTTTTATTCAGGCGGGTTTTTTGTTTTTAAATAATAATATTTTTTATTTTTCATTTAAAAGGAGGTTATTTACATTAAACCAATGGACAACTTTAGAGAGTGCATTGTTAACTTCGTCAAAATTTGTTAGCTGACGCTTGACTTTAAAAATAAGAGAAGTGTCATCCGCGAACAATACTATGTTGTGATTATCCCTCACGTGATGAGGTAAGTCATTAATATAAATTAAAAACAAGAATGGACCTAGAATTGAGCCCTGCGGAACGCCCATGGTGACCACAGAAAGGCTAGCTGACTCTTTCAAGAGGCGTCATGAAGATGTTTGAACTAAAGTTGTTTTTTAAATATTTATAAACAAGTACTTGTCCGTAATCCTGCCTGATGCTGTGATGCGATCGTTGATGGCAAAGTCAACAAAAGTCGACATTAATTTTACGTGATAGCCCTACAAAAAAAGAAATATGGGTGAAATCCAGGTATTAAACACATTTTGTGGAATTCAACCAATGAATAAAATTGAGGCATTTGTCAATACAATTTTGCGTATTTTAGTTACTTTCAAATCAACTGCATTCTAATACTTTCAAGTATGGACTAAGTATAATATACTGTTAGCAGAAAGAATTTTGAAGACTTATAGCAACTCGCACCTACTTTGTCTATGCCTACGTCTACTATATCTACGCCTATCTATTATAAATTGACGGCTGTCTGATTGACAGGTCCTTTTCCTTCTGAGCTCTTGGACGGTAAGGTGGTTGAATTGGTGGTCGGTGCGATTTGCAGTAAGTCGGTCATTTTGTTGATATTTCGCTGTAAATGATGTTAAACTGATGGTTGTTTGTGTTAAGAGTCATTTTAAGGTTATGAAATTGAGTTATTGATTATAAATCATGGTTTCTCATTTGTTTTGTACTTTTCTTTATTTAAATCTCTATCTAGATCCTAAAAATACAATATGTAAAGAAAACCCTGTCCGATCCGTGAAGGTATTGTTAGGTATCGATAACTGATTCTACTAATGCCCACAAAGACAAGCTAAACTTAAAAAAAAAAACCTAAAATAATAAATATTATTTCGCAAAAAGAGGTAACTTAATACATGTGCGGTACGCAACCCCTTCCGCGGGCGGCGGGGGGCACGGCACGCGGCACCTGTGACGTGGTCGCGTCGCTATTCGCTTATAATAATACCGGTCTTGTCACTTTTTTAAAAATGACCAAATTTCGGGGAAATTCCCGGGAAAAAAGGATTATTTCAAAATTCATTAGTATTGTTACTATGATGATTATGTAAAATTTAATATTATATTTGGTCAAGTGTTTACCTAACCTTTATTATCCTTATGGGTCGGACAGGGTTTTCTTTACATATTGTATATGTATCAATAAATTTAACCTACCTATTAGGAAATTAGCTTACATGTGTGTCAAATTTCATTCAAATCGGTTAAGAGTTCTATGCAAATCATCAATATCTAAACATAAATAAACTGTTTACATTAGTAGGAAGTAGGATTATTACTTTTATGAAAATCTTCTATGTAGAAAAGTTTGTTAACATCTGTAGCCCTAGTATGAGTTTTCATTACGAAACTCGATCGTCGATATCGAGCGCGTTTGACGCTCTCATTGGATGAGAGTTCTTACGACCTTGAAGCGGGCCAATCGCTGAGTCATACGCGCTCGATATCGACGATCGAGTTTCGTATTGAAAACTCAGCCTGGGCCTAGCTCCTTGGCCTACTGTCTTTTAGGCGTAAACTACTCGTTGCCTAGCAACGGTTTGTTTACCTCTATTCTACCCTTGTCCGATGAAGGCCAGCCCGCGCCGCAGCTGAGCCCGTAATATCATAATGTCCCAACAATAACCTCTGAGTTTGTTTCGGCGTTTCTTCTCAGATCTAGTACTAGGAAACGCCGTGGTCATCAAACCATTAAAAATACATTCGATCAAGCCGTCCTTTGCTGTCCTCTCTAGCGACGCCCTAAGCCGAGTTCGTACCCCACAGGGGGTGCCCTTAGTGCGTAGTCGCCCAATTTTAATTTAGTTTTAAGTGCCCCTGGCTGGAGGCTTTAATTTTAATTAAGGCATCCACAGGAAAGTCCGGTTAAGTAGTTACGGCCTCTAATGGCCACCTACGAGATGCCATATCAAAAAAAAAAATCTATTCTATATCGAATTTGGTTATAGTATAAAGGGTGTATCTGACATCGACGCACAAACGAGTACCATGGATCCAGTACATGGTTCTGAACCCCCCAGTGGTGGAATTTTTCGTCGGATTTTTCATGATTTAAAAAAAATAAATGTAGTTTATTTTTACTTCAGACCATTCACAATTGCTATGCTTTTATAACCCAATAAGATTTTAAAGTAAAAATTAAATAATTCGCTAATTACATAAAAAAGCGCAATGAAAACAAAACCCGAAAAACGATCATAGCAGCTGATTTAATAGAGTTCACATCAGGGATCAACGTCATACCTACAAACTCGCACGGCGGCACGCTTGCAACGTTCAAAAGCCGAGCCGACACTTTATTTTAAACAGTGTGTATTCTGTAACCGTTCATTAACGACATAAATGACTATCATAATTTTATTAGTGGCATGCGGTCTAGCCTTTTCGCGAAGTTTGCGTTACGATGTCAGATACACCCTGTAGATACATCTACGTACCGTGCTCTTTCCGTAAGGCACCATCTTGACCTTCACGACTCCTCTGAAGTCCCTCCACACGGGTGCCAGCTGCGACGTGATGAACCGCTTGCTGTCCGGGCAGAGAGACTCGTAGTATACTGCGATCTTGACCTGGGGCAGAAAGATAACTTGAGTTCATTTATATTTGTGAGATTTTCAACTTTATTATTAGACTAGCTGTGCCCCGCGGTTTCACCCGCGTTAGCTGCGAACCGAATGAGCTCAGTTGATATGAAATAAACGCCTGTTAAAATAATGAGAGCAATATGTACGTCCGCGTTTGCTCCCGTTTTCGCAACATTTTTTGATCCTGCTCTGCTCCCATTGGTCATAGCGGGATGTTTTATAGCCTATGTCCTTTCTCAGGCTCTAGACTACCTGTGTACCAAATTTCATTCCAATCGGTTCAGTAGTTTTGGCGTGAAAGCCGGACAGACAGACAGACAGACAGAGATACTTTCGCATTTATAATATTAGTATGGATTTTCACCTTTATCGCTAAAGAATTAAGGCTCAAAGTTGATTGTGAATATTTGACAGTTTCGGGTAGTTTGAACCCCTGTCGTCTGTACCTCCAAATGTTTGTACGTAACAATGCAAATCTTTGTGAAGTGAGAAATAAATATTAGACAGTAACATACCTTATGTTCATCTCCCTTCTTTCCTTTCGCGAGCACTCCGTAGAAGAGTGCCACCAGGCACAATACTATTACAGTCTTCATTTTGTTCTGAAACAAAGAAAATACTATCTTAAGTCTTACGGCGTAAGTCACACAATCGCTCAATTGTTATTTATTTACTAGCGGCCGCCAGCGACTTCGTTTGCGTGGAGTTAGTAATTTGAAGATGTTGTTCTCCGCTCGTATTGGTCACTGCACGATGTTACATAGCCTAAAACCGGCCTGGATGAATGGGCTATCCAATGTAAAAAGATTTTTTCAAATCGGACCACTAGTTCCTGAGATTAGCCCGTTCAAACAAACAAATAAACTTTTCAGCTTTATATACAGTATGTTAAATAACAGAGGGCGTTCCCTTAAACTCGTTAATATATATCATTAATAGATTAAAATAAAAATATCAGCATAGAAAAATAAGCATAAAAAATCCGAATAAAAAAAATTCTAATTGGAAATAAATTTGAAACCTTCTGTTTTAAATCAAAATAGTAGTCGTCATGTATAAATAAATTGCGACGTTGCCGTCTTTCATGTTCCCGTGTACAGTGTGTTTCTTTTACATGTCAATTTAAAATTTTTATTGAATATTTTCTTATTGGAAAAAACTTTAAAACATTTTGTTTTCGAATGGAAATATTTTTTTTAGCATGTATGTATGCTATACTATTTCGGGTTAACGGGAACGCCCTCTGTTAGTTAACATACTGTATTAGTATAGATGTAAAAAAAACCCCGTCCGATCTAAAAGGATAATAAATGTTAGGTATACACATGACCAAATAAAATATGCAATTTTAGGTAATCATCATAGTGACAATACCTACTAATGAATTTTGAAATATTTATTTTCCGCGAATTAATCCCACCTTCCCCAAAATTTCGTATTTTTTTAAAAAGTGACAACACCATTTGTGACGGAGCGAATAGCGAGGCGCCCACGTGCCGCCTGCCCTGCCCCCCCTTCACCCGCACGTGTTGCCCACCGCACATGCATTATGTTACCTCGCTTTTTCGAAATAATATTTATTTTTTAGGGTTTTTTTTTTTTAAGTTTAGCCCGACTTTGTAGGCATTATTAGAATCATTTATCGATACCTAACAATACCTTCACGGATCGGACAGAGTTTTCTTTAGATATTGTATCATCATCATTAACCTTTTATTCGTCCCACTGTTGGGGCACAGGTCTCCTCTCATACAGAGAAGGATTGAGCGTAATCATCACGCTTGCTCAATGCGGGTTGACGATTAACAGGTTTTCTCAGGGTTCCTTCACCTTGTAATCAGTCATTGGTATCCAAGATATACATAGAAAGTACATTTAGCTTAGTAAAGTTTTATTGATACTTGTCTGACCCCCTAATCCCTACTGATCCCCCTAATCGGCGAACACATTTTTGTCAAATGATTACGACTTGTTGTGTCGTTTGGACCGCTTGGTCCGTTCGGTCCAAACACACGACACATTTTTGTCAAATAATCGCAATCATTTGACAAAAATGTGTTCACCGATTAGGGGGCTGCAATCTAACCAGCAAACTCATATTTGAGAGGTTGGTGTTTTAACCACTAAGCTACCACGACATTATTTAGCACAAACTAAAAGACACTTGTGTCATAGAATAAAGAGAGGGAAGTACGTTATCTTCATACAAACGGACCGCGCGCGGCTTGTATGTGTGCGCCATAGTATCTATGCGTCGCCGCACGCAAACCTAAACACAATATTAGAGTGCCTATGACTGCGCTAGTCGCGGCTAGCACGGAACGAGGTTCGCGCGTCACGGCTTTTCGGTATATTAGCTTTTAAAAAATGATCACATAAACTGCAAAGTTGGTATGTCTATTTATGAATAAATAAAAGACTTATATTTTTCAAATTATATTTCTAAAAGTTATTTACAAGGATACGGATATATTACACATTAAAGTTTAATAACAACGCGTTTCGTAATAGTCGAAACCGAAGAAAGTAGGTATTTTTCTGTAGCTAATTTGTAATTTTGTATTAAATGTGTGATTCAATAGATGTTATGTTTGTATTATTTATATTTGTATTAATTAAAAATAAAAATAAATATGGTTCTTTATGTGTACAAAACTAAAAATAAAAATTACAAAAAAAAAACTGACTAGTATATGTAAACTAAATACTAAGCAAATAATTTAAACATAAGCTCTTAGTCTATAAATATTTGTTAGCGGTTTGGGCGACAACCGTAACCGACGAAGCGCGGACAGTCGTCAACCCTAAGACAGTAGGCAATTAAATCGCGGATTGGGTCGCAGATAACCTACTTCCTCTCTTTATTCTATGCTTGTGGTGCCTTCCTCATTGCAAGCACAGTTACATCAGTCAGCTAGCGTTAGCAGTTTTCTCTTGGAAGTTTTTCTCAAATATCGCAGTATACAGCGCCGGTGCAAAAACATTAGTGTGTCGCAAACAATTCAGTTGTACGTACACACACGTAAGAGTTACGTGAACCAGTTCGCGTAAGTGTAACAACACGGTGTGTTGTGGGAAACCATCAAACATGGTGCCACCAGCTGGGAGATAACGGTCTTGTAAATATCATTGTGAGCTTTGTAAGGCTGCAGACCTAAGTGATTACGGTTCACCATTTCAGCCAAATATTATTCGGGCTATGTCGCTCAGCTTGGTTCTTCAACAAAAACACCCCCCACACACATACACATGCAATTTTCTTCAGGTTTAGCCTAAATAGAAAGAAACAGATACACTGAAATTATTGATACGCCATAACATCGGCTGCCGGCAGAAGTTACCACCCACCAGACAGAGTCTTGCCGCCACGCGATTCGTGGTGTTCCGGCATGATGTCTGGTGGAGCCATACGGAGGACGGGTCTGAGGAGATGTGTTGCGATGTCTGGTTTGACAATGCATCACCCCGCTCAACTGCCGTCTTCCTTCCTTCCTATTCACTCTAAAGTGAATAAGCTTTTAATAAAAATTAGCGCGCTATACCATCAACGATTACATCCCTGCTTACCATCAGGCGGGATTGCTGTGAAGCACTAGTTTAAAATTATAAATTTTAATAAAATCATGAACTAGAGAATCGTTGTATCAAGGCCTAAGTGGGAAGCATACACATCACCAAAAACAAAATACTTAACAAGACGAAGCAAAAAGAACGGCTACTTTTTAAGGTGTTAAATAAATGTCATCACTTCAAAATCAACTGACACCAGTTGACACAGAGCGGAGTGAAGATGTTTTCTAACAAGTAAAGTGCTCACACGGACTTGTGTACAGCGTCTGCTATTTGTTGTACTTTCTAAGTGACACGCAGTATTGTGGCGAGTAGGTCAAGTTGTGACCCTGAGGTGTAAGTTACGAGAGGAAAGCTTCCAGATGAACCGGTGAATACCAGTATTTAAAGCGAGTGCCACAACGTCAATCTACTAACGGATAACAGGACAACTCTTGGAAAGACTGGTTGTCACATTTGGGGTTTTCACATCACAATGTCAGCAGGGACCTACAACTTAAGAGGGGACTCTAATGGCGTTTTCTCCATACAAACGTATTCCGCTGTTTTCTTCGTAGATAACGCTTTTAGAGCAATGATTTTTTTTTCTACAATTTCACACGTTGATTACACGCACCCCTTTCATTTGATTTTTTCGAAAACTTAATTAATAAAAGAAATATGATGTTTTAAAATCTCTAAAAATAACCCATTTTTACCGCGATGTTCAGACGACTATTAAACAAATGTAATAAATTTTGACAAAAAAGAAAATAATAGAGGCATAGGTGCACTCATCCTCTATAATTTGATATAAAATAATTGAGATCTGTCGGGTTTTGATAAAGAAAACAGCGGAATACGAAACATCTTTTGGTCAACGTTTTTGTAGGTAAAATCAGCCTAAGTTGCAACTATCCCTTTCGCACTTTACGGGGAAAGGTTGAAAGCGGCGCGACGGCAATAGTTTCTTTAAATACCTATTTCCCAAACTCCTCGGCACTAGAGTCCACTCTTAATGTCTCTCCAAAATGAGAGACGACTCAGTTGGCGCAGTAAAGTCGCGGGCTCGATGCCCGTACGGAACAAAATTTTATTTATCTTAAACTAGTGCCTGACCACACTCCCGCCTGATGGTGAGCAGTGATGCAATCGTTGATGGTAAAGCGCACTAGCTTATTAAGCCTATTCACTCAAAAAAACTGAGTGAATAGGAAGGAAGACGGCAGTTGAGCGAGGTGATGCAATGTTTAACCCAACAACACGACCAACGATGCTGCGCCAGAGGATGATCTAGACCAAACTCCCGACACAGCAACATTAGGCACATTGTACCATCGGCACACATCGCAACACAACTGCTCAGACCCGTCCTCCGTACGGCTACACCAGACATCATGCTGGAACACTTTGTTTGCTTGGCGGCAAGACTTTGTCTGGTGGGTGGTGTCCAAAACGTGCAGTAAAAGTGCTAACGACGATGCAGTGGAACCTTTGAGGTCAAGAAAACCACGACCGAGCTAGCGACACGAAGAAACAAACGCCGATCGCCACCTCTCCTGGCTGGTACCACTCCCAAACGTGTTCTTACACACGAATGTACACCCGCCACTGTCCACAATATCCTAACTGTACCGTACTTCGAGTACGTCACTGCTTTCTCCTTATTCTCTATACTCATGCATGCAAGGTGTTTAGCTAGCGTTAACACGCGACATCTTTCACATACAAACTTTAACCCCGTTTGATCTGCTTCAGTCACGTATAACTTCTAGGTCACCCGCTTTATTGGTGAATGTTGCTTAAAGTGAAATCATCATCATCATCATCTCAGCTTCAATCCCAGTCGCATCCAAAGCTGAAAAGCTTTGGAGTCTGTGGTCCGCTTTACCAGTCTAACTGCTGATTTTCGCTAAACTTCGATATTTTCCGTGAAGCGACTGCCGTCTGACCTCCACAACCCGAGGGCGATATCGAAGCATTGCAGTTAGACCAATTGTTGGACTTTTGAGGGCTCCAACAACCCGTAACGACTGTCATTAGATGTTCGTATGGCAACATGAACCAACGACTTAACGTGTTTTCGTGACCAGTGCAAATATTCATATTCATGCATACAAATATTTGCACTACGCGAAAGCTGGCTTCATACAAACATATACGAACAAAGGGTCTATGTGTCAATAACGAAGATCGGCGATATCCACAGGATTTTTTTTGCATATTTTAAGACTTCTTCTATGTAAGAGAAGGATGGACCAGCAGGCTGGGTGAGCTTCAGCCTAGGGCGGTAGAGTTATGTGGTGACAAATGTGGGAATTGCTTTTTTTGCCATCCTACTAATATTATAAAGGCGAAAGTTTGTAAGTATGGATGTATGGATGTTTGTTACTCTTTCACGTAAAAACTACTGAATGGATTTGGTTGAAATTTGGCACAGGGGTAGATAATAGTCTGGAATAACACATAGGCTACTTTTTATCCCGGAAAAATATGCAGTTCCCGTGGGATACGAAAAATATTAGTCCACGCGGGCGGAGCCGCGGGCGAAAGCTAGTACACCTATATTATCATGTAAGTAATGCATTATCCCGCCTGTAGTATAAAGGGTGTATCTGACATCGACGCACAAACGAGTACCATGGATCCAGTACATGATTCTGAACCCCCCAGTGGTAGAATTTTTCGTCGGCTATTTCATGATTTAAAAAAAAAATTATATGAAGTGTTTTTCACTTTAGACCGTTCAAAATTGCTATACTTTTATAACCCAATAAGATTTTAAAGTAAAAATTAATTAATTCGCTAATTACACAAAAAAGCGCAATGAAAACAAAACTCGAAAAACTATCTTATCAGCTGATTTGATAGAGTTCACATCAGGGATCAACGTCATACCTACAAATCCGCACGGCAGCACGCTTGCAACGTTCAAATCCCGAGCCGACACTTTTTTTAACCACTGTGAATTCTATAACCGTTCATTAACGACATAAATGACTATCATAATTTTTATTAGTGGCATGCGGTGTAGCCTTTTCGCGAGGTTTGCGTTACGATGTCAGATACAGCCTGTATGTAGGTACTACAGGCGGGAGTACACAAATTTTAGTTAAGCTGATCATGTACGCATGATTAGCTCCATAAGATACCCTGAAATTATTTTACGAGCTGTTTTAATAAAATTGTTGGATTGTAAAAATAATTTTAAAGATAAAAGCCAGCCTTATAAACTAGAGCTTGACCGCAATCCTGCCTGATGGTAAGTGATGCAATCGGTGATGTAAAGCGCGCTAGTTTATTAAGAGCCTATTCACTCTAGCCTTGAAGACACTAAAATTGTAGTCAGACGGAAACACCGCCGCTAGCAAATTGTTCCAGTCCCTCGATGTACGCGGTATAAAAAACGAGGCGAAACGCTTCGTCCGGATCGTTGTGGTGTCAACAACGTAAGGGTGAACAATTTGACTGATTTTCAAGAAACCGTTAAATAAAATTAATTATAATTCCAGACGCCGGCGCTAAAACCGTTCAAATTCGCACTAAGCATGCATGGAATTGCATGATTTAATTCCCCCATCTCCGTTCCACCAGCGGACGACCCGTAGTACGGCTGGTTTCCACCCTTACGTTGTTAACACCTCTACGATCCGGACGAAGCGTTTCCCCTCCTCTTTTATACCGCGTACATCGAGGGACTGGAATAATTTGCCAGCGGCGGTGTTTCCGTCGGACTACAATTTGAGCGTCTTCAAGGCTAGAGTGAATAGGCTCTTAATAAACTAGTGCGCTTTACCATCAACTCATCAGATTGCGTCACTGCTTACCATCAGGCAGGATTGCGGTCAAGCGCTAGTTTATAATATATATAAAAAAAAAAAATTAGCAGTTTTTATCATTGATTCTGCTGCGGTCAGCCACGCGACCCAGTTGTTAGCATTGCGCAAACATACCGGTTAGTTGACACTATCACACTACTACCTAGGTACTATCCTACTTACATTACTTTTGTGTTCGCTCGCTTATCAAATAACATGTTGGACAACGACGCGTCGAAAAACGCGTCTTGTTTTGAAATTATCGTATACTTTAGCAAGCGTAAAGTATAATGGCCTCAATTCATTTTGTTCTCACACTAAACTTAAGTTCCATGCTTCTTTTGAGGGTTCCGTAGCCAAATGGCAAAAAACGGAACCCAGATTCGTTGTGTCTGTCTGTCCGTCTATCCGTCCGCAGTTATTCTGTTGAAACTTGGTAGGTAGATGTATTCTGTGAACCGCATTAAGATTTTGATGCAAAAATATTTTTTTTTTTTTTATAAGTTATAAACAAGCGCTTGACCGCAATCCCGCCTGATGGTAAGCAGTGATGCGATCATTGATGGTAAAGCGCGCTAGTTTATTAAGAACCTATTCACTCTAGCCTTGAAGACACTCAAATTGTAATGTGACGGAAACACCGTCGCTGGCAAATTGTTCCAGTCCCTCGATGTACGCGGTATAAAAGAGGAAGCGAAACGCTTCGTCCGGGTCGCAGTGGTATCAACAACGTAAGGGTGGAAACTCGCCGTACGACGGGTCGTCCGATGGTGGAACGGTGATGGGGGAATTAAATCATGCAATTCCCTTGCACACTCACCAGAATGCAACCTATAGAAGACCGAAAGGCTGGCTAATGTTTTAATTTAATTAAGAAAAGGTTCTATGTCATTGTTTTTTCTCCAGAAGTAGCTTCATCATCATCATTATCAACCTTTTAACCATCCCACTGCTGGGCACAGGTCTCCTCTCATACAGAGAAGTAGCTTACTGATACGTTATTATGCGTTCATATAATTTGCTTTTTTACAATGCATAAATATGTGAACTGTCATGCCCTTTAGGTATACCTGGGGTTTTATTTAGGTAATAAGTTTTTACATATCTACATTTCCATTTTAATGATATTTTAATTTTTTGTTTTTGCATTGCTGGTATTTTGGCGTTGCTAGCTGGCATATGGTAATTAAAAATTTCATTGTTGTTGTGTTCATTACTGTACCTACATAGTATTGCATAAAGTCATGTGTTTCTTTTTTAATGAACAGACAGCTGTGCTGCTGGGGAGTTTGTTCCGCCACTTCTTCTTCCCGGGGAAAGCACTAGGAAGTGTCGATGGGTGGCCGTTTTGGGGGACTATCTTATGTAATATTGACGTTATGTAATATTGATACCACTACGATCTGGACGAAGCGTTTCGCCTCCTCCTTTATACCGCGTACATCGAGGGACTGGAACAATTTGCCAGCGGCGGTCTTTCCGTCGGACTACAATTTGAGTGTCTTCAAGGCTAGAGTGAATAGGCTCTTAATAAACTAGTGCGCTTTACCATCAACGATTGCGTCACTGCTTACCATCAGGCGGGATTGCGGTCAAGCGCTGGTTTATAATATGTAAAGAAAAAACGTTTATTTGCAGTAAATATGACGAAAAAGTTTACAAAAACACAAAAAATAAGACATAGTTGAGGGAAACATGCGTCACATCCACGCAAAACGACTGTCGCTCAGCATTATGCTGCCACTCTATGCAAAACAGAGTCCAGCGCTGATTTTCTAATTCTCAGCCTAATTTGAATAAATGACTTTTGTGTTTGATTTGACAAATTTTTGTTAAGTTCCGTCAAATTAGTCCGCACGTAACGTAATTTGAAGTTTTAGTCGCCATGTTTTTCTATAGCTATGTGAGTAGGAATCTTAATTTGACAGTACTAAATTAATATGTTATCTTCTATCCTTTTCTTAATATGTTATCTTCTATCCTTTTCTTAGCGAATAGAACGAAATAGATGCATAAGTTTACGAACAAAAGAATCAACATCAATTGATATTCATACAATACACATACTTTGTTTTTTTTTTTTGGTTGAAGTTCAAAAAGTGCTGATTTTCAGCCTAATATTTAGATAAATAAAGGGTGTCGTGGTTGCCTAGTGGTTAAAACACCAGCCTCTCAAGTATGAGTGCGCGGGTTCGATTCCAGGTCAGGCAAGTACCAATGTAACTTTTCTAAAGTTATATGTACTTTCTAAGTATATCTTGGACACCAATGACTGAAGGTGAAGGAAAACATCTTAAGGAAACCTGGACTTTAAGTCTGAAATCGCCAACCCGCATTGAGCAAGCGTGGTGGTTACGCTCAATCCTTCTCTGTATGAGAGGAGACCTGTGCCCAGCAGTGGGACGATAAAAAGGTTGATGATGATGATGATGATTTAGATAAATAGGTTACACTTTAATAGGGTAGGTATCTGATTAAAAAAAAAACTAATTAGTCCGTCAGTCAGATATCCAAAAAATACTAGACACGTATATTTTGTTTTATCAAATCAATAAAAATTGACAAATATAAAAGGCATCAAAGATCAGGAGTGATGGCTGGTGACGTCACTGGCCGCTAAAAAGTGTAGCGTGCGAGTTTTCAACGCGCTGTGTCGTCTTCGTTTTTTGTTTATATGAAAAAAGATAAAATACGTGTCTAGTATTTTTTTGGAAATGTGACTAACGGACTAATTAGTTTTTTTAGTCAATTACCCTATTTTCGAAGGTGTACGCCACCGGTTTTCCAATTATATTTAAGTCCCTCCCACCAGCACATAAGGACCTTGAGGTTGAAAGGTTGTCTGTAAAAGATCGCTCATAACGATAAGACCGCCCCTTGTGTCACGCTTTGTAACATCTTAATATTTATGTTCTGTCATCTACATACGTATATAATAAAGATTATTCTATTCTATTATATTCTTGAGCCAATGGACTCTCTTTTCAGGAAGCCATGATGGCCCAGGATCGAGACACTAGGTGCTAAATCACGGAATGATAATTGAAAACTGATTGATATGTTAATCTACATATACGAATTCTAGCTTTTGTTAGTCACAAATAGTCCGCAATTTTCTAGGGAGAAAACATAAAATGGTTATCATTTTAAGCTTTCCCCCTTGAAAATTGTGGAATGCTCCATAAAGCACTAGCAAGTGTCGAAGGGCGGGCGTTTTGGGTGGACTGTATTATGTAATATTGACGTTCAAAAAGTGCTGATTTTCAGATTAATTTGTATAAATGACTTTGATTTTTTAATTTTTCTATATACAAATTTCTACTCCACATTCTAGGGAAGTGGAGGTTAGAAAGAGACTAAAAGCAGCCTATGTCACTCTCCATCCCTTCAAGTATCGCCACTTAAAAATTCACGTCAAGTCGACGCGCTGTTTTACCGTAAAAGAGGGACAATTAGACACACACACTATCCCATATAGATGTGGATTCCCAGCACTGTAAATGTGCGTATTCAAAAATAGGGACAGTATAGCTACCATGAGTTTTCATTACGACACTCGATCATACGCATCGAGCGCGTTTGGCGCTCTCATTGGTTGAGAGTTCTTACAACCTTGAAGCGGGACAATCGATGAGTCAAACGCGCTCTATGTCGGCGAGCGAGTCTCGTAATATAAACTTATGGTAGCCACACTGATCTGGCAACAAACCGGACACGAACAGACTTCCACTAACGTCTAGCAGAGGAGTATGAGACAAATACATGCTGTGATGACCCCAAAAGAATTGAGATACGACAATAAAATGATGATGCTCTTGTAAGCAGCTTCTGGCAGGGGGGTCACTCAGCTTTGGGGGTCGGATCATCCACGGCTGTTTTGTCCTACAGACTATACAAACACCTCTACATGAAACATTAGGTATTTGTAGAGAGAGTATAGCAAAGTGCTGCAAATGATCCTGCTTTATAGGCACCGCGCATTTTTTTTGTGGCACCGTACATTTTGTAGCACCATTACATATTCTGCGAAGCGCTGACTGAGTAAGCCCATGATGATTTTGATGATGAAGGCTGGAGAATGTTGATGATAAAGATGAAGCATGAATAAGGAAACATTAGAATCTTACCTTAACAATCAAATTCACTAAAACATGAAAGAAACTCGGCATTACTTGATCAACAACATCTGTAATTAATTTTGCTCCTGTATTTATTTTAGCCAAATTAACGCATTCTTCAATTGTTTTAATGATATTTAACTAAAGACTGTCGGTGTTGAAGACGTCTCCCGAACTGTGTCGGCTGGAGCTGATAATGTTTGACCTGCCCCCCGTTATCTCGCAGTTATTATCAGGAGAAGTTGAAAGTGAGTAAATAATGATCGAGTTTATAAATAAAACGGCGCCTCGAATTATCTGAGGAGATACAAAAAATGTTATGAGAATAATGTACGTCATTTTGTTATTGTTTGGGAGAAAGGAGGCTAAACTGTGAGGTTATAACACTGCCAATGATGTTATGATGGGAAGGAATAAGATCGTGACTTTTTTAAACATTGAGAGATTTTGAATAGAGTAGAATGTAGATACTTATAACCCGCGCAGATAAAGAAAAGATCTGTGAATGGCGTCCGCTCGCATGCTTTCTCACTCACTCTCTATCGCTGTCTATACTCATACAGTGAAGTAAGCGCTGCAAAAAAAAAAACATCGATCAGGAATTCAGGATTCGCTTTCCAAACTACTGAAGCTACTTTGACGCACTCCGAGTTATAGTTAATTTCGTTCCGCTAAAGTCTGTGTTACTTATTTTGTTGTTTTTGTTGAGTTTTAACAACCAAACTCAACAAAAACAACAATAAACACAAACACACCAACAAACAAGTAACATGTCAAATTTACGTTGTAAATAACAATATTTACAACGTAAATTTGACATTTTACTATCTTAGCTTTTGGTTTGTGATTGAACAATGGCATGTTTTGTCAACCGTAGCATAAGTATCCGCCGCCATTTTCAGATCTTTTCTTTATCTGCGCGGGTTATAGACCTTTTTTTTTTGGTTCACTTCTCTCCGTACTTCTGAACGGAAAAGGCAAAGGCATGGTATGCCATACAGCCTGGACTTAAGTTTATATCGTAACTTAACTTATAAACAACAAGTTGTAACCTTTTGTTTAACCTTTGTCCTCTCGTTTCCTGCGTGAGCCGACTAGGAGGCGTTTGGGGTAAAGTCATGATGTGGCCACTATGCTACAATATTTTAATGTTCTATAAAAATTATTCACTGAATGCACTTTTTACTACATAAATCACGCGTTTTTATTTAGTAAACGACACTATAAATAATTTAAAAGTCCAATGAAAAACGAGCGTGGCACTCATCTTGGCTTCCCGCCAAAAACTCTGATGTTGTCCGGACCATGGAGAACATGCATATAACATATAGATAATATTATATTTTTTCTCAAATGGATAGGCAGAGATCTTTATTTAGTAGAAATCCACGACTCGAATGATAAGTGTCAAGATCCATTTTGGTTTGAATATACATATAGGATTTGGGAGTAAATAAATGAGTAATTATTTTATTACTGTCAGTAGGTTTGTGTTAACTTTTAAATGTCAATCATGTTTGTAATACTAGATCCAATATTACAAAACGAAATCTAACTTTAGTTGCAGACTTAACTTTGTTTCTTTCCTTCTTTCTTTTATGGATTCGCATGGTTTGTGCATTTAGCCAATGTCACGTAATGAATTATTCATGTCGAAAAAGACGGTCGCGTGAATCGTCTTACGAGGGAGGTTTGAGACAAAGGCATGATGTGGCCACTATGCTGCGATATTTCGCTGTTCTTTATAAATTATTTACTGAATGCACTTTTTGCACACGCAACCACGCAACCACGCACTTTTATTTAGTAAACAACACTATAAATAATTTTGAAACAATGAAAAATGAGCGTGACACTCAGCTTGACTTTCCCGCCAAAACTCCGACTTAACTTTGTGTCAGTACCTAAGTATTTGTATTTCGAACTTTATTGAGTTTAAGTCAAAGTTCTTAATACAAAAGTGACAACATAATACCGAACTAAGCTGTCATTTTTATAAAAGAACTGTATTTCTATAGCAGTAAGGTGCATCGTATCATCATAGATCTAAATAGAACCTATTTTTTTAATAAGAGGGCATGAGTTCGGCGTTTGCTATCTGAATTCTTTGAGAATAATATCTGAAATAAAGTAAGCGTTCACAGATTTTTTTTTAAATTGATGCTCCATAGAGGTTTTTGGTGAGAAACCAAGATGAGTGCCACGCTCGTTTTTCATTGGACTTTTAAATTATTTATAGTGTCGTTTACTAAATAAAGCGCGTGATTTATGTAGTAAAAAGTGCATTCAGTGAATAATTCATAAAGGACAGTGAAATATTGTAGCATAGTGGCCACATCATGGCTTTGTACGCGGGAAACGAAAGGAGATAGGTTTAGGTTAGATTAAAAAATTCTGATTCAGACTTGAACAACTGTGTCATGTCAAATGAAAAAATCGTAAAAATGAGAAAAATGTTGAAAATGGTGTTAAAGTGTTAGTAACGCTTAAAATTAGCTGTCCTATCGTTTTCTCGACGCTCATTTACCCTGAAAAACTAAAACTGAACTATAAGTGTTGTGTTTCGAATATTTTATTGACGTTTATTTTTTTGGATTTTACAATGAATTGTGTAGCTTGTAATAGAAAAACTGATGCAGTGGACTTGATTAAATGTGTTGGATGTAAATCTGGTTATCACTATAAATGTGTCAATATTACTACGGCCGCATTTAGAGAATGCCAAGTGCAATTAAAGCGGTCCTTTAAATGTCAATCGTGCGCTAATGTAACCCAGCGTATTCGAGTAACCGATGATACACCGGTACGCGGAGCCAGTGCTGCCGCCTGTTCCCTAATAGATATAATGGAGCAGAATCAGTCTCTCCAGGATAGTGTCCAGTTAACATCGGATGAATTGGTAGATAAAGTGAGTAGCGTAATCATGGCAAAACTTAGTGCTTTTGAACTGAACATTCTACAGGAAATTAAAACTACTGTGGCAGTCCTGGCCAGTGAAAATAGTAACCTTAGACAGGAATTAAATGATGCGAACAAAAAATGCAATGCTTATGAACAGCAAATTAAACGTTTGGAATCTGAGATAATTTTATCTAAAGAAAAGCATTTAAATCGTAACATTGTTACTAATACTACAAAGTCTTTGAATGTACCAACACACACGCCTTCAAATTATTGTGATGGTAACGCGGTAACATTGCCGAGCACAAGCAACAACAACGGGCAGGCGTCCGCGCTGCCGATGCCGTGTCCCGCTAGTTACGCGACGGTGGCTCGAAAGGACGCGGCGGCGAAAGTAAACAACATCGTCGATAACAAATGGATTGAAGTTATAAATAATAAAAACAAGAGAAAACCTGTGAAAATAGGTGGAAATATTTCAATCGCTACTTTAAAGGCGGTAGAACGTAAAAGATTTTTACATGTGTGGAGACTAGAAAAATCCACAACGGAGGATCAGTTAAAGGAACACATTAAACAGATACTTGGCGATGACAATGATGTTCTTGTTGAAAAACTTAAACCTAAGACTGACCGTGACTATGCCTCATTCAAAGTGGGGGCAACAGTAAGTAATTTTGAAAAACTTTGTGACCCCGAGGTTTGGCCGGTGAATGTAGAATTTAGTGAGTGGGTTTGGTTTCGTCCCTCACTCAAATCGGACAAATTACAAACCGAGTAGGCGCATTAGCCTTCTATATCAAAACGTCAGAGGTCTCCGCACTAAAACTACACAGTTCTTGTCGTTATTGGAGTCGTCGGAGTCGGATTTATTCGCTATTGCGGAATCTGGTTTAAATGAATCCATTCAAGATGAAGAATTCTTACTTCCTGGGTACCAGGCAGTGAGATGCGACAGGGCGGACGGCCGGAAACAGGGAGGTGTACTGGTGGTGGCTGGACCGAGGTTCGAGCTACGACAAGCGCGTGTGCCAGGTGATGTTGACATTAATAGATGTGAGTTTGAACTAATTTGTACGGCTGTTTATATGAATAATCGTTTTTTATTTGCGTGTTGTGTTGTTTACATTCCACCACTGACTGATGAAAATCAGTATATGTTAATGTTTGATATTTTAGAAAAATGGTGTGTTAAGTTCAAAAATAATTTAATAATAGTGGGAGACTTCAATTTGTATTCGTGCAATAACAACATTGTTCATTATTTTGAATATTTTATCTCATTTTGTGAATTCACTCAGTGTAATACGGTTCCAAACTGCAACAACAGACAGTTGGATCTTGTGCTGAGCGCGAGCGCGAGCGTGTCGGTGTCTGCTGCGGACGAGGGCATGCTGCCCGTGGACGTGTACCACCCGGCGCTGGCAGTCGAGATCGAGATAAGCGGCCGCGCGCCGCGGTCGCCGCCGACTCCGGGCGACGTGGTGCCGCCCGCGGTTGGTGACGCCGCCGCCACTCCTTGCACCACAGTTAGCGCTAACACACTCGCGTCGTTTTCAAATACACGCTACAATAGGTCACAATACAATTTTTATAAAGCGGATTATGAGTTGTTATATTCAATGTTGGGGTCGACTGACTGGAGTGCAATGTATGATATGACAGATTTAGAAGATATCTTAGACTTTTTTTATAATAAAATTTATAGTATATTAGATGAAAGTGTCCCTCTAAGGAAACATTGTAGAAAATCAAAATTTGTTTATCCGGTGTGGTATACGACTGAGATAATAAGCGGGTTAAAAACAAAAGCGGTACTTCACAAAAGGTATAAACAAAACAAAAGTAGCATGGATTACTCTAATTTTTCAGAATTCAGATCCCATATTAAGAAATTAATTAACACTGCTTACTTACAACACAAAACAAAAATGCAATGTCAATTTGCTAAGGACCCAAAGTCGTTTTGGCAGTTTATAAGATCACAGCGAGGTGCAATGGGTAGACATGCCATTGTAAAAGACGGTAAGTATCTATCTGACAGCGAATGTGCTCACCAGTTTGCTGCCTTTTTTGAGTCCGTATATAGTACTGAACCGCCACGACTGAATCCACAAGAGGCGTCAGCATCGGCGAAGATGGGGAACTGTACAGAGGTGGAGATCGAGCAGCTTACTGTCGAGGACGTACGCATTGCCCTTGTACGCTTAAAGGCCAAGCGATCGGCGGGTCCGGATGGTATACCAGCTTTTCTTGTTAAAGACTGTAGTAGAGTACTGGCGGAACCATTGCGTTATATATTTAACACAAGCTTGAACTCGACAACTTTTCCGACCCGCTGGAAAATCACCAGAGTCATTCCAGTACCCAAAGGTAAGGCAGGATCTAGCATTGATGGGTATAGACCAGTGGCCGTGTTGTCGACTCCGGCTAAAGTGTTTGAGTCAGCGTTGCAGCGCTGCTTACAGGCACAGATACACGGACAACTGTCGGACGCACAACACGGATTTAGACCGGGTCGAAGCACAGCCACCAACCTCCTTAGCTTTATGACGAGGGTGGTGCCAGCGGTGGATGCTGGAGTGCAGGTTGACGCGGTTTATCTTGATTTTAGAAAAGCATTTGACACTGTGGATAACGATATCTTATTAAGGAAGCTGACCGAGGTTGGGTGCAAGCCACAATTAGTACAGTTTTTTGCTAGTTACATGAAACAGAGGCAGCAGTATGTCGACTACAATGGTTGGGAATCTAATTCATATTACACCAGATCCGGAGTGAGTCAGGGCAGCAATTTGGGGCCTCTGGAATTTTTAATTATGATAAATAATTTACCGGAAGTCGTCAAACATGGCTCTTGTTTGTTGTTTGCAGATGACCTCAAGTTGCTGCTTGAAATTAAGAATGAAACAGACTGCAAGTGCTTGCAGGATGACATTGATAGGATAGTTCAATGGAGTCATGAAAATAAGTTGTATTTCAATGTGTCAAAATGCTCAATGATAAGTTTTACTCGCGCGCGTTCACCTCTGCTTCATGAGTACATGCTCGAAAATACACCATTGCAACGAGTCACACAGGTCCGCGATTTAGGTGTTTACATGTCCCCCGACCTATTGTTCCGTGAGCACATAATTAAAATTTGTAAGAAAGCGTATAGAAATCTAGGATTCTTATTGAGACAAACACGTGATTTCACAAATATCTCTGCAGTCCGAGCCCTATATGATGCATTAGTCAGAAGTCATTTGGAGCACAGTGCAATCATATGGGCGCCTCATGAGAGTAAATATTCACTGATGCTAGAACGCGTGCAGAATAAATTCACACGTCACTTGTACTATAAGTTGTATGGTGTGTACCCGTTGTATCCGTTGTTGTACCCTTCTCTATTCGTCTTGGGCATGGTCGGGTACAACCAACTGAAGGTGCGTCGAGAATTTACTCTGGCCACTTATCTGGTAAAATTGATTCGGGGACTGGTACATAACCCTGATGTCCTAAAAACAATTAGTTTCTGGGTACCAGACAAATATGTAGGGAGGCGGCGGCGTCAGCCTCTGTTGGCGGTGCCTGTGGCTAGGACTAATTTATTGGCCAAAGCCGCGGTCACGCAAGCTATTCGTGATATTAATGTTGTGCACGAGCAAATAGACATTTTTACATGTCAGCCGAGTGAATTCACAAAGATTTTGTTACATAATTTGTGTTTTCGTGATAGATAAATCTTAATTTTTTATTATAATTAAAAATTACTTTATTATAAGGATTTTTAGGAGCATCGCTAGTTCAGTTATTATTATTTTATTTTATTTGTGTAAGCTAATAAGTATTTAGTTTATTATGATGTATGGTTTCTCTAGATATAAGTAGATTTGTAATGTTTTAAATACCTTGTTATCGCATTGGGTCTTACCTGTAATGTTAACAGATAAAGGATTAAATAAATAAATAAATAATAAATAAATAAGTTAGGATAAGTTTAGGATAAGTTACAAAAGTTGAAAATTAATTACTGAAGACATGGCAGTATGGTCTCTGACCTTAGCCTGTTCCAAATGGAACAAATAAAACCAAAAAAAAATGATGCTCCACATTACTAATTACTCCTGTATCGTGGGTGCGTTTACAAATATATAAACAAACAGCCACCCGGAACAACTACCTCTAGGCCAAACAAATATTTGTTTCGTCAAGGAATCGAACCCGCAACACTCTGAGCAGCGGTCAATAGCTCAGCCACTGCCTTCTTGCATCTTCATTGCTTTATTAAAGTCCAGATATAAGTAAATTTATTTGCTTGAGTTACTATGTAGCTGGGGAGGGATGTTAAAAAGTCGTGGTGGTCTAGTGGTTAAAAAACCAGCCTCTAAAGTATGAGTGCGCGGGTTCGATTCCAGGACAGGCAAGTACGTACTTTCTAAGTATATCTTGGACAACAATGACTGAAGGTGAAGGAAAACATCTTGAGGAAACCTGGACTTTAAGTCTGAAATCGCCAACCCGCATTGAGCAAGCATGGTGATTACGTTCAATCTCTGTATGAGAGGAGACCTGTGCCCAGCAGTGGGACGATAAAAAGGTTGATAATGATGATGAATGATGACTCTGTAGCTGTATAGATCTTTTGCACAGTCCCTAAGACAGGTTAACTAAATCCCAGGGAGGTTAACAGCGGGCGCAATGACACACATCGTGCAATTGACTTCAATTGTGTAGTGACGTCATAGCAATCAGCTGACGGGAGGTAGGTACAGACGTACTAACTGTGCTGCCGGCCGTAATCGAGTCGGTGGTCGGCAGCGAAGAGTCCTGGGATGCGGTGGTTTCCTTCTGCGGAAAGGGAGAGGGAGAACTCGTCCTCTCACCCGGCCCGCAGCAGGCGCACCGGGCTTTGGCGGAGGGCGGTTAAAGCCCTCTTTCACCCCCCCTAAATGGGTCCAGGTGCGACAGACTCGGAGATATTTGTCGCCCCCCAAACATCAGGACCCGAGGTGGCGGCGCGAAGTGTTCCACGCGCGCCTCTCTTAGACGTGACGGGAGGAGTCATACACCTCCTTCCCATTCACCATCACCTTCGACATTTTCCGTGAAGCGACTGCCGTCTGACCTCCACAACCCGAAGGCGACATCGAAGCATTGCAGTTAGACCAATTGTTGGACTTTTGAGGGCTCCAACAACCCGTAACGGCTGCCACTAGATGTTCGTATGGCAACCCGGACCAACGGCTTAACGTGCTTTCCGAGGCACGACCAGACCAGTACAAATATTCATATTCATGCATACAAATACTTGCACTGTGCGGGGATTGAACCCGCGCCACCTTGCTTTATTAAGTTATTTTGATTAAGTTTGTAAAGTGAATAGGCTTAATTAACTAGCGCTCTTTACCATCAACGATTGCATTACTGCTTACTATCAGGCGGGATTGCAGTCAAGCACTAGATAATAATGATTAAAAAAAAAAGAACAACATCACCTTCTTGTTCTAGCTATCTTGGGAACTGCTTTCAGTCTGGATGCAGTTGTATACCAGTAGGATACATGGAACGACTGTCTTTCTGATCTACAACCAAGTTACTGATGGTAAGCAGTGATGCGATCGTTGATGGTAAAGCGCGCTAGTTTATTAAGAGCCTATTCACTCAAAAAAAAACTGAGTGAATAGGAAGGAAGACGGCAGTTGAGCAAGGTGATGCAATGTTAAACCCAATATTACGACCAACGATGTTGCGCCAGAGGTAGATTGAACTGGAGACCCTCGACGACCAAACTCCCGACAGAACAACATTTGACGCATCATACCCGGCACACATCGTAACACAATTGCTCAGACCCATCTTCCGTACGGCTTCAACAGACATCATGTAGGCTAGGAACACAACGTATCGCTTAGCGGCAAGACTTTGTCTAGTGGGTGGTAACTTCTGGCGGCAGCCGATCTTATGGCCTACCACCGAGAGGTGGTATTTGGTAACCCAATTGGATTAGGGATCAAACAGATATAGACTCAGAGCTGTTCTTGAGATAATCTGATCATCATCGTCAAAATCAAAATCAAAGCGTTTATTTCAAATAAACCAGTTAAAGGCACTTTTGAATTGTCAGAAGGTCGGTCAGTCAGTAAGATGAAGCTAGTCGCCCATTCCAAAGAGTAGGTACCTATTGAGAAGAACGGGCAAGAAGCTCCATGGAAACTCTTTTAAACTTTCAAGCTATTGTTACAAATATTTGATTACGTCATCTTAATTCACCTAGAAGACGTTTCCTGCTGGATAAATAATAGGCTTCTCCCGTACCCAGGGCACCCTCGAAAGTTGAACTTAATAAGATAAGTCTTGTGCAGACAACTGCGTAGTAAAATGACCCGTCACTGATGTTAGCAACCTATAGTCATCTGTGTCATGGCTAATGGCTAACTATCGAGTGCCTTCGATCAATCTATGTTAGGAATAGGTGACCTCTGTGGAGGTAAGTAGACAGGGTTCAATTGAACTTGGCAGCAAAACTCCTCAGGCGAGACTCTCTCGGTTATTACTTCAAATAAAACAGTTTCAATGGTTTTTTGGGCGCATGTAGGTAGATACCACTGACACCGCTGTGGACAAATTTTTTGATGAATAGTAAAAAAGTGGCCTTAGAAAGAAAAAGTATAATTTATGTGTAGCTCGTACAGGAAGATTATGAAACAAAACTAAAAAAAAAGTTATATGTAAATTGTATAAAAAAAAACAACAAAACATTAGAAAGTCCCTTACGAAGCCAAAAGGCTCTTATCTCAACATAACGCTTCGATATTTAAAAAGTAAATGTCTAAACGTTGGTATTCCTATTTAATTAAAATTCTGTTTTCAAAAAACTCATATTTGTAGTAATTTCCGCTGCCGCCATTGTCCCCATAAGCTTAAAGATAAAATGTTAGTTCAGACCTGTCAAATTAGTCCGCTTCTGACGTAAATTGACGTATTTTTGGTCGCCATGCCTATAATCACGTCCAATCTGTCTATGGAGTATCTCAATTTGACAGGATTAAACTAAAATGTCATCTTCTAACCAAAATTAGTTTAATTTTTGAACAAAAAAATCGGCGTCATTGTCTATTCTCGTTTTCGTCTATGGTAATTGTGCCTATTAGGTATCCGGTTGACAAAGACTTGTGCCATTGAACTACAAAGGTCACTGGTTCAAATCCCAGTTCAGGTCAGACCACGCAGGATCAGAGCAAGTCAATTACATTAGTCTGATAGAAAAATTGCTTCATAATAGTCTAGCAACAGTCTGTCCTGAGTGAGGTCTTGGATTAAATTCCCAGGTCAGACAATAGGTATTTATTGGGTCTTCTGAGATATCAGGTCATTGGTATTGTTATCTGTGCTTCAGGTTACTGACATCGAGCTCGTTTAGCAACAAGATACTTTGATGTAGGTAAGCTAACCAACGTAAGAAGACCTTTGTGAACTGAGCACTTGTTGCAGATGGACCTTTTTTCCGAAGGTGGAAATGGACCTAGGCACTTCAGAATTTGAGAATGGAGACTGTTGGGAGCCTGATTTCAGATATGATATGGTGCGAGACCTAGAGCCGTTTTCAGTCTCCCCAGAGATGTGCCTTCACAGGCATTACGCATGGGCGGTTCCGGAATTGGTATTTTAAGAGTGGACTCTAGTGCCGAGGAATTTGAGAAATAGGTATTTCAAGAAACTATTACCGTCGCGCCGCTTTCAACGTTTCCCCGTAAAGTGCGAAAGGGACAGTTGCAACTCAGGCTGGTTTTCTTTTTTAAAACACGACAGATCCCAATTATTTTTTATATCAAAATGTAAGTATAGGGAAGCTTGTTGTAAAAGTGTATACATTGACCCATGAACGAGTTGCCTACTCTGTGGAGACGAGTGTGATGTACCTACAGCATGATTGTGTTTGTTGTGCTTGACCCGATTCAGCTTGATGGTAAAGCGCGCTAGTTTACTAAGAACCTATTCTAGCCTTGAATTCTAGCAAACGAAAAGACCACCGGTGACAACTAGTTCCAGTCCCTCGATGTACGCGGTAAAAAAGACGAGGCAAAACGTTTCGTGCGGATCGCAGCGGTGTCAACAACGTAAGTAAGGGTGGTCACTCGCCGTAGGTACGACCGGCTCGTTCGAAGATGGAACGGAGATGGAGGAATTAAGTTCGAATGCTACTCCTAAAATTTCTTTTGTTTTATCCAATAAGCCCGTGTGGCTACGATGAGTTTTCATTACGAGACTCGCTCGTCGATATCGAGCGCGTTTGACTCATCGATTGGTCCGCTTCAAGGTTGTAAGAACTCTCAACCAACGAGAGCGCCAAACGCGCTCGAAATCGACGATCGAGTCTCGTAATGAAAACTCATGGCAGCCATACTGATCAATCTATAATGTTCTCACTCGTGGGACGGCGGCCTCCTCTTGGTGAGAGGGAGTCGGCCGTAATCTACCACGCGGGCCCAGTGCGGGTTGGTACATGTCACATGTCTTTGAATATTCAGTTCTAGGACAGTTTCTAGTCCCGTTTCCTCATGATGTTCTATTTCACCGTTCTGATAGCAATATCTGAGCTGACCCGTGAAGGTCCTGATACAGCAGTTCATCTGGAGGTTATCTGGCACCAGCTGTGTGAAATATTATTATTATAACGCTAAATATATTTATGTATGGACGACAGCAGGTCAAGCTACCTGAAACTGTAAAATATTCTCACTCAACCTTGGGCCTTAATGGTTTAAAGGATAAAGGTAAAAATCAAATAAAGATATGCAATATGTTAAGAAAACCCTGTCCGATCCGTGAAGGTATTGTTAGGTATCGATAACTGATTCTACTGATGCCTACAAAGACGAGCTAAACATAAAAAAAAATCCCCCTAAAAAAATTTTTTCGCTAGCGAGGTAACTTAATACATGTCTGGTAGGCAATTTATACATAAGAGGGCGAAGGGGAGGCAGGGCATGAGGCTTCCGCCATAGTTTCGGCCGCACAACTAAACAACGAATATTCGCCGTAGGCCGCTTTGTGAATCTTCGCCCGCCAATGTAGACAAGAATATCGTATGTCATCGTATGTCCGACAACGGATATTTTGCGCGCCAACACGACACGTATCTTCGCCCGCTAATGTAGCCCCGGCATAATGAATAATTTGTGTTGTTTTTAGTTGTTTTTCTGCTAGATGTAATTATTAACATAATCAGCCTATAATGTTGCCACTCCTGCTACACAGGCCTCCTCTCGATGAGACGGAGTGGGCCGTAATCTTCCACGCGGGCCCAGTGCGGGTTGATAAGTACTAACACTAGTTTTTAAGTCGTGTGTCAAAAAACTACACGAATGGCCACGGCGCCCTCACCTTCCGCCTGACGCAGGTCCTCACCGGTCACGGTTGTTTCGGGAGGTTCCTGTTCCGTATTAGGCGGAAGGACACGCTAGGTATGTCACCATTGTGTGGATCGCCCTGAGGACACGGTGGAGCATACGGTGGAGGTCTGCCCGGCTTGGGTAGAGCACCGCCGTGTCCTCGTAGCGGCGATGGGCGGCGATCTCTCGCGTCCGACCCTGATCGCCTGGTTTCACGCACGCCTCAAAGAGATGTCAACATATCGTGACGGGGTCCACAGACCGATGCCTCCTGGGTCAGGGTTGCGGGTTGGTTAAACAAGAAACCGTGGCCCTGGCCGAAGCACAGGCAAGTGAAGAAACACGGGTGGGATTTAGTCAGTAAAAGTCTGACACGCCCTTCCGCTCCGCCCAGAGCGGAAGATGTCATTTGATTATTTCCCACACGAAAAAAAAACTTTCAAATTAAGATTCTTCATATACAGTTTAGACGCGATTATAAACATGGCGATCAAAATACGCTAATTTACGTCAGTCAGGAGCGCACTAATTTGACAGGTTTAAACTGACATTTTATCTTCTATCCTTTTCTTAATGAAAAAGTTGCACTGAATTTAAATTTAATTTAGTTTTTGAACATGGGAATCGGGGCCATTGACACCAGATTTAAGTCATTGTAATAAGGTTTATTTTGTAAAAGCACCTTCATTACAATTAATATGCAGATTTTAATCTGTCTTACAGGACGTCGACACAGTGGTATAACTTGTTCATAAGCGTCGTAATTATGATAATAATAAAAATAAATTACGATAAACATAACAACTTTTATAACATAACAGTAAAAAATACGAGCATTAAGGTTTGTGCCAGATTGTACGACCTCGTTTGATAGTGATGTGCCCTAGCTGAGACCAAGACGACGAATAGACGAGGACGGACAACGAATGTGGAATTGTGAAATACAATGTCAAGAAGAATCAAAATTTATTTGCTCTCGTATGATGTTTATTAATCCATACTAATATTATAAATGCGAAAGTAACTCTGTCTGTCTGTCTGTCGGTCTGTCTGTCTGTCTGTCTGTCTGTCTGTCTGTCTGTCTGTTACGCTTTCCCGCTTAAACCTCTCAACCGATTTTGATGAAACTTGGCACAGATAATCTTTAGACCCCGAGAAAGAACATAGGCTACCTTTTATCCCGGAAAAATTTGATGTTCCCGAGGGAAACCTAAAAAGCGCGATATAACCGAACTCCACGCGGGCGAAGCCGCGGGCGGAAGCTAGTTAGATGTATATACAGCTTTCCGCCCGCGGCTTCGTCTTCGTGGTGTTCGGTTATATCGCGCTTTTTAGATTTCCCTCGGGAACATCAAATTTTTCCGGGATAAAAGGTAGCCTATGTTCTTTCTCAGGGTCTAAAGATTGTCTGTGCCAAATTTCATCAAAATCGGTTGAGAGGTTTAAGCGGGAAAGTGTAACAGACAGACAGATAGACAGACAGACAGACAGAGTTACTTTCGCATTTATAATATTGTTACGAATGGACCTTATGTCGATGGCATAAGGTTCAATATCGCGTGACATGCAGTGTGTCACTTTTAAACCCTATCTCGCTAGATCTAGACATTTCCTAGGTACAATAATAAAACGCATTGCTAGACTTAGGACGGCCTATCGAATGGTACAGGTCTCAACAGTTTTGTCAACAAAGTGTCGACATCGAAATTTCTAGAAACCCGTTTCCGGGAATTACCGTAGGTACTTCCGAGTGACCTCGAGGTTATGTGCTATTATTATTACGTCTGGAGGAATCTGGAATGTTCGATCAGCTGGACTATATAAGCGCCGCGACGCCGGCACAGAGTCAGTCTACACTCGACTAGCGATACGAAAACAGCGACAGTTAAGAAGCGATCTTCGAGAATACCTACTGCGACAACTGTAACGAGAACTGTGAGTACTACGGGAAGTAACATCTGTAGTTATTGTGTGTTTACAACACGGACTTCGTGGACATAAGGGAAGACTTCGAACGTCAGCGACATTCTACTTGTCATTGCCTACAATCGACTGTACCTTCGTTGCCAATAAACTTCGTAACCCTTAACCGGCGTTTAAGTACCCCTAGCCCGTAACAATTGGTGTCAGAAGTGGGATGCCGGTCACGCCAAGGGAAGACGAAAGAGTTCGCACGCGACGACAAGCAGCGATGGATTTGGCGCGTCAAGAGGAAGAATCGGTTGGTGTCCCTGTACCCGGAGTAGATGCGGCCGTCGTAACACCGACGAATGCGAGTGCCACCACTACTCCCGGAGCCAGAGGACCCGATTTTTCGGCGTTGCTGGCTCACTTGACGGCGCAAATAAAGCTGAGTATAGAACAATCCCAGGCAGCAACCCAGGCACAAATAGAAAAAACCCAGGCGCAGATTAAAAGTGTAGCAGAATCCCAGGCAGAAACCCAGGCTCAAATAAAACAATCCCAGGCAGAAACCCAAGCAAAAATAGATGAATCCCAGGCAAAATCTCAGCAACTAGTATTAGAACTAAACGAAAAGTGGGAAACAACCAAAGAAGAGGTCAACGAGCTTAAAATAAAAACAGCAAAACAAGATGCCCGCATGGACCAGCAGGAAGCTCGTATAGAGAAACTAGACAATACCATCATGGAGTTTGGGAAAGAAATAGAAAGAGTACAAAAAGGAGGTATTAAAGGTGTGATACCTGTACCTAGTGCTTTGCCGACGTTCCAAGTACCTCATTTTGACGGTACAACGTCATGGGTGGCCTTCCGTCTACAGTTTGAAAAAGTCGCAAAAGGCAACAATTGGGATGACGATCAAGCGGTAACCGCTCTTACGCTTGCTCTGCGTGGTGATGCGGTACAAATTCTCGAAAATATTTCCGGCGATTGCAATACCCTAGCCTGTCTGCTAGAAGCGTTGGAGTCTAGATACGGGGAGAAACACCTCGAACATGTTTACAGGGCTCAACTCCGCGACCGCACACAGAAAAGCAGTGAGGGTTTGCAACAATGGGCATCGGAAATAGAACGTATTGTTCGGAGGGCGTATGCTTCAACGCCGGGAGCAATTGATGCTACTACGGTGCAAGCTTTTACTGATGGAATCCGAGATGCAGAAGTCAGGGCTGCAGTTCGTCTGGGTCATCATCAGACTCTGAAGGCAGCCTTGACACACGCTCTGGAGGTGGAAGCAGTACGCCAAGACGGCCGACAACAGCACCGCATTCGCGAGGTAACCCCAATAATAAAAACTCGGCAAGGACCAACCTGCTATGAGTGCGGCGAAAAGGGTCATATTCGGATCAATTGTCCCAGGAAGTCTAAGGGAAGAAGTACTTCTGGGACACAGGTGGAAGCCGAGGATTTAAACTAAGAACAGCCAGGGCTATGGGGCGAGTACTGGCTGGTCGACCTGAAGCCCCCATTATAACAGTATCACAAGTGGGCGATGGAAACAGTCTTATTATAGAAGGAGAACTGAATGGTAAGTCATGCAGTTTCATGTTGGATACTGGTGCATCAAGAACTATTGCACGACCGGAGCTATTTCCTCGGACCATAGCATGGAAAAGAGGGTTTTCACAATGCCGATTACAAACCGCCACCGGCCAACCAGTACTTGTCCTGGGTGAAACGAATGTGACCTTGAAAATGGGTGATAAGACATTTACGCACCCTGTTTTAGTAGCGAATATTACAGATGATTGCATAATAGGACTGGACTTTTTGAAGAAACAACATTGCATCCTTAATGTAGCAAAAGGAGTATTGAGTTTCCCAGAACAAGAAGTATTTCTTCAAGGTGGAAAACAAGGGTCAGTGTACTGTTTAAGGAGAACGGTATTGCCACCAAGATCAGAAACCTTAGTAGATATTAGACTATCACCAATAGGATGCCGTAAACGTTGCATTATAATTGAAGATTCTGGAGATCACCCAGACTGGATAACAGCAAGGACACTGATGATGATTTCCGATAAACCAAAAGTGCGCATTATCAACGTTAGTAACAAAGAAATAATTCTTGAAAAGAATTGCATCGTGGGTGTGTGCGACCATGTAGCATCGTTGAGAAAAACAGAGGCGCATGAAAAGGAACGTGATAAGCAGTGGCAGGAACATGTATCGACACTACTCGAAAATTGTAAGGGCAATTTAAACAAATTCGAAAGTCACAAAGTTAAGCAACTGTTGTATAACTTCCATGACATCTTCTCTAAGACCGACAGTGACGTGGGAAGGACCGGGCTCGTCAAACACCATATAGATACGGGCGATACACAGCCGATAAGACAGAGACCACGTCGTATCCCCTTTGCAAGAGAACAGGAAGTGTCGAAAATGTTAAGAGATATGGAGAAAAATCGGATTATCGAAGCGTCTACCAGCCCTTGGTCATGTCCAGTTGTCCTAGTCAAGAAAAAGGATGGCAGTACAAGGTTTTGCGTTGACTACAGGATGTTGAATGATGCCACGAAAAAGGACAGTTATCCCCTGCCACGTATAGATGACACTTTGGACTTGCTAAGTGGCATGAAATGGTTCTCCACAGTTGACCTTAAAAGTGGATACTGGCAGGTGGAAATCTGTCAGCAGGATAAAGAAAAGACCGCTTTCACCACTGGTCCTGGGAACGGTCTCTGGCAATTCAATGTCATGCCTTTTGGACTGTGCAATGCTCCAGCTACATTTGAGCGCCTAATGGAGCGCATCTTGGTGGGGTTGCTTGGTGATGCATGCCTGGTCTATTTGGATGACATCATCATTATGGGACGAAACTTCGCAGAGCACCTACGCAATTTGGAGAAAGTCTTTCAGAAACTGCGTGAAGCGAATTTAAAACTCAGTCCTAGTAAGTGTACACTATTCCAGAAAGAGGTTGGATACTTGGGACACATTATTTCGGCGCAAGGAATTCGAACAGACCCTGAAAAAATAAAAGCCGTGTCGAAGTGGCCTACGCCTCGTAATAAAACTGAGGTACGCTCTTTCCTGGGTCTGTGTGCATATTACCGTCGGTTTGTGAAGAACTTCTCCGAGTTAGCGAAACCGTTGCATCGTTTAACAGAGGAAAAGTGTCTATTTGAATGGAACTCTGACTGCGAACAGGCATTTGCTCTACTGAAAACTCACTTGTGTGAGGCTCCTGTACTAGGTTACCCTAGTAGGGAAGGCCGATTTTTGGTAGATACAGATGCCAGCAATGTGGGTATTGGAGGAGTTCTCTCTCAAACACAAGGAGATAGGCAGGTCGTTATCGCATATTTCAGCAAATGCCTTTCCAAGCCAGAAAGAAATTACTGTGTTACCCGCCGAGAACTTCTAGCCGTTGTTAAGACCTTACAACACTTCAAGAAATATTTGATTGGGAGGCAGTTTACACTTCGTACCGATCACGCTGCCTTACAGTGGCTCCTCCAGTTCAAAGACCCAGAAGGACAAGTAGCAAGGTGGATAGAGCAGCTGCAAGAATTTGACTTTGTCACTGAACATCGGAAAGGCAAGTCACACAATAATGCTGATGCTTTGTCTAGACGACCTTGCGAAGAATCTTGCCGACATTGTACCAAACAGGAAAAGAAAGAGAACGTAAGGATTATCCAGGTGAATGCTTTGGACGAAGACTGGGATAATCAATCATTGGAAGACGCACAAAAGGAAGATAGTGACTTGAAGACAGTAATCGAATGGAAACAACGTGGCCAGAGGCCCGCTTGGAGTGAAATATCAGCGCTTAGCCCAGCAGCAAAAAGTTACTGGGCCCAATGGGACAGCCTGATAATTGATAATGGAGTTCTCAAAAGGAAATGGGAATCACCCAGTGGACAGGAGGTCACCTTACAGATAGTTGTTCCCGGTGATAAAGTCGCGTCAGTGCTACGACAGGTGCACGACGGAGTATCCGGAGGACATCTAGGAGTAAAGAAAACCCTGGAGAAGGTGAGAAAAAGATTCTATTGGGTGCATTGCCGCGAAGACGTAGAGGACTGGTGTAGAAAATGTGCAGCCTGCTCCTCAGTAAAGGGACCGCAAACGAGAGCCAGAGGTCGGCTGAAAGTGTACAATGTTGGTGCACCATGGGAAAGAGTTGCTGTCGATATAGCTGGGCCATTCCCTGTTACTGAAGAAGGGAATAGGTATATCATCGTCCTGCAAGACTATTTCAGCAAATGGCCAGAAGCTTTTGCAGTACCTAACCAGGAACTCATACAGTCGCCAAAAAGCTAGTTCACGAGGTGTTCTGTCGATTTGGCGTTCCCTTGGAGTTACACTCTGACCAGGGTAGAAACTTCGAGTCTTCACTATTTCAAGAGGTTTGCCAACTACTCGGGATACATAAGACTCGTACAACACCGTATCACCCACAGTCAGATGGAATGGTCGAAAGATTCAATCAGACGTTGGAGAATCACTTGGCCAAAGTAGTGGAAGAACATCAAAGGGATTGGGACCAATACATTCCACTCTTTTTAATGTCATACCGCTCAGCAATACACGATAGCACAAATTGCACACCGGCGAAAATCAACTTCGGCCGAGAAATTAGACTACCAATAGATGCATTAACCGGAACACCCCCCTATACTCCTATCCTAGCCGTCGACTATGTGGCCGACCTGCGGCGTAAGTTAGATGGAATACATGAGCTAGTGAGAGAGAATGGTCTGAAAACCAGTGAGAAGATGAAGATCCGATACGACCGCAAAGCTAACGTGCCCGGATTTGAAGAGGGAACTTCGGTATGGTTACATAATCCCATTAGAAGAAAAGGAAAGAGTCCAAAGTTCCAAGCCAAATGGGAGGGTCCGTACACGATAGCAACCAGAATAAACGATGTCACCTACCGGATTAAGAAAGGACCTAGAGGGAAGCTGAAGGTCGTACACGTAGACCGCCTAGCTCGCTATTATGGATCAAATCATGCTCGGGACGAGCATGACTAAGAAGGGGGCAATGTTACGAATGGACCTTATGTCGATGGCATAAGGTTCAATATCGCGTGACATGCAGTGTGTCACTTTTAAACCCTATCTCGCTAGATCTAGACATTTCCTAGGTACAATAATAAAACGCATTGCTAGACTTAGGACGGCCTATCGAATGGTACAGGTCTCAACAGTTTTGTCAACAAAGTGTCGACATCGAAATTTCTAGAAACCCGTTTCCGGGAATTACCGCAGGTACTTCCGAGTGACCTCGAGGTTATGTGCTATTATTATTACGTCTGGAGGAATCTGGAATGTTCGATCAGCTGGGCTATATAAGGCGCCGCGACGCCAGCGCACAGTCAGTCTACACTCGACTAGCGATACGAAAACAGCGACAGTTAAGAAGCGATCTTCGAGAATACCTACTGCGACAACTGTAACGAGAACTGTGAGTACTACGGGAAGTAACATCTGTACTGTTATTGTGTGTTTACAACACGGACTTCGTGGACATAAGGGAAGACTTCGGTGCAACGTCAGCGACATTCTACTTGTCATTGCCTACAATCGACTGTACCTTCGTTGCCAATAAACTTCGTAACCCTTAACCGGCGTTTAAGTACCCCTAGCCCGTAACAATATTAATATGGATTATAGTCGTGGTGGCCTAGTGGTCCACACCAGCCTCTTAAGTATGAGTGCGCGGGTTCGATTACAGGTCAGGCAAGTATGAATGCAACTTTTCTAAAGTTACATGTACTTTCTAAGTCTATTTTGGACACCAATGACTGAAGGTGAAGGAAAACATCTTGAGGAAACCTGGACTTTAGGTCTGAAATCGCCAACCCGCATTGAGCAAGCGTGGTGATTACGCTCAATCCTTCTCTGTATAAGAGGAGACCTGTGCCCAGCAGTGGGATGATAAAAGGGTTGATGATGATGATGATAAATTTATTAGACTCCAACATCTAATGGCAGTCGTTACGGGTTGTTGGAGCCCTCAAAAGTCCAACAATTGGTCTAACTGCAATGCTTCGATATCGCCTCCGTGTTGTGGAGGTCAGACGGCAGTCACTTTACGGAAAATATCGAAGTTTAGCCAAAATCAGCAGTTAGACTGACGTGAAAGAGTTTCGATGCCACTGGGATTAAAGCTGAGATGATGATGATGATTTATTAGACTAATATGGTACGCTTAACGTAAATACACATTTATTATATAATCTATGTAAATAGTACACTGTAGACTACCTACATTATTTCTCTCTCCTTCCCTTAGTATTCTATCCAAAGGTTGTCTGTAAAAGATCGCTCTTAGTGATAAGATCGCCCATTGTGTCTTCCTTTGTAAAATCTTTTTAATTATGTTTATGTAATCTACCTATATGGTGTAAATAATAAAGAGTATTCAATTCTATCGTCGACGAAGTCTTGAATTGAATTTAATAAGAGAGATTTGTCGTGAAGCTTATACCTTTAAATACTACCTATTGAATTAAATTTAAAAAAAAAAATGACGTGCGTCTGGTACTTGTTGATAGGCCTATGCTGTTGTCCTATTCCCCCTGTGATTAGAAAACGTTGTAAAAGCCTATTATTTTTAAAATCTAACCATGGAGTTTCTTGCCGGCTCTTCTCCATTGAAAACGACCAGTTGGAAGCTTGTGATGTTTGATAAGTGCCCATGTTGGATTATGTGAAATATGTTATAATATTTTAATTTTGAAATGTTGATAATAAAACTACATAAAAATAGTTTTTATTTGTGACATCGATTCGAATAGAGAGCAAGCAAACTGCCAACGTTGCAAGTTTGTTTTTATGTTTGTTTGCTCGCGCTAATCTCGGAAACTTCTAGTCCGATTTGAAAAATTATTTTTGCGTTGGATAGCCCATTAATCCAGAAAGGCTTTAGGCTATATAACATCACGCTGCGACCAATAGGAGCGGAGCATAATTAATTCCACGCGAATGAAGTCGCTGGCGGCTGCTAGTTTATAATAACCTAAGGGTTTGAAACGAAAATTTTTGTAGGTTTCAAGTTTCCCCACGTGTGAATTACACTATTAATAAATAGATATAAGGGCAGGGGAATTATGAGATAATTATAGGCACCTTTTAGAACAAATAACTAATGTACGTCTAAGGTTACCTCTCGCCTCCGCCTGCGTCACTTAGACACAGGTCAAGAGGTCGTTGGCCTGCTAATTAGCGACTGGTATGTAACTGCTCAGAGGTGGTAATATTTACAACTGTGGGTTCGCTGTTACTTACGGGCTACTTACGGAGCCGAGACGTGAACACTAACGGTCAGACTAGTCCATAAGTTTAAAGCCGCTCAGCGAGCTATGGAGCGGGCTATGTTGGACGTCTCTCTGAAGGACCGCATCAGAAATGAGGTGATCCGACAGAGGACCAAAGTCACCGACATAGCTGAGAGGATTAGCAAGCTGAAGTGGCAATGGGCTGGTCATATATGCCGAGGACCGACAACCGTTGGGGTAAAAGAGTCCTCGAGTGGAAAATGTAGCGTAGAAATGAAAACGTAGCATAGGACGCCCTTAGGCGAGATGGAGCGACGACATCAAAAAGGTGGCTGATAGTGGTTGGTGGAGAACTGGTCAACATCGAGCTTGTTGGCGTGCTATGGAAGAGGCCTATGTCCAGCAGTGGAGCAATTATACTAGAATTTGTTCACGATGGCAACAACTAAAATAAACTTGAATACTCTATTATGTACACCATATACCTAAGGTACAGTACATTGACAGCCTCTGTGGCGCAGCGGTAGTGAACACGGCCGCTGCGCAAGGAGCTCATCATCTCAGCGTTAAGACCAGTCGCATCCGAAGCCTTTTCAGCTTTGGAGTCTGGGGTCCGCTTTACCAGTCTAACTGCTGATTCTGGCTAAAGTTCGATATTTCCGTGAAGCGACTGCCGTCTGACCAGAAGGCGATATCGAAGCATTGCAGTTAGATCAATTGTTGGACTTTTGAGGGCTCTAACAAGCCGTAACGACTGCCATTAGATGTTCGTATGGCAACAGGGATCAACGGATTAACGTGCTTTGCGAGGCACGACCAGACCAGTAAGTAAGAAAGAAAGTAAATTTATTCAGCACAGACTTGACACACAATCCAGTACATCTAGCATAAACACACATCGGGTAGCACCAACAAAATAATAAAAAACATAAAACCAAATAAGTAATAAAATAAAATAAAAAACCAAATAAAAAGTAAAAAAAAACCCTTAAACCCATGTGTAAAAAATAACAGCATAACGCCAATACAAATACATATTTACATTGCGCGGGGATCGAACCCGCGCCTCTGTCAGACGCTGTCTCTCATGCCTAACGAATGTGTATACGAAATTAAAATCAGTTCAGCCGTTTTTAAGGAGTTGAGGACAAACACCGTGACAGGAGCATTTTTGTAACAAATAATTAAATAAAAAGTACAGTCGAGCTCTTAACTCTCGGGAAATAATAATTATGATTTCGTAAGCCCTACTCGTACTTGACCGGTTTAGTCCGCGCCAGTATAGTATAAACTTATAATAGTAACTATATAATAGTTATAAACTAGTGAGTGACTGCAATCCCGCCTGATGGTAAGCAGTGATGCAAACGTTGATGGTAAAGCGCGCTAGTTTTATTAAGCCTATTCACTTAAAAAACTGAGTGAATAGGAAGAAAGACGGCAGTTGAGCGAGGTGGTGCAATGTTAAACCCAACAACACGACCAACGATGCTAGCACAACATTTAGCGCATCGTACCCGGCACACATCGCAACACAACTGCTGAGACCCGTCCTCTGTACGACCAGTCACCATAAAACAAAAACAATCCATTTAACAATATTGACAAGAAATAATTAATCATAATGACAAAATAGATGCGTATCCGCTCATATTTAGGGCACATTCAGTATTCAACCCACGAAGTGATTGAGTAGTTAATCAATGTAATGCAAAGAAATGAAACAATGAAAACGTGTGTTAAAAAATAGTAGCATTATAACTCGTTATTGAGTCGTTAGCACTGGCCGACATCGGTCATTTGTAGGGCACGACCGAGATAGGTTTTTAATACAGTAGGACGCCGATTATCCTGATTAATATTGTTGTCGGTACGCATCCGGATATCGAAAGTCCGGATAATACAATGTATGAAGAAAGGCGGGCTTTTTCCATACATATGTAGTATGTATGTTTGTACATAAATATGCAATGTCAGGTGTTTATTAAAAACGATTAGAACGAACGAAAGATTTATGTATTTATTACATATCAGCAAAAATCAATGTTTATTAAGAAATCGTATAATTTGCTTACAATAATTATGTATTTGGTCATTTGCATTTGATAATCATAAAATAAAATATGTCATAAGTTTAATTTGGTTTAAATTATTTGGTAATTTTCGTTTGACGTAATTCACTTTTTCATGAAGAAATGCAATGAACATCCGGCGGGATGCAGGCGGGGTGGAGAGCGCGAGTGGCGTGGCGTTATGCCAGGTTCCGATACGTTCATGTTAGAATAAACTCAACGCGGTTGGCAGTCCGGATAATTGCGAATCTGGATAACCGAGGTCCGGACAACCGGGGTCTGTACTGTAAAATACTGTCTCGGCCGAGACCGAGAACCGAAAACGAGAATGGATAGGGTGAAAAAAAATATTAAAATGCTGTTAATTATTCAATACAATGCGATCTGTTGAACAAAATTAACCGTTGTAATAATCAAAGTTGAATAACATTATATCCTTTTTTTGTTTGGTACGGCAAATCATCAAATGTCCTCTCCCGCTCTGGGCGGAGCGGAAGGGCGTGTCAGAATTTTACTGACTAAAACCCACCCGTGTTTCTTCACTTGCCTGTGCGCCAGGGCACCGGTTGCTTTTTTAAATAACAAGCACACATGACAATGAAATGACAGTGGAATTGTGTTGGAATGAAAAAATTATAAAAATGGCAGATCCTATAGGGCTCCAGCAATATGCAGTATAATTATTTTGGTGTTGTCCATTTACTGAGGAAGGCTTTAGCGCATAACATATCACTGCTACCAATAGGAGTGAAGCCTCCGTAACAGTTCCGTGACGTAGCGGTAGCGAAGGCGGCCGCTGCGCAAGGAGGCACAGGTTCGATCCCCGAGCAGTGCAAATATTTGTATGCATTAATATGAATATTTGCACTGGTCTGGTCGTGCTTCGGCAAACACATTAAGCCGGTTGCCATACGAATATCTAATGGCAATCGTTACGGATTGTTGGAGCCCTCAAAAGTCCTACAATTGGTCTAGCTGCAATGCTTCGATGTCGCCTTCGGGTGGTGGAGTTCAGACGGCAGTCGCTTCATGGAAAATGTCGAAGTTTAGCCATATCAGCAGTTGGACTGGTAAAGCGAACCCCAGACTCCAAAGCTGAAAAGCTTCGGATGCGACTGGGATTAACGCTGATATGATGATGATGACTTTAGCGCATAACATACCATTGCTACCAATAGGACCGAAGCATCAATGATAAATGTTGCGAAACCGGGGAAAAGGTTTCCGTTGCGTGCGTTACGTATAGGTACGGTTTAAGTTACCAAAAAAAAAAAAAAAAACACTGAAATAGATAGCTATTTCAGTGTTTTCTTTTTTTGGAAAACTTAATATTTTTGGGCCATTTAAGACGCTGTGAATAGCAAACTTTTAGGTATTTGAGGGGGTGAAGCAGACGAAGTGGGACACGACTAGCCCCGCCCACTGCAGGGCGTGGGGCGCTCCGCGCGAGTACATCGATGCGTGAGGTGAGGCGTCGTGCATCGAGAAATACGCACGTTCTATTAAATCTATACCAACCATTCTCTATTCCATCTACATTTAGAAGCGTAATTTCACAACCCAACCGCGACGTATGGTTGGCTCTGTTCGTCACAGTCCCGGTTCGCATTAGACGAGCAGCAGGTTCGAATCCCACATCCGTTCACTTTACCTTGCGATTTTCGAAAATGTGTATTTTATACATATTTTCATTTTTTATTATTACTTTTGTTTTCTTTTTTATTTTTATAATGCGCTTTGTCCGTTCTGCTTAATTTTTTTGTGTTATGTCCTTTTTTCATGAAACTGTTAGAAATATATCATTTCTAGAAATTACTATTTATAAACAGCTGTTTAGAGTAACTGTTAAAAAAAATGCATTTTCGGATATTTATAAAAATAAAAGATTTTTTCTTCAAAACTGCAACTCTTATCGAAGTCGGGTTTGTACGAGTGCTTAGAATAACACAACACAAAAAGATTGAAATAGATGGAGGCACTTGGAGGAGGCCTATACTGAAAGGGGCCATGAATAATGCAACAAAATGAAATCTAAATTTACTGTTTTGAACTATTATCAAATCAACTGTTATTTTTATTGTTTTTCTTTTCTATTCCATCTACATTTAGAAGGGTAATTTCACAACCCAACCCCGAGCACGGTTGGCTCTGTTCGTCACAGTCCCGGTTCGCATTAGACGAGCACCAGGATCGAATCCGACTTTACCTTGCGATTTTCGAAAATGTGTATTTTATACATATTTTCATTTTTTATTATTTTTTTTGTTTTCTTTTTTATTTTTATAATGCGCTTTGTCCGTTCTGCTTAAATTTTTTGTGTTATGTCCTTTTTTCATGAAACTGTTAGAAATATATCATTTCTAGAAATTACTATTTATAAACAGCTGTTTAGAGTAACTGTTAAAAAAAAATGCATTTTCGGATATTTAAAAAAATAAAAGATTTTTCTTCAAAACTGCAACTCTTATCGAAATCGGGTTTGTACGAGTGAAATAGATGGAGGCACTTGGAGGAGGCCTATACTGAAAGGGGCCATGAATAATGCAACAAAATGAAATCTAAATTTACTGTTTTGAACTATTATCAAATCAACTGTTATTTTTGTTTTTCTTTTCTATTCCATCTACATTTAGAAGGGTTATTTCACAACCCAACCCCGAAGCACGGTTGGCTCTGTTCGTCACAGTCCCGGTTCGCATTAGACGAGCACCAGGATCGAATCCGACTTTACCTTGCGATTTTCGAAAATGTGTATTTTATACATATTTTCATTTTTTATTATTTTTTTGTTTTCTTTTTTATTTTTATAATGCGCTTTGTCCGTTCTGCTTAAATTTTTTGTGTTATGTCCTTTTTTCATGAAACTGTTAGAAATATATCATTTCTAGAAATTACTATTTATAAACAGCTGTTTAGAGTAACTGTTAAAAAAAATGCATTTTCGGATATTTAAAAAAATAAAAGATTTCTTCTTCAAAACTGCAACTCTTATCGAAATCGGGTTTGTACGAGTGAAATAGATGGAGGCACTTGGAGGAGGCCTATAATGAAAGGGGCCATGAATAATGCAACAAAATGAAATCTAAATTTACTGTTTTGAACTATTATCAAATTAATTGTTATTTTTATTGTTTTTCTTTTTTTTAATTATATTATGAACTAAGAAATTCATGGTTAAATAAAGGCTTATTATTATTTATTATTAATTTCTAGAAATTTGTAGAAAGAAAATTATAACGAATTGATTTTAAATATTAGTTTGCATTATAATTGTTACAAAAAGAATATATTTAAAAAGATGGAACAATTACTACAAAAAAATACAGAAAATCGGATAAATTAATAATAATTAAAAAAAAAAACAATTGCAAATAAGAAATCCAACAAAAAGCATACAACGTAAAGCTGGGGTTTGAACCCGAACACATACAGGTGAAGAAAAATGTGCCGGGAAAAAGTAAAAAGAATAATTACAGAAAAAAATCAAATAAAATATCGGCAAAAATACAACAGTAAATTAAAAAGCATTTATTTCAATTAAAATCTACAAAAAGCATATAATGTAAACCTGGGGTTTGAACCCGGGCAAAAGCGAAATATGATTATTCATCAACAAACAGACACGTAAATATAATTATTTTCTGTGCGGGGTAAAGCAAAAAGTGACATAGGTCCGACAAGCACAGCGCCTCAGCGGTCACTGTCCAGCCGGGGTCAACTTTGTATGGAAGCCTTGAGAATACCTACAAGGGCTGAATTTTGGGCGATGTTGCTATATAAATTAATATTTCAATTTATTTATATGGCAACACTCTTGAATCACGTGACCGACCATGGCGTCCGCATAAACAATATGGCGTCACCCGATGTAAACACAATTCCATATTTCATCGATTTGCTTGTAATTAAGTGCTATAATATAACAGTTGAGTCGAGCTCTGCTCCTCCGTTTTATGTGTTACAAAGTTCCGCGAATCGTGGTTAGTGTTAGCGCATTGTGAGATAGTGACATTAGTGACTAACATTACTGTTGTTTTTCGTGAGACATTGACTCTGAACCAATGATCCTGAACCTATTTATTTTGTGGCTGTTGTGACAAGTGTTTGTGAACCTCAGTTCTGCCATGGCAGATGCGATGATGATGATACGAAATTTATAAAATTTATCATGTAATATATAAAATATTGGCTAAACAATACTTTTATTTCCAATCTCTATTCCCAGATAAAATAAAGGGACTAGAATTGAATCTAGCACGTTGATAGCGTTTTACAATTTATGTTATATTGTTATTTCATATGACCGGCCGCACATTGCATTCTGTATGAATATAATTTGTATGGACGGCGCCCGTTAGATTTTTTTCTATTACAAAGTTTTTTTCTCTATGCTAGATTCATTCTATTTTCCGTTTCTGATACATTCAGATCGGGAGGGTGGTCTCGAGAGGAGGAAAATATCTTGAGGCTGCACTCCTGGTCTGGATGTGTATTAAAATGTTAAAACTTAAAATACAATAGTCATCATGAAGTGGTTTAAATTTCCCGCCCTACTACGCCGACATAGTTTACTTGGGCTAAAGTAAGATGGCAGCACTTCCAAACTAAAATCGTTCCTACTTTTTTTGTATGAAGTTGACCTTCTTCTCCGATAGGAGTAATTGTGTTCTGTGTCACTGTCGCTAAGCATAGAAGTGAAAGAGAAGGCAATGGACGCCGCGATGGAGCGACGTTTCGTTCACGTTATTTATCATTAAATACATTATTTATTTTAGAATATCTTAGTTAAATCGATAAACAAAAACAATGGTTTCATTTACTATTATATTTTACATCGCTCTTCTCAATTTTATCAAGATTTGATGATTAATAATACAGTTACAACTGTTATAAATTCAATTTTAGGGGTTACTTTAGGATTTTTTCTATCGAGAAAATTAATTCAAAACGTGTTTTGAAAACAATGGTTTCCTGCTACATATAATCAAGATTAACATATAAATTTTTGGCTGCTCTGAAATGTATACATTTGGCTAAAAAATTGTTTTAAGAAGCCTATTTTTACTGAACACAGCGCCTTAAAGAGGAATAATCCTTTTTAAATGGCACAAAAATAATAAAATTTTACGAGAATGTAGTCGCGAGCAACAGCCAGTTCATTATATTTGAGGAAGTACCCGCCTTTAAAAAAAAAAAAAAAAGAACCGGTTTAAAATCGATATAAAAGTGTTTTGTGATCATTCAGAGCGGTTAGTTGGAAGAATCTTGTTTTTGAACGCCTTCGGGGACTATGGACGGGTGTATGTGTGATGGTAATCTTCACGACTTAATGTAACGAAGGCGGAAGCAGAGATGTATGAAGCACACACAATTTAATTTAATAATAACAAAAAAAAACTGATTTAATGTTTTTTTTTTATTTTATTTTAAGTATCATCTAAGAATACATATTGTGGAAAGCAATAAAAGTAATGGGTATTGAGTAATTCAGCAGTAATTATTATTGTTTATTAGTTTTATTTTATTTATTTGGGACAAGAAACAGTAGGTAATCAATACATAGTATAAAACAAAGTCGCTTTCGCTGTATGTCCGTATGTATGCTTAGATCTTTAAAACTACGCAACGGATTTTGACGCGGTTTTTTTTAATAGATAGAGTGATTCTTAAGGAAGGTTTGTATGTATAATAAATGCATAATATAGTAGAGAAACACTGATAAATCTAAAAAGCGCGATAAAACAGAACTCCACGCGGGCGAAGCCGCGGGCGGAAAGCTAGTATGTTATAATATTAATAGTCGACTAATGTTGTGAATGTTTTTTTTATTAGGTAATTATAAACTGGTGCTTGACTGCAATCCCGCCTGATGGTAAGCAGTGATGTAATCGTTAATGTAGTAAAGCGCGCTAGTTTATTAAGAGCCTATTCACTCTAGCCTTGAAAGTTACAGACACTCAAATTGTAGTCCGACGGAAACACCGCCGCTGGCAAATTGTTCCACTCCTTCGATGTACGCCGTGTAAAAGAGGAAGCGAAACGCTTCGTACGGATCGTAGTGGTGTTAGTTTTGTTAATTACAGAAATTAAAGACACAATTTGTTTAAACACGAACACAGGATAAAATAAAAAACAAAATCAAAATACAGATACACAAAAGCTTTTACACAAGCTTTTTCCTTCCTCGTAAAACCGGTCAGCTGACAGCAATTTTGACCGCTCCAAATAGATAGTTTATTGGATTACATGTCCAAGAGATCATTGATAGCGGTTAGGGTACGTGGTACTGGGGACTTATTACGCGGAACTAAGCGAAGTGGAGCCTCAGCAGACAGCATGGCTTCCTCTAGCAGCAGTACATGTCTGAGATGACAACTAAGTAGACAAGAAGCGAGCCAAACCAGCACAATCCATACTTATATTATAAATGCGAAAGTAACTCTGTCTGTCTGTCTATCTGTCTGTCTGTCGGTTACGCTTTCCCGCTTAACCGATTTTGATGAAATTTGGCACAGACAATCTTTAGACCCTGAGAAAGAACATAGGCTACCTTTTATCCTGGAAAAAATTGATATTCCCGAGGGAAATCTAAAAAGCGCGATATAACCGAACTCCACGCGGGCCAAGCCGCGGGCGGAAAGCTAGTAAGTGATAAATGCGAAAGTAACTCTGTCTGTCTGTCGGTCTGTTACGCTTTCCCGCTTAAACCTCTGAACCGATTTTGATGAAATTTGGCACAGACAATCTTTAGACCCTGAGAAAGAACATAGGCTACCTATTATTGAAAAAAAAAAATGATATTCCCGAGGGAAATCTGAAAAGCGCGATAAAACCGAATTCCACGCGGGCGAAGCCGCGGGCGGAAAGCTGGTATTAAGATAAAAAGTACCCAATATTTTTGTAATGTATGTTGTAAGTAGGTAATGGAATAAAATATGTCAACATTGCTTTTTTTTAATAATTATAAACTAGTGCTTGACTGCAATCCCGCCTGATGGTAAGCAGTGATGCAATCGTTGATGGTAAAGCGCACTAGTTTATTAAGCCTATTCACTTAAAAAACTTAGGAATAGGAAGGATGACGGCAGTTGAGCGAGGTGATGCAATGTTAAACCCAACAACACGACCAACAATGCTGAGCCAGAGGGAGATTGATCTGGAGACTCTCCACGACCAAACTTCCGACACAACAACATTTGGCGCATCGTACTCGGCACACATCGCAACACAACTGCTCAGACCCGTCCTCCGTACGGCTTTACCAGACACCCTCAACATTACGTGTGTATCGATCGCTGTCTTCTCAATAAACGGTTCGCCAGTCGACCATATACAGCATTCAAGGAAGTCGTATTATTTCCCCAAAACCCGCTGTATACAAGAATTTTATTCCTGGTTATAAACCATGATCTTTTTCTTCTTCTTCAGCCTATAAAGGTCCACTGCTGGACAAAGGCCTCCCTCAAGGCTTTCAATGCGAGGGTTTGTCATAATACCCACGCTTGGCTTGGCAGGCGGGTTGGGGATCGCAGTAACATAGAATAAAGAGAGGGAAGTACGTTATCTTCATACAAACGGACCGCGCGCGGCTTGTATGTGTGCGCCATAGTATCTATGCGTCGCCGCACGCACACCTAAATAATATTAGAGTGCCTATGACTGCGCTAGTCGCGGCTAGAAGAAAGAACACGCGCATACTTTTCGGCAATTAGCTTTTAAAAATGATCACAAACCTCTGAAAGTTATGTGAAATTTGAACAAAAAAAGACTTATATTTTTCAAAAATATTTCTAAAATTATTTAAAAAATAAATGATATATTACACATTAAAGTTTAAAATAACATAAAACGAATAGTCGAAACGAAGAAAGGGGGATTTTAGTATTAAATAAAAATTTTGTATATTTGTGTGATTAATAGTATGTATGTTTGTAATTTATATTATTAATTAAAAATAAAAATAAATATGGTTCTTTATGTGTACAAAACTAAAAATAAAAATTACAAAAAAAAACTGACTAGTATATGTAAACTAAATACTAAGCAAATAATTTAAACATAAGCTCTTAGTCTATAAATATTTGTTAGCGGTTTGGGCGACAACCGTAACCGACGAAGCGCGGACAGTCGTCAACCCTAAGACAGTAGGCAATTAAATCGCGGATTGGGTCGCAGATAACCTACTTCCCCTCTTTATTCTATGGCAGTAATTTGATATCCGTGAAAATCATATACTTTCGCATTTATAATATTAACTAGAGGACGCGCGCAACTTCGTTCGCGTTTTTTTATATGCTCCACTGCTATTAGTCACAGCATGATGTTATAAGCTAAAGCCTTCCTGGATTAATGGGCTATCCAAAGCAAAAATAATTTTTCAAATCGGGCCAGTTGTTCCTGAGATTAGGGCGTTCAAAATAAACAAACAAACTCTTCTAGCTTTTTAAACTAGTATAGATAAATAGGATTTTTAAACTATTCGGAGAAAAATGTCAAATTCGGTGTACACGAATACGCACATGCACTCATTAGATATTAGTTGTCAGATTACTAATGAAAAATAATCATTTCAAAATTCACTGCTAGTACTTTCTAATTTTCTATGTAGTATATTTAAAACGATATTTCTTCTTAAAATTAAAATATTTTAGTACGAAAGGATTGAATACTGAAATAATCATAGATATGCGTAGCAAAAAAATCCTACATCTAAGGAAATAATAGTCAGCATGTCATAATTAAATCACTACCTAAAAACACAAGAAAAAAAAAAACACAAATTAAAAATTGCCAAATCAATTCTTTCCTCATATGCCAAACGCAACAACATATTTCTTACATTTAATCACCATAAAAAAAACAACCACAAAGGTTGACTTACCTAAACTCGTGTAGCCTTGATTAATTAAAAACCATTAATTTCTATTGGCAACACTGTCGAGCGCTCTGTCACAGGCTCGATGGAGGACTGGCGAGTGGTCGAAGGAAAAACTTGCAACTGAGGTCGCCCCTCTACTTAGATAAGGCTGGTTACAGATTTACGACTTATCCGCGCGGCTAGGCTTAGTTAACATAATGGTTTACTTATTCATTTGCTAAAGTCTTAACTATTCAAGAATAGGTCAGACAATTTAGTATCAGTATGACACACTTCTATTATAAATAACACTAGCTGTTACCCGCGACTCCGTCCGCGTGGACTTCAGTTTACAGGAGCTCAATTGATATGAAATAAGCGCCTGTTAAAATAATGGGAGCAATATGTACGACAGCGTTCACTCCCATTTTCGCAACAATTTTTGTTACTGCTCTGCTCCTATTGGTCATAACGGGATGTTATGTAGCCTATGCCCTTTCTCAGGTTCTAGACTATCTGTGTAGCCGATTTCATTACAATCGGTTTAGTAGTTTTGGCGTGAAAGCCGGACAGACAGACAGACAGAAAGAGATACTTTCACATTTATAATATTAGTATGGATTAGGGCAAAATATTTAACAGCCTCCGTGGCGTAGCGGTAGCACAAAGAGGAACGGGTTCGATCTCCGCGCAGTGCAAATATTTGTATGCATGAATATGAATATTTGCACTGGTCTGGTCGTGCCTCGGAAAGCACGTTAAGTCGTTGGTCCCGGTTGCCATACGAACATCTATTGGCAGTCGTTACGGGTTGTTGGAGCCCTCAAAAGTCTAACAATTAGTCTAACTGCAATGCTTCGATATCGCCTTCGGGTTGTGGAGGTCAGACGGCAGTCGCTTCACCAAAAATAGGGAAGTTTAGCCAAATCAGCAGTTATACTGGTAAAGCGGACCCCAGACTCCAAAAGCTGAAAAAGATTTGAATGCGACTGGGATTAACGCTGAGTTGATGATGATGATTAGGACAAAATATTAATCTAAATTAGGAGTAAGTAGTTACATTCTTTTCGAAAATATTTCATCCTGGAAAGTATGTTTATGGGTAAGTATTTTTGTTTGGTAAACAGTCATCATCAACCTTTTTTATCGTCCCACTGCTGGGCACAGATCTCCTCTCATACAGAGAAGGATTGAGCGTAATCACCACGCTTGCTCAATGCGGGTTGGCGATTTCAGACTTCAGGTCTAGGTTTCCTCAAGATGTGTTCCTTCACCTTCAGTCATTGGTGTCCAAAATATACTTAGAAAGTACATATAACATTAGAAAAGTTACATTGGTGTTTGCCTGACCTGGAATCGAACCCGCGCACTCATACTTGAGAGGCTGGTGTTTTAACCACTAGGTCACCACGACAACGACCAAACAGTGTTGTGTCAAATTTGAAAGATGCACACTTATGATGTTAATAAACCAGGCAACGGAGAGAAATTATAAGCAAATGGAACGCGTCATCTGCGAGGAATTGAAGAAGTGCTTCTGGTAAGCTAGATGTTAGTCTTTAAGGAGACAGAGACAACTTGGAGCCGCTGCTCTGAAGAAGGTACCAGAGATGATGGCGGGACAAGTGAATACTCTGAATAGGCTGAGGTTATAAAGATTTTCCAATATTTCCCAGTCAGCAATGCGGTAATACCTTTGGGTGTATGTTCATTAGTGGCGGAATGGAAATGTCAATCAGATGATCTGTTTACAATTTACGGGCTTTAAACCTGCCCCCTAATCGGTGAACACATTTTTGTCAAATGATTGCGACTAGTATCAGTTGGGATCGTTCGGACCACCCATTGGTCCGTTCGGTCCAAACGATCCCAACTAGTTGCAATCATTTCACAAAAATATGTTCGACGATTAGGGGGCTGAACAGCAATGCAGCTTATTTATTTAATTAAGGTTCACCAACAGTTCTTACAGAAATTTTACACATTACAAATGTATACAAATTATTGACTTAAATCTAACTGCGCATCCAATTACAGGCAAACACCACATGCTAAGTATTTTGTAATTTTATCAAAGTATGCTTATATTCTAACTAGACTGGATTCTCAATAGAACTAATACACTAATGACGTCTGACAAATGTCGATATTGAGTCAGCGTCGACGTCAATCAGGTCGCTGCGTTCGTTTACCAGTTTGCACATGCAAGGTATAGGTGAATTAGCAACAGATACTGTATGGCGGAGTCGGGTTCGTTTTCTGGTCGATGCACCTGACAGCCTCCGTGGCGTAGCGGTAGCGAATGCGGCCGTTGCGCAAGGAAGCGCGGGTTCGATCCCCGCACAGTGCAAATATTTGTATGCATGAATATGAATATTTGCACTGTTCTGGTCGTGCCTCGGAAAGCACGTTAAGCCGTTGGTCCCGGTTGCCATATGAAAATCTAGTGGCAGTCGTTACGGGTTGTTGGAGCCCTCAAAAGTCAAACAATTGGTTTAATTAACTGCAATGCTTAGATATCGCCTTCTGGTTGTGGAGGTCAGACGGCAGTCGCTTCACGGAAAATATCGAAGTTTAGCCAAAATCAGCAGTTAGACTGGTAAGGCGGACCCCAGACTCCAAAGCTGAAAGGCTACGGATGCGACTGGGATTAGCGCTGAGATGATGACTGTATGGCGAAGAGGTGGAGCTAAGGGTATTATGGGTTTAAGAGGTGGTTTTCGTGGTACTCTGAAGTTGAACCTACATACCCAATTGTGGGCAGTCAATGGTGTTGTTGAACAGTTTATATGCGAATCTCAAATCCAAGACTTCCCTTCGAGCTTCCACGGTACTCATTTTCTAGCAGCCTAATTTGTCAAGGTACTTTGTCGTTTAAAAGCGGGTCAAAGTATATTGCAGTGAAAAACCAAACGCTTCAAGAATAAACCGCATTTGTGTAGCTAACCTTACAATCTCGACCACTATAACCCGACCATTTAGCACAACACATCTTTCTAAGTACTGCAAACAGTACACACGACTTCGTAACTCAGTAGCGTTATGCTCAGTACTACTACCAGTGATTGTTGTCTGAAGAAGTTTTTTATTCGTTTTGTGCTAATTTTATAATGACTTTGAGTACTGCGTGTATGTTTCGTGAGATCCTGGTGACGTCACACTAGGGTTTATTGTGTTCAATACTAAATTAAGTTGGGTGCGTCAATATAGCTTCGACGACTGTTGATACTAATAATTATGTATGCACGCTGCACTCTTCCAATGTGACTCGCTGATATCTTGCTGTCCAGCTTATATTTTTGCCTTGAAATGAGCTATGGGTCTTTTAGAAACAACTATGGGTGTCTAATCGAGAGGGCTCTGCTTGGGGTGTCGCTGTATAATCAAATCAGAAATGAGGAGATCCGCAGAAGAACGAGAGTAACCGACATTGTCCGAAGAATTACAACACTAAAGTGGCAGTGGGCCGAGCACATTGCCCGTAGGACCGATGCCCGATGGGACCGACGGGTTCTCGAGAGGCGACCACGCACCGAAAGACGCAGCGTGTTTAGGCCCCCGATGGACCTACGACCTGGTGGTCGTCGTGGAGATCCTTGGGGTAGGCCTATGTCTAGCAGTGGACGTCTTTCGGCGGAAATGATGATGATGATGAGTCTCTAAGACCGCTCCAGAACCATCATCAATCAGTAGGATACTTAGTTTTTTAAAAAAGTGACAACACCATTTGTGACGGAGCGAATAGTGATGCGATCACGTGCCGCCCGCCCTGCCTCCCTTCACCCGTGCATGTATGCCTAACGTGTTGCCTACCGCACATGCATTAAGTTAACTCGCTTTTTCGAAATAATATTTATTTTTTTAGGGGATTTTTTTAAGAATCAGTTATCGATACCTAACAATACCTTCACGGATCGGACAGGGTTTTCTTTACATATTGTATAATGTTTGGGTAACAATTTTGACGGGACTTATATTGGCAGGTAGCTGATGTAATAAGGAGTAACTTAGGCTACTTTGATATGCACTTTTAAACCGGATGGTCCCCCGGGACTGAAACGTATGCGAGTAAAGCCGCGGGACGCAGCTAGTTCACTCATAAACGTAGAACGTCGACGCCGGCATTGTTCATGCTGCATGCAGTATTACTCAGTACTTATTAATTATGCTATTGCGATGTTTGAATGATTCATAATCGTTTCTCGTGTCGTTTAGGGCTAAAATTAACATATCTATATTATCTATACTAATCTACTATACTAATATTATAAAGCTGAAGAGTTTGTTTCTTTGTTTGAACGCGCTAATCTCAGGAACTACTGGTCCGATGTGAAAAAGCCTTTTTGCGTTGGATAGCCCAAGACTTTAGATTATACATATAACATCACGCACAATAGGAGCGGAGCATATAAAATAAAACCAATATAAATCCTTATCCAAATAAATGATTAGTATTTAATGTTGAACGCAGTTGTCCTTTTTTTTGTTGGTATGAGAAATCATCAAATAACTTCTCCCGCTCTGGGCGGAGCGGAAGGGCGTGTCAGATTTTTACTGACTAGAACCCACCCGTGTTCCGTGTTCCTACCTGTTCGACGGCCAGGGCCACGGTTTTTTGTTTAACCAACCCGTAATCCTGACCCAGGAGGCATCGGTCTTCGTGGACCCCGTCACGATGTGCTGACATCTTTTTAAGGCCGCGTGAAACACAACGTGCCGTCGACTCGGGCCTGGTCCTTACCGAGCGGCGAGCTGCCCACTGCTGACCGCCCGCAGGCCCGCGCCTACGGTGGATGGAAGTTCGATGTCGTCTCACGACCAGGGCGTCTCCTGCGGCGGCTAGTGGCATGAGGGCGCTACGATTTCCGCTGCCCCACGCACTCCGCCTCCTCCTTTGCCAGCATCACTGCTTTGCAGAAGGAGGTGACGGCCTGCCATGCACTCTCACTCCGGACCATGGCCTGGACCAGGGTCGGACGGAAGAGTTTGCTGCTGATCGCCGCTACGAGGACACGGCGGTGCTCTACCCAAGCCGGGCAGACCTCCACCGTAAGCTCCACCGTGTCCTCAATGCGATCCACACAGTGGTGACACTGTGGAGTTATCTCCCGCCTTATACGGTACAGGAACCTCCGGAAACAACCGTGTCCGGTGAGGACCTGCGTCAGGCGGAAGGTGAGGGTGCCGTGGCACCTCTCTAGCCACTCCTCAAAGAGGGGACTTACCGCCGCTATTGTGGAGTGCCCAGAACACAACTGTCCTTGACATCACTTAATTTCTATTAACATCTTATAAGACAAGTTACAATTTTAAAATAACTCATTTCGCGTTAAACTAAAATGTTCAAAGAACTAACTCCACGCGAACGAAATCGCAGGTGTCCGCTAGTCTACTCATAAAGGTAATATGGGTGGGTGTCCAGAGCTCCACTCCACGACATTGCGCATATTTAGTGTGCGAGTGGGAATAAAGGTCATTCGATTCACCCCGGATTCTCCAGGAAGGTCAGCAGTACCTTGATGTTACTGACCGTTTCGCGGTAAACTTGGGTTACCTTATCAAAGTTAAAATCAAAATCAAAATTGTTTATTTCAAATTATCCATCCGTTGGTGCTTCTGAATAGTCAATGTCGGTCAGTCCAAGAAAAGTGAAGCTAAATTGTACGTTCCAAAGCGTAGATCTCTATGGAGAAGAACGCGCAAGAAACTCCATGGACACTCTACCATAACATCGTCTGTCGGCAGAAGTTTCCACCCAACAGACTACTCATTTTGAAGATTTAAAAAAAATACAATAATTTTAAAGACTACTTACTTTAATAATGAGGTAGGTAACATTCACAAAAGTATAACACAATAATACAAGGTTTCAGTTTCAAAATACGCAATTTGACATGAAATAAGTAAACATTGATACCTACTTTGCACTTGCAAAATCGTCAATGTCTGTATCCTCATAATAATACTGATACGTCAACACTTAGAACCGATATAGAGTAAGCAATTTGTAACCGGTACCAAAGTACGGACGACAGCAGGTCAAGCTACCACAAACTCTCAGATATTCCCAAACAACCTTGAGCCTTAATGCTTTAGAGATAAAGTTGAAAATATAATAAGGTCATCTGACAGATTGTAGTAGCTTGATGTGCCGTCGTCTGTACAATTAAATATTGCTGTTATTTTGTTTTTATCAAATTTTTAACCTTTAAATTAACAAGTTTATGTTATAGTAGGTATACTTGAAGGTAAGTAGTTCACACAGCCGCGAATGCGATGAAAATAATTTTGAGTTAATCACGGCGAACCAGGTTTGATTAAGAAGTATAGTCTCTAAAGCCTGGGGCACAGGCGTAGAGTAGCCAGCCTATCGGTGTTCTATAGGATGCATTTTGGAGAGTGTGCGAGGGAATTGCATGACTTAGATACTTCATCCATCTCCGTTCCACCATCGGACGACCCGTCGTACGGCGCGTATCCACCCTTACGTTGTTAACACCACGACGATCCGGACGAAGCGTTTTGTCTTTTATACCGCGTACATCGAGGAACTGAAACAATTTTCCAGCGGCGGTGTTTCCTTCTGACTACATTTTTTTTTAATATATATATACAGTATGTTAAATAACAGAGGGCGTTCCCTTAAACTCGTTAATATACACACATCAAAAGTGTCTAGGGATCAAGCATTTTTATGCGGATTTCTTGAGATTGAGATGTGGCTTTGTAATAAATTTATGATTTTATAAATTTATATGGATCCTTTTTGGTGCATTTCATAATTTGAATCAGGAACTGTGAATCAAATTCGAGTAAAAGATGAAAATCAGCTGTCAATATTTTCCCTATAAAAACATACAACGCATTGAAGACATTATTAGTGCTACTGTTTCCCTACTACTGATTAAAACCAACGTTATTATGGAGCGGCGACGTCATTTAAGCAGGGAAGAAATGCTCAGAGCCGTGGGAATGATAGAAGCTGGTTCCCGGCAACGTACTGTGGCTTTAGCTCTGAATACAAGTCAGAGTGTTATCAGTCGACTTTGGACACGTTACCGAAGCACTGGTACCGTGGCTGAGCGCCATGGAGGACGGTATCGCTGCACCACACGGAGACAAGACCGATACATTCAAATCTTAACTCGAAGAGCTCCAACAATAACCGCCATGATGTTAGCCGTGAGGCTTCATCACTCTTCAGGGAACTTAATTAGCGACCAAACAGTCAGAAACCGCTTGCATGAAGTGAACCTTCATTCCCGAAGACCGCTACGGGTACCACCTATAGCAATGCACAATCGTAGGATTCGATATCAATGGGCTCTTGAACACAGAAATTGGGCAGAAGAACAATGGCGTTTCGTGTGCTTTTCTGATGAGTCTCGTTTTGGTATGAGACCGCCGACCGGATACAAGACGTATACGACAGTGGAGAACCCCTGGACGCCAACAGCGATTAAAATCCTGCCAGGAAGTCCATCCTTATAGTGGTGGAACCATCATGGTATGGGCGGGTATTTGGATCGGCGGAAGAACTGAGTTGATTTGGATCAGAGGCAACCTCAACGCTCAAATTTATGCTGAAACGATTGTATCAGACGTCATCGTTCCTCTACAAGTGCAAATCGGTCCCTTATTTCAGTTAATGCATGATAATGCACGACCGCACACCGCAAGAGTTGTAAGACAGACTCTCGCCGCAGCTAACATCAATGTCCTGCCCTGGCCTGCTCAGTCGCCAGACTTGAACCCGATTGAGCATGCATGGGATATGCTACAGAGAAGAGCTCTGCCGAATATGGAGGGTATCCAGTCGCAAGAAGACCTTTTTTTGTTGTTGCAACGAACATGGGCGGCCATTCCACAGCGTGATTTGGATGAACTCATTTTGAGTATGCCAAACCGATGTTCTTGTGTTGTTAGTGTTCGCGGTAGAAACACGGATTATTAATTGTTTAAGTTACCCAATAAAATTTTAGAGAAAACTGTTATTTCAGTCTTTTTTTCGAACTTTTGTGTTAGTGGTTCAAATGTCAAATATCCCTTTATTAGGAAAATGGCAAATTTCTTTATTAATGCAAAGGTGACTTGGTTTATCGTTACTGTGACAAACGAAAACACTTTATTTGATGAATCCTTAAAGAAAATTTTAATTAATATCAATCAGGAGAAAAGTTATTGCAAAAATATATGTTGATCCCTAGACACTTTTGATGTGTGTATATCATTAATAGATTAAAATAAAAATATCAGCATAGAAAAATAAGCATAAAAAAATCCGAATAAAAAAAAATTCTAATTGGAAATAAATTTGAAACCTCCTGTTTTAAATCAAAATAGTAGTCGTCATGTATAAATAAATTGCGACGTTGCCGTCTTTCATGTTCGCGTGTACAGTGTGTTTCTTTACATGTCAATTTAAAATTTTTATTGAATATTTTCTTATTGGAAAAAAATTTAAAACATTTTGTTTTCGAATGTAAATATTTTTTTTAGCATGTATGTATGCTATACTATTTCGGGTTAACGGGAACGCCCTCTGTTAGTTAACATACCGTATATATTATAAACCAGCGCTTGACCGCAATCCTGCCTGATGGTAAGCAGTGACGCAATCGTTGATGGTAAAGCGCACAATTTATTAAGAGCCTATTCACTCTAGCCTTGAAGACACTCAAATTGTAGTCCGACGGAAACACCGCCGCTGGCAATTGTTGACCAATTGTTGACCTGACCATTTTCACCTACAAAAGACATTAATCTTCTGTCTCCTGTCGTTCAAAAACACACAAAACCAAGCTTTTAAGATATTCTATGAAAATAAAATTTAATTTCTTTAATGTGTACGGATCTCAAGTGTCCCCGAAGTGCCGGTGTGCTTAAAACTATCTTACATTAAGATAATAGCTTTGAGTGCTGGATTTCGCGTTCACTGCAAGATCGTTTTTTTTTTTTATATTATAAACTAGCGCTTGACCGCAATCCTGCCTGATGGTAAGCGGTGACGCAATCGTTGATGGTAAAGCGCACTAGTTTATTAAGAGCCTATTCACTCTAGCCTTGAAGACACTCAAATTGTAGTCCGACGGAAACACCGCCGCGGGCAAATTATTCCAGTCCCTCGATGTACGCGGTATAAAGGGGAGGCGAAACGCTTCGTCCGGATCGTAGTGGTGTTAACAACGTAAGGGTGGAAACCAGCCGTACGACGGGTCGTCCGCTGGTGGAACGGAGATGGGGGAATTAAATCATGCAATTCCATCGCACACTCCCCGAAATGCATCCTATAGAACACCGAAAGGCTGGCTACTCTACGCCTGTGCTCTAGGCTTTGGAGACCAACTCGAGTTAGATCAGGGTCACCAATCAGCCTCTTTGCACGTCTCTCCACTGAATCCAAAGTGGCCAGGTGACACTTGGCAGCACCAGCCCAAATGTGGCTGCAGTACTCCACACACGAACGGACCTGTGCTTTGTATAACATTAGAAGCTGCCCAGGTGTGAAGTACTGCCGGACCTTTGCGATAACGCCAAGTAATTTAAGTGTCTTCAAGGCTAGAGTGAATAAACTCTTAATAAATAGCGCGCTTTACCATCAACGATTGCATCAATCCTTACCATCAGGCAGGATTGCGTTCAAGCGCTAGATTATCTATACCTACTAATATATAAAAGCTGAAGAGTTTGTTTGTTTGTTTGAACGCGCTAATCTCAGGAACTACTGGTCTGATTTAAATAATTCTTTTTGCGTTGCATAGCTCATTAATCCAGGAAGTCTATAGGCTATATATCATCACGCTGCGACCAATAGGAGCAGAGCATAACTAACTCCACACGAGTGAGGTCGCTGGCGGCCGCTAATCCATACTAATATTATAAATGCGAAAGTATCTCCGTCTGTCTGTCTGTCCGGCTTTCACGCCAAAACTACTGAACCGAATGTAATGAAATTTGCTACACAGATAGTCTAGAGCCTGAGAAAGGACATAGGCTATAAAAGATCCCGCTATGACCAATAGAAGTAGAACAGGAACAAAAAATGTTGCGAAACCGGGAGCAAACACGGACGTACATACATATTGCTCCCATTATGTTAACAGGCGCTTATTTTATATCAAATGAGCTCTTTCGGAGATTCATATTCATGCATACAAATATTTGCATTGCACGGGGATCGAACCCGCGCGGCCGCGTTCGCTACCGCCACGCCACGGAGGCCGTCAACTACTACTGACTACGCGCATCGACTGGTATTTGTTCATCGTAATGAAGTAATCATTGTACAGTATCTGATGACCGCTGGACCATCGCTCGTGTTATCAGCGACCCACATCTGAGTCCACACAGTCATATCTTTTGTTATCATCATAAATAATAATGCCCAAAAATAATGGTAGCTTGCAGTTGTAATTAATTTTTCAATTATTTATATTCATAATGAGCAGTTTTGTGTTATTTGATTATGTATTGTATAAAAAGGTTATACCTACCATATTCGTATGATTTGAACGTGGCAACTTGTGTGACAAAAATATTGTATTACAATAAAGGAAAAATTACTATAAATATTGTAATCATGAATTATAACTAATATCTTATATTAATATCTTTCTTTTTGTTGTAATTTACTGACTAAAACCCACCCGTGTTTCTTCACTTGCCTGTGCGACGGCCAGGGCCACGGTTTCTTGTTTAACCAACCCGCAACCCTGACCCAGGAGGCATCGGTCTTCGTGGACCAGGGCCACGGTTTCTTGTTTAACCAACCCGCAACCCTGACCCAGGAGGCATCGGTCTTCGTGGACCACGTCACGATGTGCTGACATCTCTTTGAGGCGCGCCTGAAACACGACGCGCCGTCGATTCGGGCCTGGTCCTTACCAGGCGGCGAGCTGCGCACTGCTCACCGCCCGCAGGCCCGCGCCTTCGGTGGCTGGGAGTTCGGTGTCGTCTCCCGACCAAGGCGTCGAGGGCGCTGGGTTTCCCGCTGCTTCACGAGTTCCGTCTCCTCCTTTGATGACTAATATGACTTGGAATTGAATTTATATCAAAAATATAATAACATTTGTCTATTATTAATAAATGTAGTTTCTTGTTAAACTGTATGATTGGTAATTGCTTAATGTCGTTTATAAGTTTAATTATTAGGATTTCTCTGTTCCCACGATACCTTTGTTCACCTGTCATTGTCTTGTTCAATGATTGTTACTTACTTACCAATTACCCAATATTCAACCTCGTCGAAGTTACCTCGTCACCTCTGCCGCAATCCCGCGGAACCAATCAATTGCCCAACATGGATGACCTCCAAACAACACCATGATGAATGCTCTTCATGTAACAATGTAAATATGACATCCAATGAGTACTCGATTCCCGTGTGGCGGTATCTATGTACATATTATATCGCAGCCAATCAGTTGGAATCATTTTGAAGCATTTTGGTCATTAAGTGTATCCCGTCGTCCTGCTTGGCGCAGCGGTCAATATGCCTGCCTGCGACGTGGAGGCCCCGGGTTCGATCCCCCGCCAGGTCATGATAGAAAACGATCTTTTCCTGATTGGCTTGGGTCTTGGATGTTTATCTATAAATGTATCTATTATAAATACATTAAGTCAAAAAAGTATCGGGAATGGATGATTTGTTTATGGTACCAAATTCATATTTATGATTTTATTGTTTTCGTTAGATTGGCACAACTGTATTCCATTTTGGCGCGGAGTTTGAGTTGTATCTGTTATTTATATTAAACACAGTGCGGAGCCAGAAACAAACGCCGCCGCTTGTCCTTGACTGCGCTTCGTTCAAACAAAAGAAGAATAGACGAGAAAATTAAATCGCGTAACTCCGAATTCGCGTAAGTCGAGGTAGCGTAAGTCGGGGTATTACTGTATGTATACGTAACTAATAACGGTTGGAGTGAACGGATCCCCGCGTGATACTACAATGTTTTTCCTTGTAGATGGCCGTCGATACTACTTGCTCGTAGTTATTCTACGGACGACCGTCCATTATCTTCGCGGGAACTATAGACGTAAAAACGTGCGAAGAATAATCTGTCTAAGTAACACTTACGTCTTTCGTTGTCAGTGTAAAATCTATCTTAACGTTTCAGCGTAGAGTTGAAAATTAAAAGTGTTTCTTTGATAGAAATTTTGGCCAGGATCTCTCCTAAATGGTAATGTCAATAGAATACGCTTTCTCGTTACTTTCACCTATTAAATATAATAGCAGTGATGTTTGGTGATGGTATACTGATATTACTTCGATAGCTGGACTGCGTTTCTTAGGCGCGTCTTCTGGGAAATTCCCAAGCCCCAAGCACACACAAATGAGAAAAGGGTGGACTTACGGGATTCCCAGCGCTGCACTCTCCGGGTTGTGATGGAGGCCTCCACAGATATTTACTTGGTCACTTTGTTGGTGGTTTCAAGGGATAATTATCGATTTATAGATCTTTTTATGATGAACCGACCGGCGCGCCATGGTGAACTTTTTTGAAGTTGTTGAAGAGAGATATTGTTTTTTTTTTCTAAGTATTTTGGCTTGATTTCTAGGCCTTTAAGCCAGAAATATATTGAGCGACAAACTTAATGTTGTCAAGTGAATAAACAGTTGAATGTGGATGGATGGGAAGGAACCGGGAAATTTGAATGTGTTTGATATAAGAATGGTTGCATGCTTTAACAAGTCATCATCATCATCATCTCAGCGTTAATCCCAGTCGCATCCATAGCCTTTCAGCTGTGGAGGCGGGGGTCCGCTTTACCAGTCTAACTGCTGATTTTGGTTAAACTTCGGTATTTTCCGTGAAGCGACTGCCGTCTGGCCTCCACAACCCGAAGGAGAAATCGAATCATTGCAGTTAGACCGATTGTTGGACTTTTGAGGGTTCCAACAACCCATAACGACTGCCATTAGGTTTTCGTATGGCAACCGGGACCAACGGCTCAACCAACGGCTTTCCGAGGCAAGACCAGACCGGTGCAAATACTCATATCCATGCATACAAATATTTGCACTGCGCGAGGATCAAACCGCACCTTCTTGCGCAGCGGCCGCGTCCGTTACCGCTATGTCTTTGAGGTTTGAGGTTGTTTATTTATATAGGTATTTAGTTAAAAAATACTGCCACATTACAAACATTTAACGTTGAAAATACTTAAACTATTTAATTTATGCCCTGATGCATGTGACAATAATGGCGTACATAACATTGGTAGTTCAGCGGCTCGAAGATGGAATACAATAGTCAATAAAAGAAGAATACCTAATGGAAACATACTTTACTTGTCGATCTTGTTCAACAAACACTTTTTGGCTAATTTATTTGCGTACCTGTTATGTTCAGTATTTATGTATTTATTTATGTATATGTATATATTTGTGTATCTATTTTAGTATATTGTATTAATAATCTTTGCACTAACGACAGTCCCATTTGTGTTTTTTAATTTTTTTATAATATTAACTAGCGCTTGACCGCAATCCCGCCTGATGGTAAACAGTGACGCAGTCGTTGATGTTAAAGCGTACCTACTAGTTTATTAAGAGCCTATTCACTCTAGCCTTGAGGACACTCAAATTGTAGTCCGACGGAAACACCGCCGCTGGCAAATTGTTCCAGTCCCTCGATGTACGCGGGAGAATCTGTCCATTCTTTGGTTGTCTGGAAGAGATCGCATTAGGGATAAAGCCGCCCATTGTATGTTTTGTTGTGTGGATAATATTTTGTTCGATGTATATTTTTGGTGTACAATAAAGAATACATATGTAAATAAATACTTTGAAATGCAAATTTAACAAATAATACAGTAATAATTGTTGAAATATTAATATAAATGTCTAATAAATGTCATGTCATAGTAAAAAAAAAGAAGAAAAGTCAATATAATATCAAATTACAACAAGTAAATTATTTATTTATTTGTTTATTTCAGGCGACGCGGGCCCATACATAAATACCTTAACCTAAACATACATATATTTATATTACATATATTTGTATTATAAAACAACTAATGTGTTAAGAGGGGACTCTAGTGCCGAGGAATTTAGAAAATAGGTATTTGGAAAAACGATTGCCGTCGCGCTGCTTCCAACCTCTCCCGGTAAAGTGCGAAAAGGACAGTTGCAGCTCATATTGATTTTAACGATGACCAAAAGACGTTTCGTATTCCGCTGTTTTATTATTAAAAACACGACAGATCTTATGCTTCTATTAATGTCTTTTTTGTCAAAAACTTATCACGTTTGTCTAATAGTCATCACGGTAAAAATGGGTTATTTTTCACCGTTTTCAAGTATCGTATTTCTTTTATTAATTAAGTTTCGGAAAAAATCACGTATAATCACGGTGTAAAATTGTAGGAAAAAGAAATGCGCTAAAAGCATTATCCACAAAGAAAACAGCGGAATACGTTTGTATAGAGAGAGCCCACTAGAGTTCCCTCATAAGGTACATTTTTTATTTTGTATTTAAATATACGCAACTTATACGTGTTAACCAGTGACTGTATTGTAGAGGTTGTATAGTCGTTTCGTGTAAAATATAAAAGAAATATGTGGATATAAATCGCCAACTCGAGCCCGAAGCAAACACTGCCGTACCATCCATTACCCGAACCATTTCGCTACATTTTCAGACCCCTATTTCAGAACCTCTGGATAAGACCAGAACGAAGAAATTTTCGTCATCCAGTAAGCTATAATCACATATTTAAAATCCAAAATTTCAAGTCTGTAGGTCATTTAGTTCTGAAGTTAAGCGTAAGTAAAATTTCGTGGTTACGACACTCACTCACAATCATCAAAATAGAACTAATACTTCCCATAAACTCAGAGAGCTGAAATTTGGTACAGAGTTAGAGTTTAATGATTACATAAAGGGAAACCTATGAAAACTAGGATAATCGAAGATCTGGAGTACCTGGTGACCCTGATTAGAAAATAGAAGAGCCCAACCAAACTATTATGGATTTACGCACCAACTTTACAAAAAAAAATCAAGTTGGTAGGCCGCTTCATTTGATGACAAAAATACAGCTGGATTCAGCTGTATTAGAGATATGGCAAATGTTATTACCTCGTTCTGCTATTGTTACACAAAAAAGTCGACTGTCATTGCAAAAATCAAGCCTAGTGGAAGACATCTTCTAATTTAATCAAGCCTATAGCACAGATTACAGAATACTACGTACAGATGGCCAATGGTGAACAACAAAATGAGTCCAGCTCAAAGACATTAAAATTATATTTGTCCAGCTCAATTCGGGTAGACCGTCGAGCAAAAAAGTTTCTTAAAGAGATCACTAGAGGCCACCAGGGAGCGCTTGACCGGCCGGCCACGACCGCCATCTATGTTTTGTCTACATTGTCATATATACATCCATGCGTCGTGCATCGAGAAATACGCATTTTAAAAGAAGATAACAGCAATATAATGGTTAGAAGACATCTTATCTTAACCTAAACAAATATGTTACGACAGGATTAATTGAGTACACTGCCATCTATTGTCCCGAGTGTAAAATAAAAAACATTGTCACTACTGAGCCCATTTTACCGTTTTGTTTAATTACGTTATTTATACGTGTAAATATACGGAGTAGCATTAATTAAGTAAATTCAAATTGTTAAAATATTAAAAAGGCTATTAACTGCACGTAAGAGGTTTAAAATCGTTGCTAAGTTTTGCGCCGCAACCTATGCTGCCATCTATTATATTTTGGTAAGAACTGAGAGTCTGTTGTACTAGATGGGACCCCATGCCTATAGCATCCCACTGCTGAGCAAATGCATTGCCATGGCACGATTTATCTAGATTTCATTACTTTTTAGGGTTCCGTAGCCAAATGGCAAAAAACGGAACCCTTATAGATACATCATATCTGTCTGTCCGTCTGTCCGTCTGTCCGTCCGTACGTCACAGCCATTTTTTTCCGAAACTCTAAGAGCTATACTGTTGAAACTTGGTAGGTAGATGTATTCTGTGAGCCGCATTAAGATTTTAATGCAAAAATAAAAAAAAAATAATAATAAATATTGGGGACTCTCCATATTTGGAACTGAAACTCAAAAATTTTTTTTCATCAAACACATACGTGTGCGGTATCTATGGATAGGTATTTAAAAATGATATCGAGGTTTCTAAAATATTTTTTTTTTGTAAACCGAATAGTTTGCGTGACAGACGCTTCCAAAGTGGAAAATTTATTTTATAATTACTCCTCATCATCATCTCAGCGTTAATCCCAGTCGCATGCGAAGCTTTTTCAGCTTTGGAGTCTGGAGTCCGCTTTACCAGTCTAACTGCTGATTTTGGCTAAACTTCGATTTTTTCCGTGAAGCTACTTCCGTCTGACCTCCTCAACCCGAAGACGATATCGAAGTATTGCAGTTACACCAATTGATGGACTTTTGAGGGCTCCAACAACCCGTAACGACTGCCATTAGATGTTCGTATGGCAACCGGGACCAACGGCTTAGCGTGCTTTCAGAGGCACGACCAGACCAGTGCAAATATTCATAATCATGCATACAAATATTTGCTCTGTGCGGGGATCGAACCCATAAATTAAACTAAAAATTACTGGCAAATATAATGAGACGGCCTCGTGATAGACCTTCAGTTATATGTTTAACACAAATAAATTAATCGAAACGACAGGATTATAATAAACCTGTTGGAAACAAGAGCAAGGACAATTTCCGAAACTGAGATTGTTTATTATACAAGACTATTTACATTTTCCTGCAGAAACATGGTATGGCCTTAAATCACTTGATTGACCAACTATATCTTAGGGAAGTTGGGATTTAAGAGCGGACTCTAGTGGTACGTATTCCGCTGTTTTCTTCGTGGCTATTGCTTTTAGAACAATTTTTTCCCTAGAATTTTACACAGTGATTTAATACGTGCCCCTATCATTTGATTTTTTTTTTTTAAATTAATAAAAGAAATACGATGCTCCAAAATCACGAAAAATAACCTATTTTCACCGTGATGTGATGACTATTAGACAAACGTGATAAGTTGTTGACAAAAGAGAAAATAATAGATGCCTAGGTTTACTTTTCTTCTAAACTTTGGTGTAAAAATAATTGAGATCATCGTGTACTGAAAAAAAAACAGCAGAATACGAAACGTCATTTGGTCAACGTTTTTGTATGTAAAATCAGCCTGAGCTGCAACTGTCCTTTTCGCACTTTACTGGGAGAGGTTGGAAGCAGCACGACGGCAATAGTTTCTTCAAATACCTATTTTCCAAATTCCTCGACACTGGAGTCCCCTCTTAACACGTTGGAGGTGAGAAGAGGCTTTGACCAGCTCACCGTAGCTTGTGAGACATTGTGGCGACGTATGGACTGCCCAGAGCTCCTTGGACTTTTCTGCCGACTATTTGTGCCTGATAAAGACATCGGTCACCGTCAAAGCCGCACGCAAAATCTTTTTGCGCAACTCCCGGCAAAAACTGTAGCCAGAGCTGAATCCCCGGTCTGTCGTAGTCTAAAGGTACTGAATGCCCTTCTGATAGCCAACCCTGATTGTTCTGAATGTGACGTGTTTGCGAATAAATAGAATAAGTTTATTTGTTATGCGTGTATATTTGATTTTCTGTGAAAGAAGGTATGCGAGAGAGTCCACCGTGCCGTGTTAGACGAAAAACTAACAAGGCACGGTGGACTCCATTAATGTGTGGTGGATTTAATTACTGTGATTGTTTGTTTCTACATATGTTAATTATTGTAATTAGTGTTGAACCGTTTTAATTAGCCATAAATAAATAAACTGAGACATTCAATGTGACCATGTCTAACTAATAACTATGGCGTTGGAAATATTTTTTAGTTTATAATTAATATTTCAAATTACGCGATTACTACCTCTAGATATATTAGATTTTGAAGTGTGATGTCACGAAACTTAGTACCCCACCCACCCCTTGTCACACCATGTCACACTTTGGCGACACCCCCCTCCCCCCTTTATGTGTGACGTACTTTATGGATGACCCTTAGTCCGGCTTCTCGTATTTCTCCACACCAAACAAAAGGCACATCAAATGTAGCTTGCGTCGTGATTTTGTTTTTAATGTAAAATGCTTGTTTAGAAATGGAGTCATGTGAATTCTGGGAGGAATTTTATAACAAAACCGAGCGCAAGCGTTTTGGACCCTCTGATTGAGCCGATCTGTATTTAACTGTAAGTATTTATCATCATCAGCATCATTTCAGCTAAAAGACCTCCACTGCTGGACATAGGCCTCCCCCAAGGATCTCCAAGACGACCAGTTCTAAGCCTCCCGCATTTTTTTTTTTAAATAATTATAAACTAGTGCTTGACTGCAATCCCGCGTGATGGTAAGCAGTGATGCAATCGTTGATGGTAAAGCGCACTAGTTTATTAAGCCTATTCACTTAAAAAACTAAGGAATAGGAAGGATGACGGCAGTTGAGCGAGGTGATGCAATGTTAAACCCAAGACCAACACGACCAAACGAAGCTGCGCTAAAGGGAGATTGATCTGGAGACTCTCCACGACCAAACTCCCGACACAACAACATTTGGCGCATCGTACCCGACACACATCGCAACACAACTGCTGAGACCCGTCCTCCGTACGGCTTCACCAGACATCATGTCGGAACACGACGAATCGCTTGGCGGCAAGACTTTGTCTGGTGGGTAGTAACTTCTGCCGGCAACCGATGTTACGATGGCCTACCACCGAGAGAATCTTCGGTGCATCCAGCGGTTTCCCGCGACCTTCACCAGGTCATAGGTCGTCGGTCCACCTTGTCGGGAGTCTACCGACTCTGCGTCTCCCGATGCGTGATCGCCACTCGAGAACCCGTCGGCCCCATCGGCCATCGGTCCTACGGGCAGTGTGCCCGGCACAGTGCCACTTAAGATAGCAATTCTTGGGGCTGTGTCGGTTATTCTCGTTCGTCTGCGGATCTCCTCTTTTCTGTTTTCATCACGCAGTGAAACCTCAAGCATAGCCCTCTCCATTGCCTTTTGAGTGACCTTAAGCTTTCTTATAAGGCCCATTGTTAGCGACCACGTCTCAGTTCCATAAGTCATCACTGGCACCACACACTGGTCGAAGACTTTTGTCGTCTGTATTTAAGTTAGACTGAAAGTCATCAGCAGTCCATGCTAATGATAATGAAACACAGGCTACGTATATTCATGATTTTCTCAAAAACTCTTGAATCAATTTCAATTAGAGTTGACGCCTATAAGTTTTTCATTAGCATTTCACACTCAACACATTGCCAAGAGTATTTTTCCAGGCGCTTACAATTGAGAGTGCTTCCTATACTTCAAAATTCATCTTTCTCGTGTTTATGGTATACCATAAACACGAGAAAGATGAATTTTGAAGAAAATAAGTATGTAACACTATAGTGTTACATACTTATTTTCTTTAAAAGTATTCTATTCCTAAATGGGTTTTGCTCTTCATTACGACCACGCCTGATGGAAAGCGATGGATGACGTCTATGATGGAACGAGTGTGCACAAAAGATAGTTTTTTACTCTTGCTTTGATGGAAGGGAACACAGATGTATCAGAGATTTACTAGTTGGCTCTGCGCCTAAAAAACGCGGAGGAGTAGTTCTGAGTACCATTCGTCGGGATATCAACTAAGTGTGGATATTATACCTTGTGGCTTGCCCACAGCCGCCGAACGAGTTGATCAATCACGTAAAGCCGCGCTTGCAATAGTTGGTCTGTGGATGTCTGAACATATTTACATATTAAGACACTATGCTTCAGAAAGAAAGTTTTTTCTCGGTGGTAGGCCATAACATCGGCTGCCGGCAGAAGTTACCACCCACCAGACAAAGTCTTGCCGCCATGCGATTCGTCGTGTTCCGGTATGATGTCTGGTGAAGCCTTACGGAGGACGGTTCTGGGCAGTTGTGTTGCGGTGTGTGTCGGGTACGATGCGCCAAATGTTGTCGTGTCGGGAGTTTGGTCGTGGAGAGTCTCCAGATCAATCTCCCTTTGACGCAGCATCGTTGGTCGTGTTGATCTTGGGTTTAACATTGCATCACCTCGCTCAACTGCCGTCTTCCTTCCTATTCACTAAGATTTTTTAAGTGAATGGGCTTAATAAACTAGCGCGCTCTACCATCAACGATTGTATCACTGCTTACCATCAGGCGAGATTGCAGTCAAGCACTAGTTTATAATAATAAAAAAAAAAAAAAAAGAAGGTTAAGCTGTTAATTTCAGCTGATGGAGCTGGTGGATGGGCAAACATCTACGAATGTCAGTTAGGATTACCAGCTTCAGCAGCGTCGTTGTGGGTAGTCAGAAGTCTTAACAAGGGGTATCTCATTAGACAGTACATACCTGTGGAGGTACATTCTGGTGAGTGTGCGAGGGAATTGCATGATTTAATTCCCCCATCTCCTTTCCATCACCAGACGACCTGTTGAACTACGAGTTTCCACTACGATCCGGACGAAGCGTTTCGCTTCCTCTTTTATACCGCATACATCGAGGGACTGGAACAATTTGTCAGCGGCGGTGTTTCTGTCACACTACAATTTGAGTGTCTTGAAGACACTCAAATTGTAGTAGAAGGATAGCGTAAATAGGCTCTTAATAAACTAGCGCGCTTTACCTTCAGGCGGGATTGCGTTCAAGTGCTAGTTTATAATTTATAAAAAAAAAACCCCGCCTGATGGTAAACAGTGATGCAACTGTTGATGGTAAACCGCTCTAGTTTATTTAGAGCCTATTTACTGAAAAAAACTGAGTGAATAGGAAGGAAGACGGCAGTTGAGCGAGGTGATGCAATGTTAAACCCAACAACACGACCAACGATGCTGCTCCAGAGGGAGATTCATCTAGAGACCCTCCACGACCAAACTCCCGACACAACAACATTTGGCGCATCGTACCCGGCACACTTCACAACGCAACTGTTCACCCCCGTCTTCCATACGGCTTCACCAGACAACAAGTCGGAACACGACGAATCGCTTGGCGGCATGACTATGTCTGGTGGGTGGTAACTTCTGCCGGCAGCCGATGTTATGGCCTATCACCGAGAAAAACGGTACGCAATCGCTCCACCTAAAAGGAGACCCTGAGCAACTAACTGTAAGCTATACAAATATATTATGTTCCTGTGGGGAATCGAACCCGCAACACGTAGCGGCAATGTCTAAAGGCGGACTGACAGATTGGATTTTGTAATCATCATCACCATCAGCCTCGTCCACTGCTGGACATAAGCCTCCTTCATGGCACGCCAACAAGCTCGATCCTGAGCAGTTCTCCTTGTTAACTCTTTTTTTGGATTTTGTAATTCAAACACATATTTCTAAGCACTATTCTTTATTATAACATCGTTAACATCAGCAGTCGTGTTGTTATCAGCTACCAGCCCCATCAGCTCGTCCTCAGTGACTAGTTGTACGCTGGTGGTGACGTCCCCACTGCGGTACAGCTCGTACCGCGCCGGACTCTCGAGGGAAGCTTTGCCGATCACCACTATGTGGGGGTAGCCCATCCTGTAAATAGAAAATAGGACGGTTTCATGTAACATTATGCTGGTATAACTTGATGGAGTTGGCAAAAGTGCTCAACGTCGCTGAAGTTTTCATTTTTAAAAATCGTACCTAATGTAAAAATCGTACCTAATGTAAAAATCGTACCTAATGTAAAAATCGAACCTAATGTAAAAATCGAACCTAATGTAAAAAATCGAACGTAATGTAAAAATCGTACCTAATGTAAAAATCGAACCTAATGTAAAAATCGAACCTAATGTAAAAATCGTACCTAATGTAAAAATCGAACCTAATGTAAAAATCGAACCTAATGTAAAAATCGTACCTAATGTAAAAATCGAACCTAATGTAAAAATCGTACCTACATAGTGTAAAATCTGAGGAAATATGACCACGTGTCCAGCTACAGGTCTGAACTCAAATGAATCCCAACCACCCGTGGTTGACTGGTAGAGAATGCCTAAGGCATTAAGTCCGCCTCTGTACATTTGTTTGTGCGAAAGTATAAATAAATAAATAAACATAAAGGAGATGTTTAGGAAATGTATGGAGCCTGGGCCAGCACATTGTACACTTAATGCTAGGTATAGTTACGCTATAGTTAACTGTTTTTCAATTTAATTTCCTATCTTTTGGCTTAGTTTCTATACAGATTCAATTTAACTCGGCCAAGGAGTGCAACACAACTACTAATAAATATGGTGGTCAGCAATAAGCGAAATAAGATTTTGACAGTGACATTTGATTGACGTGTCATGTATCTAAGGCTATCGTATCTATGTTATCTACCATATGACTGCGAAAAAATCAAAACATTACTTCCGAACATACAGCCCATTAAATAAACACAATCAACTCAAATCAACACTCGACACGAACACAACCGGAAAATAGAACTGTCAAAGTCGCCAATCAAACGTCATAGTGGTTATGACGTCATGACTACCTTAATAAAGGGTTATCTCACTAAAAAACGTTTTAAATGATTAATTATATATGCTTGTATTTTAATTTAAATTAATTTAGTCCTATTTTTATTAAAATCTTTTATTTTTTTTCCTTTTTACCTACATAGCGTACATAGTAGTGGCCCAAAATGAAACATCTCCTATAAGCTTGTCTATGGTTATAATTACCTGTCGGCCATCATGAGTCTCTTGCCTATGGTGAGATGATGTCTATCGTCTACGATGACGTCATCGTGGTGTGTGTGTGACATCCTCTCATACAGAAGGTTGATTTGTTCGATGCCATGGGTTTGCCATTCTTTAGAGCCTTCCTGTTAACAAAACAAAGTTATTTAAAAAGCCTTTAAAACAGAAGGGTCTTTTATTTTCCACTAACTTCTGAAATATTTATGGAGTTCTCATGAGTGATGCTTTGAAATGGTATTTGTTAAATATCCCCCCCGCCCGATCTCGCCTGATGGTAAGCAGTGATGCAATTGTTGATGGTAAAGCGCGTAAGTGTATTAAGAGCCTATTCATCTAGCCTTCTTCTTCTTCTTCAGCCTATAGAGGTCCTCTGCTGGACAAAGGCTTCCTCCTTGTTGGGGGGCCTCCCTACGCTGCGTCTTCCAGTACGTGGCCGCCACTCCAGAACCTTACTGCCCCATCGGCCATCGGTTCTACGAGCAATGTGCCCTGCCCACTGCCACTTAAGTTTAGCGACTCGCAGAGCTATGTCGGTGACTTTGGTTCTTCTGCGGATCTCCTCATTTCTGATTCGATCACGCAGAGAAACTCCTAGCATAGCTCTTTCCATTGCCCTTTGTGTGACTCTGAGCCTTCGTATGAGGCCCATTGTGAGCGACCACGTTTCAGTTCCGTAAGTCATCACTGGCAACACACACTGGTCAAAGACTTTAGTCTTGAGACACTGTGGTATCTTGGACGACGAGAAGATGTAGCATAGACGGAAACACCACCGCTGGCAAATTGTTTCGATCCCTCAATGTGGCAACAACAATATCATTAATTTTTCCAAAAAGTTATTTTATAATGATACTTGCTGTTGCCCGCGACACCGTCCGCTGTTGATATAAAATAAGCGCCTGTTAAAATAATGGGAGCAATATGTACGTCCGCGTTTTCTCCCGTTTTCGCAATATTTTTTGTGACTGCTCTGCTCCTATTGGCCATAGCGGGATGTTATATAGCCTATGTCCTTTCTCAGGCTCTAGACTATCTGTGTACCAAATTACAGTGACAAGGTATACATACTTTAGGTCCTATAATGATAACACTGTAGGGCGCGATGGCCGCGGGCCAACGGAGACTCTTCTCACTTGAAAGCGCTTCCAAACTTGCTGCTAATAATCTGGAAATATACAATAAGTTTTTATTTTAATAACTGTTACACACACACACACACACATCCGCAAACACTCCAGACACAACAACATTTGGCGCATCGTACCCGGCACACATCGCAACACACCTGCTCAGACCCGTCCTCCGTACGGCTTCACCAGACATCATGCCGGAACACGACGAATCGCTTAGCAGCAAGAATTTGTCTGGTGGGTGGTAACTTCTGCCGGCAGCCGAAGTTATGGCCTACCACCGATCCTGATATACTTTTTTTCTTGAAAAATAAGTTGTGAACCCTAGTGGGCAGCCGTATCCAGTAAGTCAGCATGGGGCTGCCCCAACTCTCACAAAACACACTCCGGATGCTGTGGGAGTCAGCTTATCAACCTAGAATGGAAATCTTCTATACTGTGTTGGCACATTTTCTGAGATAGCTTTCTGGACATACCTGGTAATACCAATCCCGTAGCACGACATTATGAGGGGCTGCGGCGCTCTGCTGGCGGGCGTGAAGTGCGCTGAAAGAGGCTCGCTGTACTTAGTGCCCAGGATGAACGTGTGGCCCACCTGCAAATATGACACACCCGGCACACTGTGTAAATAGCAGGATAATAGCACCATGGCACAAAAGTATAACTTTAGACTATAATGTACCCGCTGCTGGGGTACAGACTCTGTGAGAGGGAGTGGGCCTTAATCTACCAAAGGTTGATGGATATTGAGGATACGGTGGAGGTCAGCCCGGCTTGGGTAGAGCAGAGCGAGAGTGCATGGCAGGCCGTCACCTCCTGTGAAGCAGTGATGCTGGCAAAGGAGGAGGCGGAGCGCGTGTGGGAGTGGGAATCCCAGCGCCCTCCTGCCGCCTGCGCTCTAGCCGCCGTAAGAGATGCCCTGGTCGGGAGACAGGATCGAACTCTCGGCCACCGTATACACGGACTTGCGGGCGGTGCGCAGTGGGCAGCTCGCCGCCCGGTAAGGACCAGGCACGAGTCGACAAGCGTTGTGTTTCACGCCCGCCTCACAGAGATGTCAGCACATCGTGATGGGGTCCACAAAGATGGTGCCTCCTGGGTCAGGGTTGGGGGTTGGTTAAAAAAGAAACCATGACCTTGGCGCACAGGTAAGTGAAGAAACACTGCTGGGTTTTAGTCAGTAAAAGTCTGACATGCGCTTCCGCTCCGCCCAGCGCGGGAGAGGTCAAGCCGGGCAGACCTCCACCGTGTCCTCAGGGCGATACACACAATGGCGACACCCTGGCGTTTCCTCCCGCCTTATCCGGAACAGGAACCTCCCGAAACAACCGCGTCCGGTGAGGACTGCGTCAGGCGGAAGGTGAGGGCGCCGTGGCGCCTCTCTAGCCACTCCTCAAAGAGGGGACTTACCGCCGCTAATGTGGCGTGCCCAGCACTGGGTTGCGACAGTCGCACTCTCCATGTTAGAAAATATCCGCATCCTCTAAATGTAGTCTCTTACCTCTATGCTACTAGTAGTCCGTGTCGCCCCCCCACACGCGGCGCACTTGTCCGTGGGGTTCAAGTCAGCTCGTCCGCAGCCCGGGCACACAGAGAGCTGGTCCTCTCCTGCCGCGGCAGGTAGCTGCCACTCGTGTGATATGGAACCGCCCATGTCGCCTGTTGGGGCGGACACTGCGAATGACAAATATTACAAGTTACACAGGAGTAGTAATGGACGCGGTTTTCCTCCTCCTCCTATCTTCCTCCAACAATACTTCCAATTCCTTGTGTTCGTACGATTTCGGTCTTCCACTACGTTCTTTGTCTTCACAGTTTCTAAACTTTAGAAACCACTCATGACAGCTTCTCTCTCTTAAATCAGCTTCTACAAGCAATCGATGGGCCTCAGCTGCAGATTTTTTCAAAATTTAAGAAGTAAATCAAAAGTTTTTTTTTTTTTTAATAGTTATAAACTAGCGCTTGACTGCAATCCCGCCTGATGGTAAGCAGTGATGCAATCGTTGATGGAAAAGCGCACTAGCTTATTAAGCCTATTCACTCAAAAAAACTGAGTGAATAGGAAGGAAGACAGCAGTTGAGCGAGGTGATGCTATGTTTAACCCAACAACACGACCAACGATGCTGCGCCAGAGGATGATCTGGAGACCCTCCACGACCAAACTCCCGACACAACAACATTAGGCATATCGTACTCGGCACACATCGCAACACAACTACTCAGACCTGTCCACCGTACGGCTTCACCAGACATCATGCCGGAACACGACGAATCGCTTGGCGGCAAGACTTTGTCTGGTGGGTGGTAACTTATGCCGGCGGCTGATGTTGTTGCCTACCACCGAGAAAAATAGTTAGTAATAGAAAGTTCCCGCAAATGACGCTTACTCGGCACAAAACTTGACATTATTGCATAAAAATAAATATGTGATAGTGATACAGAGTGACTAATACTCTAAGTGTATGTTATTACCAGATGTCCGAACTTTTTTTTTATTATTATTAACGAGTGGGAATGCATTTAGGCACCTACCCGCCGCTAGCTGGCGACAGGGGTGTGTGGGACTCGCCCGGAGCCGGAAATACCCACTAAAACCACTCGGTTACCCTCGAGCCCTGCGTTGAGAGTGACACGGGCTCGGCCCGAAGATCTGACTCCGTGCCACTCTCAGGGCTTACCGGCCTACATTTGGCCGATTTCCGCGCCAAAGGAGAATTACCCGGGTACCGGAGTAATCCTCAGACGTGGTGACCAGTGCAATGCGCGTGCGGGAGCTACCCACACGCGCT